>JANHMN010000004.1:138725009-138736648 GCA_030674055.1 Rhabdomys pumilio | reverse complement strand
AGAAGAGGTGAAACAAAAACTAGGAAATATCTATGTATTCATAGATGACCTCTGTGTTTATGTCCAAGTTATCAGGACTGAGGTACTGTCTGTTGGGAGAAGATGAGTCTGCCTCTTGGGTTCTTGGAGATGACCATTTTCATTGTCAGCAGAGTATTGCCTAGACTCTAATTCTTGGGAACTTAACTATGAAATGTGTAAAGGAAACTTAGGTTATTCAATTGGCCATTCTGGATGATGATAGCCTTAATTCTTTCTGACACTGTTTACCATGTAACATTTTTAGCATACAAGCAGTCTCTTTCATTTAAAATGAAAAACTTAATGGCTTATATATGAAGTTATATTTATTCCTTACTAAGCTCATAGGTTTAAATATCTGAATACTTACCTGAACAGAACTGTTTCTTATGTACACGATGAGTAATTTTGAAGAAGTTATACTTACATACCTTGACATCACATGTTTTGAATGCTTAGTAACATGATGGCATCTGTTTGTCAGGTGCTATGAGGGCAAAACAAATGACAGAGATATGGGATATCTGCTTAGAGGTCTTAAGCAGAGCATTGGCCTACTTTGGAAAGTTATCAAAGGCACATAATGGAGAAAGCTATGGTCTTACAAAAAAAAAAAGAAGGAAGAATGGCCAATTGTCAGTCAGCCAAGCAAGAGCCTACCAGCCAATCACAGTTTCCTAATTCTCAAAAGTTTAAGAAAGTTACTATGTAGGGCATATGCTGTTCTAGGAGAATTTGAATTTTATATCCATACATGAGAGATAATACAAAGTGATTTATAGATTTGTACAGATATAGAGATATAGATAGGTTACTATAGCTCTAAGTGGTATTGTAACAGTGGAAAATACTGTGTTCATTGGGCGTTGTTATGTATGATAAAATGCCTTTTTAAAAATTCTGTGGACTTTATTTTTAAAGCAGAAGCAAAATCTTTCCAACATCTGTACCAAAGATCATGGTTTGTAGGATGCTACTAAGAGTCTCGATGTCATTGCTCTCACTGCTAGCTACTACTTAGGAGAGGAAGATGGAGGGAAGGGAGGAGAGGAGGAATTTGGGGGAAAGGAGGAAGGGAAAATTGTGATCTAGATATAATGTTAATTAGTTAATTAAAATATATAAAATCTATATAATACCTTATAATTTGTTAGTCAATTATAATATATTAAAATAAGTTTAAAGGGACATATTTTGCATTGCCAAATTAACAAAAAGTATTGAATAAGTAGATCACACAGTTGTTGAAGTACTCTTTGATACTATTTTTTCTGAGTTTAGGTGATTTGAAGGTGATGATCATTATATTTTTAGTACATAATCTAAAGCAGAGGCTTTACTCTCTTACAGGCATGTGGCTCTCAAGACCTTTCTTTGGTGATACAGTGCAATGAAATTCTAATTCGCTCATTATTTTGAAATGGCTCAAAGACTACAGGATTTTCAAGGAAAAACTTCATGCCTTTGAGGAACTGTTTAGTAATTCTGATTACAAGATGAAAGAGTGACAGAACTCCAGGCCACAGTTTCTTTCCTCATGGAACAAAAATATATTAAATGAATATTTTAAAGACAGGCAATTACTTTGCTTTTGCCTGCAAGTCTTTTCTGTGCTGATATGGTCCCTTTTTCCTTTCTGTACTGTAGTGAGACTGTGTCTGGACATCCTGATCTCCCCACTTACTAACTGAACTTTTTGTGAGTAGTTCCAGTGGTGCATTTACCCTATGCTGGCAAAATTATGTTTTACTTGCTGTTCGCTTTCCAGATCACAACACAAAGTCTGGACATTGACATTTTGCAAGTCTATATAAGTAGATTTTTTTTCCTTCAGAAGGAAGTTATTGTGTGTTTGGTGTTTTGTACTGGTTTCTAATTTAAGGCACTCAAGAAATTTATTCAATGGTTATATGATTTATTCTTGGATTAGCTTCAAGATTAATTATGTAGTACTTGCCTCTAGAAATATTGATGGAAATAGCATTTGTAAGTTCACGGCTGAGAAATAATTTATAAAAATCATATTTTCAATAACATGCCTATTGTTTCCACCATGAGTATAAGAGAATAACTGACTTTATAGTCTTTTATAGAAATTTTAAACTTTTGATAAAACAGACATTATTATTAGAGACAAACATAAGGTGGTGATTTAGGCTAAGTACAGTAGATAGAACTTGTCCCTCATACTCTAGAGTCGAAAACTTTTTCCTACCAAGTATTTGTATTCTTTGGTACCATCTATGATATTTACAGGTTTCTAAAAAATATTATTTTCATAATACCCTACTATTTATGAATATCTTAGACATGATAATTTCATAATTATAAAATATTAAAATGATTTAAAACTCATGGCTCAACTATTCATCATTTACATTTAAAATTATTATTTAAACTCTTATTAATAAAACCTCAGCTCAGTGATGGATGAGGCATGATAATAATTATATATAAATAACTGCTCTATTTCAACTAATTTCAGATTTATGTTTGAGATAGCGTCTTAATTCTGACTTTCCAACTGGGAACTCTACTACACTTTGACTCCCCATATAGGATTTCATTTTAATAATGTTGAGTACAATCTGAAAAAAGGAGGATGTGTCTTATTCTGAAAATCCTGGTGAGATCCAGTAGGCTTTATAATTTCACTTTTCACATGATTTTTGATTGTCTGGTGGCCAGTTGCACCATGTACTCCTTGGAGGCTGGAGTGTAACTGTGTGGCCCAAGGCCTGACTAACATGTGCATAGCCCTGGTTTCTTTCCAGTGCTGAAATAAAAAAATAAAAACAAAACCAAACAACCCATAAAAACAAAACAAAACAAACAAACAAACAACAATAACAACAACAAAAAACCCAGAAAGAATGTCACTGAGAATGAAGGTAAGCATTGTCTGTGGTGTATCCTGGGATGTCTGTGACCATGATGCTGTGCCAGTGCTGGTCCTGAACAGTGTTTTCATAGGCAACACCACCAAAGCAGGATAGACTTCTCTTGTGATCAAAATAGGAGGAAACACAGACATTGGATTTTTCCTTATGTGTATTTCCCACAGTACATTTCTATTTTCACAGACCAAGGCACCTGTTTAAGAGGAAAGCTATGGGTTTGAGAAACTCAACTGCTACAGAGATGTGTTGTTCAATTGTTTGGTGTCAGCAATTTTCCAAAGACTTTATGTTCATGGGGCTGATATCATTCAGACTAGGAAGATTTACCCATGTGTTTATCTCAGCTGAAGTTCCAGACACTGAGCATTGGTTCTGATATCTTTTTTCTAATATCAGAAAGAGTAAAAGTGACACTGCTTATGAGGGTGAGTCTCAGTTGTGTGTGTGTGTTTGTGTGTGTGTGTGTGTGTGTGTGTGTGTGTGTGTGTGTGTGTAGCTGATCCACCTGCACCTTTAAAAAGCTCTTATGAGTTCATGGTGAGCCACATTTAGTACAGGGTCTCCTGTCATCTCTTAAAATGGGAATGAGGCAGAGAACATGCTGCTGATACTAATTACCTGCCAAATAGACACACTCATCACAAGCACAGTTATACATACACACCTATGAGATGCAAGCAAAACAACCTGCAATAACAAGAGAACAGTCAGGACTGATGAAACTGAAACTTTGTAAATCTAGTGTATAGTTAATCTTTTAACCATCCATTAAAGCACTGGTGTCACTGGGGAAAATTGGGGCACAGCTTAGTGAGTTGACAGCAGAGAAGTTTGGTGGTTGAGCTGAGCATTTGGGAGAAAGAAACTGTGTACTGCAAACTCTGTCCTCTGCCCCGGTGCATGATTCCCTGATGCAGAGTGGTGGAGATTTTTAATTGTATTGTCTATAGAACGTGTTCAGAGGGGAGACTTTATGTAATATGGGTAAAAAATGCAGCTCACAAAAAACTCCAGCAGATGTTCAAATCAAGAAGAGTAAGAAATCTTGAATTTCTTATTAAAGAAATCTTTAAAGCATTATGCAGAGCCAAGCAGACTGGACACAGTTAAGAGATGGACATTCAGAAATCTCTTTATGTTCCTAGGATGCTAACTGTCCTCTTCAGTGCATTCTTCCTGATTGAGGTTGGGGTGATCTTGACACATCCAGTGTTGGGCATGTAAACAAAGTTAGGCAGTATTAGAGGGTCCCAACCTAGGGCATTAAAAAGAATAAAGACAGCTTTGTTATAAATGATTAGGTATAATTTAGATTTGTGCTGGCTAATGTCAAGTTGACACAAACTAGAGTCATCTAAAAGAAAGGAACCTAAATTTACAAAATGCCTCTATAAGATCTGGCTATAAGGCATTTTATTAATTAGTGATTGGTGGGGGACGTCCCAGCTCATTGTGGATCACGTCATTTCTGGGATGGTAGTCCTGGTTTCTATAAGAAATCAAACTGAGAGGCCAGTAAACAGCGGCCCTCATACTTTCTTGCATAAGCTCCTGCCTCAAGGTTTCTGTCCTGTTTGAGTTTCTGTCCTGATTTCCTTCAATGGAGGAGTATGATGTGGGAGTATAAGCTGAAATAAACCCTTTCCTTGCCAAGTTGATTTAGGTCATGGTGTTTCATTATTGCAATAATAACCCTGACTAAAACAAACCTCAAATTCTTTTGGAGAAGCCAGGGCCTGGGCAGGCTGTACTGACCTTTCTGCAAGAGAGTCAGTGCAAAAACCCCATTCCCAATGCCTCATTTGAGGCTGTCTTTATCACAGTTTGTTCATTTGGCCACCCATGGCTATTATGTTTATTGTCATATGGTCACTTTTTATGACGCCTTTTCATTGGTTTAGATGATTTCTAACGTTAACACAGATTAGTATGTAGATTATAAAGACTTTATTGCCAGACATTTGTGTAATTTGAAAGTACATAAAATATGTCTTTGTATATGTTTTTATTTTAGCATAGAAATTCCAGTGTCTATAGTGGCTTATTGCAAAGTCCACGTATTAGGCTGCAGTCCCATGGGCTAGATCTGTCAGGCTTTTGTTCTGCTTTTTGGTGGCTGAGCTTTCATCTGGAAGTGCTTCCACATCTAGGTTCCACAAGGTTTTGGCAGGGATCAGTTCTTGAAGTTGTACAATTCAGGCTCCCATCCTTTTGCTGGCTGGTGTTCAAGGTGGTTCTTAGTGTCTTCCTTCCTCACTGGCCATGGTAGGTAATCTCCTACATTTTGGAGGCCGGCTAAAACTTACTAGAACTTTCTTATATTTCAAGTTTTTGCTTCCTTGGCTATTGGCTAGTAGGATAAAGAAATTTCAACTTTTATTTCTGATCATATGATTATCTTTTTTCTTTTTTTATTGGATATTATATTTACATTTCAGATTTTATCCTCTTACTCCATTTCCCCACCCCACTCAGGAACTCTCTATCCCATCCCCCCTCTTCCTGCTTCTATGAGGATATGCCCCACCTACCCCCCACTCCCACCTTTCCATCCTTGAATCCTCCCCCCACCCCACTCGGTGTCCATCCTTCATGGGACCAAGGATCTCCTCTCCTACCTATGCCCGACAAAGCCATCCTCCCCTACATATACAGCTGGAGTCATGGGTCCCTTTCTATGTGCTCCCAGGCTGGTGGTTTGGACTCTAGCAAGCTCTGGTTGGTATTGTTGCTCTCCTCAAGGGGACACAAACCCTTTCAGCTCCTTCAGTCTTCTCTATAACTCCTCCATTGGGAACTCCTTGATCAGATCAATGGTTAGCTGTGAGCATCCACCTCTGAATATGTCAGACTCTGGCAGACCTCTAAGGAGACAGCTATGTCAGGCTCTTGTCACCATGCACTTCCTGACATCCACTTCAGCGTCTACCTTTGGTGACTGCACATGGGATGGATACCCAGGTGGAATGGTCTCCAGATGGCTCCTCTATCAGTTTCTGTTCCGCACTTTGTCTCCACATTTGCTCCCTTGAGTATTTTGTTACTCCTTCTAAGTAAGACCAAGGCACCCACACTTGGTCTTCCTTCTTCATGAGCTTCATGTGGTCTGTGAGTTGAATCTTGGCTATTTCAAGATTTTGGGCTAATATCCACTTATCAGTGAGTAAATACCATGTGTTTTCTTTCGTGATTGGGTTACCTCACTCAGATGATATTTTCTAGTTCCATGTATTTACCTAAGAATTTCTCAAATTCATTATTTTTAGTAGCTGAGTAATACTCCATTGTGTAAATGTACCACATTTTTTTTGTATTCATTCCTCTGTTTAAGGACATCTGGGTTCTTTCCAGCTTCTGGCTATTATAAATAAGGCTGTTATGAACATAGTGAAGCATGTCTTTGTTATATGTTAGAGCATCTTCTAGGTATGTGCCCAGGAGTGGAATATCCCTTCATGTTAAAAGTCTTGAAAAGATCAGGAATTCAAGGCCCATACCTAAACATAGTAAAAGCAATATACAGCAAGCTAGTAGCCAATATCAAACTAAATGGAGAGAAACTTGAAGCAATCCCACTAAGGTCAGGGACTAGACAAGGCTGCCCACTCTCACCCTACCACTTGACCAACAGCCACACTTTCCAAGAAAAATGATTCATCCTCTTTAAGCATCCATACATTTTTAATGTGTCCTAAGCTGGGAGTGGTTATACATGAGCTCCTCTGTCACCTGCGTTGGAATATTGAATGCCTAGGACCAATGCAGGTAAACATAGCTGCTGAGCATGCCTGCCCATCCTCTAGATGTTACTCTTTCTGCCCTTCTTCTACAATGTTCTCCAAGCCTTGGGTCAGGATAGGAGTTGATATAAACCATCCATTTATAAGCCATACCTACTGGTGTAAGAGTAACACCAGTGTTATATGAATAACCAACAATTTTTAAATTATTTGATAAGGAAAGCATATTTCATGGAAGCTATACCTGAAAATGAAATAAAGAACTTGTGTTGAGATACATGTGGTCCCCAGGGAAAAACTACTACTATTATTCTGCTAAATGGACGTTGCAATAAAATGAGTCTTTGCTGACTCATTGTCATACAAGATCAGTGCATTGCTCAACCATAATCAGAGAAGCTTCTTCTTCAAGTAGATGCTAATTAACACAGAGACCTCAATTGGTCAATATAGAGCAAATATAGAGGCCAGAGTGCTCTGCTCTGAATGAAATGTCTATATCCCAGTCTTCCCTTCAATGTTTACATATATGGAGAAGAGAAAGTGTAAATATGTCAAGGAAATACGTTTTTTTCCAGATACAATAGGGCAGATGTACATATGAACACAGCAAACATAGTGGCACAAGTCATTAAAGTGGTACAAGTTCCAAGATGGATAAATTCCAAGCAGGAAGGAGGGGAGGTTAGCACACAGTACACCCTAACTGAAGAACTCCTTGCACTCGACTGTTTCTGGGGGCTGAACAGTTAGGTTCCTTTTCTCTTGTGACACCTGGTTTCCCAACAATGCTCTAGAGCAAGACCAGGAGTAATTAGCCAGCACAAGCCAGACTTGGTGGGTTTAATAACAATGAAAAGGAGAGAAGATGGGTTTGGACTGTTAGAGAAGTAGGAACGGATTGGTGAGGAGTTGGAGGAAGGACATGAATAGACTCAAAATACAGCATATGAAATTCTCAAAAAACTGATAGCATTGTAAGAACAAATCAAACATGTTATTTGGGGTTGAGAACTCAGCAGACAGTTAACTCCTGAACACTCGAGACACTGCTTCACTGGTGGGCACACTGGTACATCAGCAGTGTAGCATGCGTAGTCCACCAGCTGGTAAGACCAGTGATGACTTTTCTCCCTCAGTTTCCAGCATAGCAGTTCTTGCCTATGAAGTCCAACCAGCAGAAGGATGTACAGAAGAACTCAGAAAAGTCTACCTAGGAATATGTAAATGGCAACACTTACCCAGAGAATTAATTATAAGAAAACAGAAATGAGGGAGAAGTTACAAGAAAATGCTGTGTGTTATCTACCCCAGCCCCCTACACCTATGACAGCAAACCACACCTTTGTACATACTAAATGTGGACATTTCCCGATTTCATTCATCACTCAGTTTTATACCCTTCAGCATTAAAAGTATTTGTGAATCCTTGTGCCAACAATCCCTTGGGGATATTTGATGAGCATGGCATAGTCATCCTGTCCTCAGCTTTGACTCTCTGTTCAGTGAAAAACTTTATCCAGAATCTCCACTGGAACATCTTCATTCTGTCTAAATTTTCGTCTTTACTTTGTTTCACATCAGCCTGAGTCGTATCACAGACCACAGTGTCTAAACTGTTTTCAAGCCTAGAAATATTTCTAGAAAAAAAAAAGGAGACTAATATTCATAGCTGCTGTGTGAAGAAGGGCTGTTGCACAACTGAAGAATTGAAGTACTGTAAATTCTCAGAATATTCGATTATCAAAAATAGTGTTTTTCTTTCTGTACTTTCAAGTCCTGCATATGGCCTTGAAATTGGAGGGTGGTTGAGTCCAGGGCACCTAGTTCAATTCTTACATCCTGCCTCTGTGAGAATTGTCAATGTCCACATGGAGCAGTGACAGCAGAATTTCTCATCATCTATCTTCAAATCTGTCTTTCTCGGGAGGAGGCCTTCAGTGTGACATCCTGTCAGAATTAGAATCCTCTGGAGCGTCCATCTGGACCAACATCACCATGAACTGACAAACAACTGCAGCAAAGAGTATCAGCTTGTGATATCTGGAGATTACTGTACAGCTTACTTGTAAAGAAAAAGGGGTTCCAAATAAATATTGTAGGTTTTGTGCATCTGGTTCTGTGATAACAGCTATACGCTGCTTCTTCCACAGCCAGCCTGTCCCACAAGCTTTTGTTTAGTTCTCCTTGCTGCTTGTGCACTTGTGCCAGCACCCGCAGTCTCCTGGCTGTGAGTCCTTCTTGCTTGGGGCTTGTTGGCTTTACTTATTCTATCCTCTTTTTGCTTTGTTGATTGCCTCTGCCATTAGCTTTTGTCCTGCTGCTTCTCTATGGAGAACCCACATAACTGGCAACCTCTAGAGAGAAACTGCACCTGGGGCCCTGAAGATCATTTTAGTTGCAGAATCACTCAACAGGAAGCTACAGCATAGAAGGCTGAAAAGCATCTGTGAAGCTCAGCTCTTTTCAAAAGAGGATTTTTATCCACTTGTGCACCTTTGTATATGACTACCACTGTTATAGGGGATCTGCTTACAGTCTGTGTACACCGTGTGAGTGTGTTTTTAAGCAGATCCGAGAAAAGTGAAAGAACCCTTGACTTTCGTTTCTTTTTACATTGCTAGTGGAGGAAATAAAACACTGGACATTTTTTCATACAAACATGTCACTTTTTTACATAGGTTTAAAATTTATTATCATTTAAAAGTTAATAAATACGTGAGTACGGGTTTTACAACAACACCTGTACCCCTCTTATTTATTAATTTATATTCTCAACTGTGTCTAGGCATTGATAACAAATTAGCAGGGGAAAGATGCACATTTTACACACACACACACACACACACACACACACACACACACACACCTTCACAGAGAGTGAGGACTGAAAGGAAGGACCAAAGTAGATATCTTTTCTGCTTTTTGAATACATACTCATGTCGTAAAAAAAATGATAGGACAGAATGGTTTAGACTACAGATAATAATTTCCAGGACCCTCAGTATGAGATGGTATAGGGCATATAGCTATCAGGGACTGTCTTAGGGTTGCTTTTACTGTGATAAAACACTATGACTAAAAACAACCTGGGGAGGGAGGAATGATCTTATATTTCCACATCATAGTCTATCACTGCTGGAAGTCAGGACAGGAACTCAAGGCAGAACAGAAACTTGGAGACAGCATCTGATAAAGAAACTGTGTTGCTGCCGAGTGGCTTCTTCCCCACGACTTTCTCAGCCTGCTTTCTTATACAACCGAGGACCACCTGCCCATGGGTGGCACCACCCACAGTGGGTCCTTTTCACTTGAATCACCAATCAAGAAATTGCACTGTAGACTTGCCTGAAGGCTTATAATACAGTGGCATTTTCTCAATTAATTTTTTCATCTTTACAGATATGTCTCTAGCTTGGACCAAGTTGACATAAAATTAACAGCACAAGGAACGAGTGAGGCTATTTAATAAACTTGTACACTTCTTCTGAAGAATCAGCTTGCAGAGATTGGTAACAGGTATTATCTTCTTGTGTTGGTTCAGGGAAGGCATTTGTTTCCTAGGAAATTCTGTCAAGGTACAGGAGAGAAAGAGGGGGGGGAGGGAGGGAGGGATAGGGAGGGAAGGAGGGAAGGAGAGGGGGAAGGGGAAAGGGAGGATGGAGGAGAGGGATAGGGAGGGAAGAAAGAGAAAAAAGAGAGAAGTTGGAAGAAAACTATGTAATTGCTTCTCTAAGACCTTCAGTTCAGATATATTTATCTCAAAGAGACATATTTTGGGGGCGATACCTACTACTTTCTTCTACTGGCTACAGAAATCTTATCAGATACTTATAATCTGAACATCTACAGGGAAAATATTTGAACATTAGCAATGAAATCTAAAACAAATTCTCAATAGTCAGAAGAGCCTTACAAACAGTGCTGGCTAATCTTGATTGCCAACTCAATTAAAATGATAATAACCGTGGAAACAACCCTATGGGCATGCCTGAAGGGCTTTCTAGGTTAGGGAAATAGAACTACAAAGACTCACTGTAGCTGTGGGAAGCACAATTCTTGCAAAAGCAGAGGTGAGCTAAGAGTTGACTTCTAACAGTCACCACTCTCTTCTTGACTGTTGATGAAATGGGGCCAACTTACCTCTGCTCCTGTTTTCATGTCCCCCTGCCATGGTAGCAGATAGAATAATAGGAGAAAGAAAAAGCCAGGGGAGTGATGCCATTTCACTTCTCCTAGCTTCCTACTTAGCCACTGAACAAAGAACTCCCTCTGCCTCATCTTCTCTCCAACATGGTATTCATGGGCACCAAGAAATCATGAGCTCACCCTTTGGGACAGGGAGTGCAAATAAATCTTTCTTGCTAAGTTGTTCTTTCCAGGTGTTTTGTTACAGTGTGGCAAAGGTAATCAATTTGTTTATTAAATGATATCATATGAAATGCTGATAATAACCTTAATTATATTAATGGATATCCATTAAATAAATAAGTGAATCCAAATTATATATGTACTTCATTAACTCTCATACTCAGTGTGATCGGCCAAATTCTGGTAAGATACCCAATAATCCACAATTACATTCAAGCATCACTCACACTATCAATTACTTATGTCCAGTGTATAAGTACTTGTGTGAAAAATAACACTAATGACAATGGTGGGCGTAGTGGCTCACACTTAATGAAAGTCTTAGATCAGCTCAGTTTGAGTTACACCAGAAGGAGAGTCTGCCTTATGGTTCTAGCCTGATCAGAATGACTCTTTGAAAAATCTATCAACAGCAGACACCTTCATTATTGCCTAGAAGAAAGGCAACCTATGGTGAACTGTCCTAGGAGAGAGGAAATTGTAAATGAATACTTTTCACCAGATGGGCTTTGAATTCCAAGAACAGCCAGAGAAATAGACAGAGAGCAGAGAGAGAGAGCAGAGAGAGAGAGAGAGAGAGAGAGAGAGAGAGAGAGAGAGAGAGAGA
>JANHMN010000004.1:138633394-138714516 GCA_030674055.1 Rhabdomys pumilio | reverse complement strand
TCTCTCTCTCTCTCTCTCTCTCTCTCTCTCTCTCTCTCTCTCTCTCTGCCTTGGAAACTTGTATTTAATCCTCATTATCGACCACTTTTCTATTGCTGAAATAAAACACCACAAGCAAAGAAACTCATAGATAACAGAGTTTACTTGACTTTTTGATTCTAGTGGGCTCCATTTTGTAATGGCCAAGTGAAGGTATGGGGGCAGCAAGCTGAGAGCTCACATCTAGAACTACAAACAGAGCAATGAGAGTGAACTTGAAATGGCCCAAGTCTTTAAACTCTAAAAACCTGTGTTTATATACACAGGCCACACTGCTTATGCCTCCCCAAACAGTGTTACTAACTGTGAACTAATTATGTACATGCCCTAGACGATGGAGACATATCATTAAAACTAGCACAGTTACATTTATTAACCAACTTTTCTGTATAGTCTTTCCCTTCTTTCTAGGTGTCTAGTCGTTGACATTATTTTCATCTCATTGAGTGGGCCCTAGGTCCAATTTGGCAGTCACTGCTTAGCACTAACATGTTAAAGCCATTTATTTCACCTTTTCAGATGTCTCTCTATACTTGCTATTGTTGTGGTTCATAGGTGTCACAGCTGGATGGGACGATTAAGTGTTCCCCTCCCTCAGCAGATTGCTTAGTACTTTCTGGTACCATGAAAGCGAGACTTCAAGAAGGAGGCATGTGTATCTACAATACAAATTATAATCTTACTCGTGACAAGTAGACGCACACAACTATGCCAACTTTTATGTGAGTGCAGGAGATCTCAACTCAGGCCCATTAATCTACTGAGCTCTCTCTCCAGTCCCGCAAAAGTTTTTTTTAGTTTAAAACTCAATTGCAGCCATTTCTATGACACATGCTTAAAGATATTTGGATCTCTTTCCCTTGGGAGGTCAAAATATTTCGTTATGTTATAAAACATGCTGACTGATTAACATAGGTTTTTCTCTCCAAGTGGAAGAGTGCTCCTTAATCCCCCACCTTCAGGACAGAACAAGCGGCTGTACTTTTAGAACCCAGCTTAGACACTCCCATGTCAACAATCATGTTTTCACGATTATCTTTGGTCTCCATCCTTATTCCCTAATAAAATGTCACACGCCCATCAATTGCATTTCCTCTTGCCCATGAGATTACTTCTCCCCAACTGAGTGAAAAGAATATCTGTCAGTCACCATCCTACCAGAACTCTGGAGCTGGAAGTGGTACTATCAACAATAGCCATTATTTTTAAAGTGTGTTTTTTCTTTATGATGTGCAATCTTATAATTTTTATTTCCCTCCTTTTTGCATTTCTCTCATTTTTTTCCTGGTATGCTTCATAAATAGCTATTTGGTAGATAACTGTAAGCTTCCATACTTGGGAAAAACAATTAAATACTCACTCATATCTTGAATATAAAATCCTTATTCCAAATCTCTGTAGCTGTGGAGACAAAGCAATGATGCTGGTGATAAGCTCTGAAAACCAGACTCATGTTTTGTCTGAGTGAAACAGTGGGGTACATACCTACTTACTACCAGGCATCTTACTTTAAAATTACAAACTTCGCTTTTCTTTCATCATTTTTCCTTTATGTGAGAAAAAAGTAGATTTTTTTCTCACATAATATATCCTGATTACAAGTTTTCTTCCCCCAAGCCACTCTATTCCTTCCCACCTCTTCCTACCATCTGAATTCACTCCTTTTCTCTCTCTCATTAGAAAAGAAATGCATCTGAGGGATAATAATGCATTTAATATAATAAACTATACTAAGATAACACAGAACCCATTATGATTAGATGAAACAAACAGTCAGAAGGAAAAGACCCCAAGAGAAGACACAAGAAACAGAGCCCCACTCATTTGCACACTTGGGAATCCCATAACAACAGGAAGATGCAAACAATAAAATATATGCACAGGACCTGGTGCAGCCCTGTGCAGGCCTCATGCACGCTCCTTCAGTCTCTGTGAGTTTATTTGTGCTTTGATCATGTTGATTTAGAGGGATTCTAGTTTTGCGTTTAAGAGCAAGATAAAAATAGAAATTTGTCAATCCGGCTTTAAGATCTATGAATAATAAATACCAATTATTTCTCTTTACATTATTTATTATTGTTTTGTTCATGGTGGTTTAGTTTTGTGTAACTTCCTTTGAAGCAGCTAATTTTAAATGATCTATTCCAATGTTGATTAAATTTATCCACAGGACACAAAATATCACTAACTTAATTTCTTTGACCTTTTATGATTTGCCCAAATTATTTTAAAATTTAGGCTTTATACAAGTTATAACTTCCTGTAAATCCTTGAAAACTCGTTTTTAGGAAATTAAAACTGTAAAACTGTAGGAAGTTTAATTTGCTTACCTTGATGTGTATGTGTATGTGTGTGTAGATATATGTGTATGGGATTATGTATGTCACAGTGCATTAGTAGAGGTCAGATAAAACTTTCAGTATTTAATCCTGTGGGTTCTGAAGATGGAACCCTGGTGTACTGGCTTGGCAGCATGTATCTTTACCCACTGAGACACCTCAGTGTCCTTGGAATAACATTCTTATGCAAAAGTTTTGGGCAGGACACAAAGTGTGGCTAAGCTTTCTTTAGCTATTGTCTGAAATGTTTGCATCAGAGCTATTTCAGGTTTATCCATCTGTTACTCATTTAAAAACTCACGAACACACCTGTGGTTATATAAACTAAGTAGACCACTCATGTTCGCAGGATTTAGTAGGATTTAGTAGATTTCATGTACATGAAATCACTAGGAACGTTAGTGGTGGTAAGAAGACAAATAACAGGATATGGGCTTTTGTTCTTTATTATAATAACTTCTTTACAATATTATCTAGAGGAAGTAGTCAGGAATATGATGATATAAATAAAGGTGAAACTGGTAAGATTTGGCCATTAAAAGATGTTTTACTATTGTATAAGTGACACAATGTTTTGTTCGGTTTGAATTGGTATTAAAAGTTTACCACAGGCTTAGAGACATAAGCAACATTCATTTCTCATAGTTCTGGAAGTTGGGAAGACCACGGCCAAGGCATGGTCAGATCAGGATACTGGTGTGAGCTTCCTCCTCTGTTGCAGATATCTGTTTCCTTTTTTGTGGTCACACGATAGAACAGTTGTGTCCCTTCCTACTTGTGCACATTAATCTCACAACCAAGGCCAGTCTTTTGATTGAATCTCATATTCATTTTCATTGAGAGGCCCCATCTCCAAATAGTATAACATTTAAGTTAGGAGTTAGGACTTCAACACAAGAATTGTGTGTGCATGTGTGTGTGTGTGGGGGGGGCAGTGTTTATAAAATTCCAATTCACAACACACACATAATTTGATTTTCATGAGTACTTTGACAAAATGATGACTCATTGTAATCATTTGCTATGGTTTCAGAATAGCCTTGTCAGATGCTGGAGAAGAATGCCATGGACATTCAAACATTTCTGAGTACTGCAAGGTTTCTTTTTTTCTTCCTTTCTTAAAATAGACAACATAAGTCAGACTAAAACATAGACCATTACAGCAATAAACATTCGTCACTCAAGACTAATTAAAGAAAGCTTCCCATCATGGTGACATTGTAACAGTACAAACAGAAATTTCTATTTTTATCCTATATTTTAAAAAATTATTCATCCTTTGAGAATTTCAAATGATATGTTTTGACCGTATTCACCTCTCCCACAACTCTTCTGTGATGCACACCTTCCATTCACTGCCTTTCCAACTGTCCTTGAAAATTATTTTTTTAAACTCATCAAGTATACTTTGCTTCTCATATACTTTTGTATTTGTGTCCTTCCACTAGAGTGTGGTCATGAGGGGCTACAATCTTACAAACAAAGCAAAACAACCTTGATTTGCTCTCTCTCTGAAGCTGTCGGTTGCAGATGGTCCTGAGCTTGGGTGGAATTTTCTACCTGATTCTTCTATCTCTACAGTGGTATCTGGTCTGGCTTGAGTTCATATAGCTCTTGTGTGTGCCACTACAACTACTGTGACGTCATAATTGTGTATTGCTCTGCTGTGTTCTTAAAGGTTCACTTTTCTTAAGGGTTCACTTAAGGGTTCACTGTGTTCTTAAGGGTTCACTGTGAGACCAGAAATATGAGGACCTGAAATATATAATGTTACAGACAATCTTACTTCAGTTTTAGTGTGCTTTTACACATGAATATAAACAAAGAAAGCAATAATCTAAGGAAAGTTATTTAAGTTCAGAACAAGATGATCAGAAAAACCTGTAAATAAACACTAGTAAGCACATACTAAATATTAATGGAGCAGCCCTTTCCCAGAACTTCTTAGAACAGACCAACTTAATCACAATTGCCTGGCACATATTATATATTATATCTGACAAAGCATGAAAGCAAGGTAGAAATCCATATCCAGATTCAAGGCAAACTAAAGATAGCACTCAGCAAATCCTTTCACCAGATTCTATAGATATGATCTTAAGTCAACAAAAATAAACACATCTTATAAATTGAATGTCAATGTTAAACACAGGAAGCAGGAAATGATGCCCAAGAACAATCCATGAAGCAAAATGTACTTGAGATAAAAGGTTCTCTGGCTTTTTTTTTCCTGGAGCCTCCCTTACAACACCCCAAGGCATTAATCACCATGCATCATTCCTTTGACTATGTTCTGACAAGAAGACAGTTTCCTTGTCGCTAGCATCTGGTCCTCGCTTCTATATCCTTCTATTCCTTTTCACATTGATCTGTGAGACTTGAAAAGGAGGAATAGATACAGTTAGCCTCTTTAGGGCTGAGCATTCTGGAGTCTCTTAGTCCCTGTACCTTAACCAATTGTAGGTCTCTGTGTTACTCACCATCTAAAACAAGTAGAATGTGTCTCTCATCAGAGTTGAGAGATCCATTCAATTGTGGGTATAGGGACTAAGCCAGTAGGTACTCATTTAATAGTATGCAAATTTAGCAGCGTAATAGGAGGAGATTCTTCCCTATAGGTTGTAATGTATCTAGTCAGAGGTTCTTGGCTAATAATGTGCTTCAACTAGTGTGGTACAACTCAAATCTAATCAGAAAATGCTTGATGACTTCCATGACACTTGCGTCACTATTGCACTAGTGGACATGTTGTGCCAGCCCAGTTATTATTGTAACTGGCAGGGTTCACAGCTTAGTCATATTGTGATTATTCTTCTTATCTAGTAGCATGGATGGTACATTAGAGCACTATGAAAGTTAAACAGTAGGCATGAACATTTCGAGAATTGCCAGCTTGATTTGTTGGCCCTTCCTTCAGCCTCTGTTTCATCATAATACTAATTCTATCAATCTAGTAGCGTAGGAAGTCTTTCCATCTTCTGGTGTCTTCAATTTCTTTTTCTTTTTTGGTACCTTACAAGTTTTCATTGCCTAAGTATTTTTTCCCTTGTTTAGATTTATTAAACTGTATTTATTTTTGAATCTAATGTGAGTGACATTATTTTCATTATTTCTCTCTAGGTGAGTTTGTCATTTGCATATATGAAGGTCACAACTTTTTGTATGTTAATTTTGTATCCTGCTTTTTATCATATGCAAGAGTTTTCCAGTGGATTCTTTATGGGGAAATTTTAATATTTTTCCTTATTCATTAAGTTTTTTTTTTTTTTATAACTGTTCAGTTATAAAACACAAAACAGCACTTGAACTACAAAAATAGTGGTTAAACAAAGTGGACTGTTAAGAAAAACATCTCATTCCCCTAAGCTGGATCAAAACCAAACAACACAGTGGGAAAGAGGCTTGTGGTGTTAACCTTTATATTTTTAAACAGACATATCTAATATGATATATCTTTCCACCAAGATAGTCTCATTGTTTCCATATACATAAATTATTGCATCATAATTTAAGACTATTGATAAAAAAGAGATATCTATCAGATTGGCCAATGTGGAACATGTAATGGACTCAGTGGGCTTCCATTCCATTCTTTCATCTTTAAATAGCAGTGGTTAATCATACTCACACCAGATGAACCAGCAAACTCAGCCAATTGCAAGGAAAGGCCAGATCACCATGCACATCCATTCTTTGTCAGCCATACGGGTTGTTCTTTGAGATGGTTCCAAGTGACTTGTAGTGGCATCTGTTTTTTAAGTCTACTATCCCTTCCAGGCCTTACAAAATTGAAGGTTGAACAGGAAAGATTGGCCTTAAAAAGGCTGAGAATAAGAATACTCATGTTTTCAATACCAACTTAATTACACTGCTTAAAAGCATTTCAAAAATCTCACATATGCATTTTGTGTTGTGTATACTGAGTCTGGAGGAAGTTCCATCAGGCCTCAAAAAAGTGCCATCAGGCCTCCTAAAGGAAGTACTTGTGCCAGTCCTTTATAGGAAGTAAAGGCCTGCAAAAGCTTCCATCTTTGAAATTCAATGACTGTATAAATGGGAAGAAAAATCCAACTGACAGAAATCTTTGTAGAGCTCCCCTCCTCCCTATTGTTGCCGTTTTACCAAAAGCTGGTTATGAAGTCAGAATTCATTTTCTTACTTTCTAGAAACAAACAAATAAACAAACAAATATTTTTCATCAAAGAGTCCACCAAGTTTCTGATTTTGACCATGTTAGAATATGAAAAATCAGATTTCTATTCAGCTGCAAAACACAGGAAAGATCTTTCTGGTTCACACAAGGAGAGCTGAATGTGGTGCTGAATGGGTTTGTGTGTGTGTGTGTGTGTGTGTGTGTGTGTGTGTGTGTGTGTGTTGGTGTCTGTTTGTTTGTGAGTGTGTGTATGTGTGTATGTGTGTTTTCCTTTCAAATGTTTTTTATTTATTCATTTTACATCTTAATTGCCACTTCCCTTCTGCTCTTCCTCTCCCACAGTCCCTTCCCCAATCCTGAGACAGGAGAGATGGCCAGATGGCCAAGACAATAAATGGAAATCTGCAACTGTTGGGAGTGAGGCTGTGTGTGTGTGAGGGGGCTCTTGAGGACATTCCAGAGACCTGGGATAGGGAGGCTCTCGAGATTCAATGGGAGTAACCTTAGCTGAGATTCACAGCAGTGGGGATATGCAACCAGAAGAGGCCACCTCTTGTAGCCAGGGAGGAACCCCAGTGTAGCAATAAGAACATCAACCCACCCACAAAGCTTTTAACCCAAAATTTATCCTGATAACAAAAAATATAAGGATGGAGCAGAGACCAAGCAAGAACTGACGCAACTG
The DNA here is from genome assembly GCA_030674055.1 of Rhabdomys pumilio. Classification (NCBI taxonomy): domain Eukaryota; kingdom Metazoa; phylum Chordata; class Mammalia; order Rodentia; family Muridae; genus Rhabdomys; species Rhabdomys pumilio. The sequence goes on along the minus strand of JANHMN010000004.1, from coordinate 138,707,300 downwards.
AAAACTCAACCTGTGGGCAAGCACCAATCCCTGACACTATTAATGATACTCTGTTATGTGTGAAAACAGGAGTCTAGCATGACTGTCCTCAGAGAGGCTCCACTCAGCAGCAGCTGATTTAGATGGATGCAGGAACATACAGCCAAACATTGAATGGAGCTTGGTACCTTTGTGAACGAGTTGGGGAAAGAATTGTGGTCCCCAAAGAGATATGAACTCTATAGGAAGACCAACAGAATTAACTAAAATGGACCACTGGTGACTCTGAGAGATTGAACCTCCAACAAAAATATATGGGCTGGACCTAGGTCCACTGCACTTATGTATCAGATGTGTATCTTGGTCTTCATGTGGGTCCTGAGCAACTGGAATTGGGGCTATTCCTAAAGCTGTTCCCTGTCTGCAGAATATGTACTTCTAGCTGGGATGCCTTGTGTGGCCTCAGTGGGAGTTCACTCACTTTGCCCTGCAGAGACTTGATGTGCCAGAGTGTGGTGAGAATACACAGAAAAGAGGGAGGAGCTCTATCCTTTTCACTGTTTTTAATTTGTTTCCAATAAGAGTTTAAAAGGAAACTTTTACAAGGTCTGCAAATGATCACTTTCTTTAATCATGAAGTCACTTGAGTGATAGCAAGGTTCACTTATAGATGCAATATTACCTCTGTAGAAGGAACTATAATGATACCTACATCATAAATCTGAGACTCTTGATGGAAGGTAATACCATTGCCACTATTGAAACCATGTTCAGGTCAGTTCTCCCACTTGACAATCCTGGCCTTTAGTCTAGGCTTGAGGTTTTTATTGCTTTGATTAATCACATTTTAGTTGCTAACCAGATCTAGGCTTTTTTCTGGAAGCTGTGTCTTTTACTGTGATTGATTACTAGTATCTCCCAGACATGTCCTGTATTCTCTGCCACATAAGTGACACAGATTATTTCCTGAGCTATATGAACACCAACGTCCTTTATAATAGTAAGGAACTCATTCTATGGGTCTGTCACAGAAGCTGACTCAGCACTTTACGTGCATATGTAGGACCAGCTCTAGTTGCCTTTCATAGGAAGTCATAGTGATCTTTATTTCCACAGAGATCCTGAAGTGAAAATATATCTCACTGAATAAAAGCTGTATTTGAGGAAGCTATCAGGGCAAGAGTGCCTACTTCATTCAATGCTGCTCACTATGAGGCTGCAGCATGACTACAGGTCCCTTTTAAAGACTGGAACAGTTGTCTAGCCAGAAATGACTGCTCTGGTGCTGTCACTGTCCAGGTAGTAGAATGGACAGAAACCTTCACCAATGAGTTTAGGTGTCTAGTTTTCAACACTTTTACAAAATCCACATTGACAGAAAAGACTCATTTTAAAAACAAAATGACAGTAACAAAAACTAGAGAGTAAGGCAGTATATACAGTATGGGAGAAGTCTGCAGCCCTGGATAGTAGAAAGTGAGAGGCTATAGTTCCCAAAAGAAGGGACATGTAAGGTAATCTTGGGGGTTGCCTTCTGCAATTTTAGATATTTATGAGAGCAGCACCTCACTTCCCCATATAATAATCTGTCTTTTGACTTTTGGAATTATCAATGACAGTCTTCTCTTCCATTTTGTTACTGCCTATTTGAATGTAGAAATTCCAAAACATTGTTAATAATATGGTCTTAGAAGTTTAACATGGTCTCAAGAGGACCTTATCTCTGAAAACATTAGTAAAAATATCATGTAGGCTTTATTGGTTTTCTATTTGAACTGTATGTCCTCAGAAGAGAAGATTGTGACTTCTTTTTTTTTTTTTTCTACTAAAAGGGATCCCTTGAAACTTAGTTCACTTTCTTTCACTGCTAGCTGACAGCTCATCGTTCATTGAGATTTATGAATGTTTTTCTCAAAAAAAGATTGGTCATCATTTTTGTGTTATTTTCTTTGAATTTTGATTTTGACTCTCTTATCCAGGATCATAAGAACTAGATTCAATTGCTCCTATTTGCTCTCGTAGTAAGTTTATTTTTTTATTTCTGGTTTATTACACTGTCATATGATATATGCTTTGTTCTCATACTACCTTTAGAAAATGTGTAAGCAAATGTGTAAAAGATGTTTTCTTTTTAAGAATTTTAGTGTGAATTAAGAATTTATTGTGCTACTACTCTGGCTTAAATCTTCTATCTAGAGGATATGTGTTGGAATTCTGGTTTCTAGTATGACAATGTGTATGTAGTAGGGCCTTTAAGAGATTGGTAGTGAGGTTATAGGGAATCTACCTCCATAGATAAACTATTGTGGTTTAAAGTTTACGTCCTGTAAGTTGATTAATTCTTAGTAGAATGGGCTTTTGTAAGGTAGCTGGGCATCTTCTTGGTCCCTTTCAACATTCAGTTGAGTCATCATACTCTCAGTTGCCATTAAGCCTGCTCTGAACTAATAGATGATAGTTCTGTTCAGTTCTTTTAAACTTGTGATTAAATAATGTCATTCAAACAGGGTTTTCAGTGACAGACCCAAGAGATAGCTCAAATCTAGTCTAGGTTGGTGACTCAAGTTTATTTAGGTTACTTATAGCAGTAAAGGGTTACTTGCAGGAATATGAATAATTTAAAGACTATATAATACCAAAAATATCTCACCCCAGAAAATATTACAATTCACAAAAAACTTCATTCCCTGGGGTTCTCTGTTTTGAAGTCAACTTTACTGGAAAGTCTTCTCTCCACCAAGTTTACTGTTTATGTAACATAGGAAACAGCTTATCCTATCATGTCCTGTCCTGTCCTGTCCTGTCCTGTCCTATCCTTTCCTATTCTATTCTAAACTGTATAATATGATACAATACAATAAGAATAAGAGGAGGTCCCAGATGTAATTAAGACTAATGAGCTTAAAACAAAGGAATATGTGGGACTATTAAAATGGACCAAGCTGATCACATTTGCTTCCAAAAGCAAAATATTTCCTTCAGTTAGAAGGCAAAAAACTATACTAGTGAGCAGTGACTCTAAGCAAAAAGTGGGTTCAATGAATAGCGGTTGCCTGATGTTGAAGGTTACATAGAAAGTGAAGCTTTAGTATTAAAGTAGAAAAAAAAAACCACATTCTGCTTGGGTCTTGAGAACATATTCTTACCAGTCTCTTGATAAAAGTTTAAGAATAACTGATTTTTTAACCATGGATCTTGTGAGATCCACAGAACAGGATTCAGCCAGACAGTGTCACAGTCATGATCTATAGACATACACAGAATAAATGTGTAATGTTTCAAACAACTCCACTGAGGTCACAGTCACTTGTTATGTAGTATTATTTTGGTGTAAAAACCAACCACGAGCAAAGAAACTCTTATGAAGACAATCATTTAATTGGGCCTTTCTTAGAATTTCAGAGGTTAGTCTGCTATCCTCAGGGTGGAAAGCATTGAAACATGCATGCAAGCAGATGTGGAACTGTGAGAACTAATTGAGAGTTCTACATCTGGATTCTCAGGCAGCAGGAAGAAAGTGGCTCTGGGCTTGGAGTGAGCTTTTCAAAGCCCAAAGCCCACCTCACAGTGACACACTTCCGATAACAAGGCCACACCTAATCCATCAAGGCCATACCTCTTAATTCTTCTCAAATGGTGCCTCTCCCTGATGACCAAATATACAAATATATGAGCTTATGGGGACACTGTTATTCAAATCACCACATACATGTATTAAGAAAAACCTACTATAATGAAAAAAAGGAACATTCCAAATGTGCTTTATACTAAAGAAAAAAATCAGTAGATTAATTTCTTTGGTTGAGGAGATTTTAAGACAGCCTAATATTGAATCTATCATGTTGTTATTAGTAATCACTTTTATGCAGGTTTAAAATAAAAATGAACAAGTAGGGAGAAAATAAAATATAAAATAAACAGTATGAAGAAAAAACCAGCACCAGTAATTTAATGTTGAAGTCAAAGCTTCTGATAGAAGAGATAGATGATTAAGGGTCAAGATTTGATGCACAATGGAATGAAGGGAGGGATTTCCTCAGGGAATGACCTGACCCAGAGTAATTTATAACATCTGAAAGAAGGCGGGGAAACCACAGCAATGACAACAACGGCAGTGACTATGACTACGACTACCATGACAGTGATGACAGCAAGGATGAGTTTTGCGGACCTCTCTGTCAATGTTGGAACCCGCACTGCCAAAAGCCTTGGGGGCAAAGTTGTTAGAGCCATACTGCCCCAAGCTGCTTCAGTCTACGGGTCGGGGTTCAGTAAGAGAGTGAGTGAGGATGGACACGAGGAATGGAGACCAGAGTATGATTAAATCCCGTTTATTCTTCAGTCTCTCTTCTTAGTCCAAGTCCAAGTCTTGAGTTCCTAGTCCCTAGTTCCTAGTCCCTAGTGCCTCCAAGTTCAAAGTTTCCAGTTCCAAATTCTCTTCCAAGTACCTGCTACCTAATGCCTAATAACTAACTAACTTCTTCTGTCTGCCTCTCGCCTTTTATATGTCTCACTTCTAAGCCATGCCTTTAAGTCATGCCCTTAGGTCTTGTCTCTAAATCTGATCTCTAAGTCATGCCCTTAAGTCACACACCTTTAAGTCTCACACACCCAAGGGAAGATCCTGGGTATCTAAAACAAGATGTTTTAAGAGTGTGCTCAGCTGTTTTAGGCTATTGTAATCAAGTGTCTTGTCAGGGTGTATGGCTCAAGATGGCCACAAGGATGATAGCCGCCTTCTGTCAGCTCCCCACAGATGAGAAAAGCAATGGAACTTCTGAGCATGTGAATGACTGAGTCTCTGATTCTCATGCCTGCTATTGGGGCTCTTTTTCTTCTGTTGAGTTGGACAGCCTAGATGTGATGATTTTTGTTTTCTCTTATAGTTTATCTTGTCATGCTTGGTTGTTATCTCTTAGAAGCTTGTTCTTTTTAAATAAAAGACAGAAAGGGAGTAGATCTTGAAGGAAGGAGAGGTGGGGAGGAACTGAGGGGAAGAGGGAGAGGAAAAATTATAATCAAGTTGTATTGAATGAGAAACGATTCTATTATCAATAAAAGAAAAAATATGGAAACAAAAAAGTAACAACAAACCAATGTTATAGTAAATGTTATTCGATGCTACAGGGTTCATTCCAAGTTCGTAACCAATGTTATCAGTGTCAACCACATAGTGACTTTAGAATCATGAAAGACACTAGTAAATGGGTCATTAAATCTTCAGTAGTTTCAGAGAGTTTCTGATGCTAGGCTTAGGCACAGAAGAGTCCCTGCTTAGAGACCTCCAAAAAACATTTCTTGAAGCCATGAAAATGTAACCTAAATTGCATTGGCAACCTCAGAATATTGGACATGCCAGTGACAAAGAGAATGTAATCCCATTATGCAAGAATAAGACCAGTAACATATTTTTCTTAGCCAAATTTGAAGCAAGTTTTATTAAACACTGTCCAGGACAATGGATACTGGCAAGACTCATACCCAGATTCCCAGAGTGTGGTGCCAAATTACCATAGTCAGTGGCTTATAAAGGCAAAACCCACAAGATTATGTCCTTCCCATTTTGTCCAATCAAGAGCAAGCATACGTTCTGGCATACTTTCTGCCTATGTGCCTCCTGCCTATGTGTGATCAAGCACATTCAGTGTGCTTGGGGCAACAAAGCTTGTTTGCAGAAGTGAAAACAGATGATTTTTTTTTTTTTTACTTTATATGAACAACAGCCCCCAGCATTTCAGGAAGTTATCTGTCTTTAGTCAAGTGGGACTTACAGGTTAGAGGCGTTTTGGTTTTATAGACCTCTTAAGCTTAAACTTAAAACACAATGTTAGCCCACACAAGAAGTGCACAGAGAGTATAACCAGCCCAATAGAGAAAAGGGTATTGTAGGCAACAAATCTGAAGGGAATAGTCATCTAACTCCTTTAATATTAGATATGGAACTACAGAATCTAGAATTTACCCTACTGGCTTTTCATCTTGTTTTGGTCTAATATTCTCTGACTATGCCCCTACGTCTTTCTTTTATGTAAATGTATTTCTTTTCAGTTTTAAAAAGGAAAATAGGTAGAAATTTTATCTATCAAATACTGTTATCCCATTATCATTTTACAGTTTGTAGTAATAATAGAAATATTTAGATTTTTTTGTGTTTATAAATTTATAAATTCAACGAATGCACATTAAACAAAAAAGCACCAAATACAATAGCAAAAATTATTTCATTTCTAGGTGGGCATTAACTTTATTAACACTGAATAGTTTTCTTGGTTTTTGGTAGTAGGCACGGTTTCCCTATTATAGAGTAGTTCTTAAGTCTAATTAGATAACTGCTGATTTCTGCCAAAGTGGGTATACTAGTACTGCTCCCTTAGGGTTATTATGCCATATTAGTTGTTGATACTACTCACGGGTATCTGTCTTAGTTAGGATTACTATAACCATGATGAAACTCTGTGAGGTAAAGCAACTTGGAGAGAAAAGGGTTTATTTGGTTTACACATTCTAAGACACAGTTGACTGTGGAAATCCAAGGCAGGAACTCAAATCAGGGAGTCTGGAGGCAGAAGCTGATGCAGAGGATATGAAGAAGTTTGGATTACTTGCTTTCTCCTCTTGGTTTGTTCATCCTGCTTTTATATAGAACTCAGGATTACCTAATCAGGAGTAGCACCACCTTAAGTAGGCTGGGCTTTCCTCCAATCACTGGTTAAGAAAATGCTCTATGGGCCTGCCTACAGTCCAATTTTATGAAGGCATATTTTCAACTGAGGTTCACTTCTTTCAGATGTCAAGTTGTATCAAGTTGACATAAAACTATTCTGCAGAGCATTATAATTAGGTAGGATGTTCGCTTGCCTCCCTCCTTTGGAAGCTTGCCTGGTACCTTCTGATACTAAATAAAAACCAGTCCTCAGGTACATCATATCCTTTGCAAATGGTAATGTATATTCTGTGCTATTGTATATTGAAAGTGTGTGATTTGGTTTTTTATTTTACAGGGGTTACAGATTGTCTTGAGTCTCAGAAAAGACTTGGACTTTCTAAGTGTTGAGACTAAAAGACTATTGAGACTTGTGGAGTTCGACTAAATTTTTTTATTATTATGTTATGATCCTATGGAGGCCAGCGAGTAGAATGTGGTAGTTTAAATTAGTGTGACCACCACAGGTTCTTATGTTTTAATACTTGGTCCTGAAGGCATATGCCAGTAGGACGGAGCAGAGCCCTTCAATTCTCTATTTCTTGTTTGTTCATAGTGCTGGTGACTGGCTAGGACTAGAGAACAATGATGCCCATGTTGACACACCAACATGAACATCCTAGAACAACTTATTCTAAAGAGACCAAACAGGCCAAGAGTTGGGGAAAATACTGTCCAGAGTAACTGGATTTCTCACACATTTTTTTTTTGAAATTCAAATGACATCATTCATTTGAAAATGGTTTGGCTTCTCTTTTTTAAGTTAATCATAATAGAAAAGAACAGCTCTACTTTTGGAGATTTCACCTTCCAAAAATAAAAATGTACTTTCACACAAAGACTACTCCTCAAATAATTATAGCAATTCTATGCACAATAATTGCTAACTGGCTACAGCCAAGCTTAGTCACCAACTGCTGAATGGACAAAGAGCTGGGATATGCTTATGTGGTGGGACACTGTTCAGCAATCAATGGGAAAGAAATTCTGACAGCTGCTACAGCATGGATGAGTTTCAAATACTTTGCTTAACAAGAGGAGCCAAACAAGCTGTTTTCCATGCTGTTGGATCACATTTGTACAAAACTACAGGGAAGACAAAATTATTGTAACAGAGGGCTGCTCTGTGGTATCCTGGGTTCAAAGCTGGAGAAAGAACTGACTGTGAATGTTGTATAAGCACTATTTAAGATCATGAGAATATTGCATATTACTGTTACTTATAATGACATATATGGATACTCTGAATACAATGAATCTATACTTAAATATTGATAGGTTAACATTATATGTAAAATATACCACAATAAAACTGACTTAACCAAAGAAGGTTAAAATATATTATTTTTTTCTGATATTTACATGGACTAACTGGCATTTTTGTTTTTTATCATTGCTAGAGCTTCTCATACCAGTTTACAGTATCAAGATCAGAAATACTTAATTTTAATTTATTTAAAATTTTGTTTAAATTTCTATCACTGATTATATTATAAACATATTCAAACTAGATAGAATGCAGTGGATTAATTATTTCAAGCTAGGAATGTTACTCCATTAAAAGATTTGGGCAAAACCACAGTATATTTTTGTCAGGAGGCAGCCTTCTGCTTGTCTTAGGTATAGGTATCACCTTGTCTTGGAAGTCAAAGGTTCTGGAAAGTAGAGTGCTATCTATGGTCTCGAGGGTCTACAAGTTGATATTTTTTTCTAATCATAAAGAAGAGCCCACTGTCAGCCACTGTTCTAAAAATAATTTTGGTCTTATATTATTTAACCTTTATTTCAATGGCTGTGTAATAAGTTTGAGATTCATTTGATAAGAAAGTGGTGATTTATTATTCTCTATTGTTTACTCTAGGCAATATCTTACTCTGGAATATTTCAGGTCGGTTGGAAGTGACTTTTAAAATTCTTTCCAGTCTTATATATGAATCTAACCTTTTGGGGATCTTTTGACTAATCTCTACCAATAGCTGCCTGTTCTTTAACAGAAGTAGATGCCAACCTCAGGCGTGCTCTGTTTTCCTTTAAAGCATTCCAATGTCTCCTGTGAGAAGTCTTAACCCTGGACATGCCAGTGGGAGTGGAACTGAGTTGACCCTTTCTCTGTGGCTTGTTGGTTACTCAGTGCTGGTAACTGACTGGGACCAGATGATATCAATGTCCTGGTCTAACTATAACTACTGCTGTTTTGAACATGGCTCCACAGAAGACATGGATTAATAGTTCTCAATCTTTTGAGTTGATTCTATAAGCAGCTACTGCTGCCAAGTGATTTGTATGTGAGTTTTGCATTGAAGTTCTTTTGCTGGCTTGCGTTTTAAGAGGATAGGGATCAGATTAATGACAACTTGCCCATTGGTGTCCCTAGACAGAGGCTACACAACTTGGTAGCCTGTAAGCATCTTCCAGGACTCAGAAAGCTAGGCTGCTTATCAATATTTCCAAAGACCAAGATTTTAGGGGAAAGATGCCAGTGGTGGCAGTTCTTAATAAGATCCCAGGAGCTCTGATGTGCAACTGGAGTTAGTAATTATTTTTCCTATTTTACAGATTTATATCTCCTAGAAATGTTATCTGGGTCATACTGGAGGTTTATGTTTCCATTTCTGCCTGTGACCCTTTCAGAAGAACCATTCCCATAACTTATAAGACCTATTATTTTAGGTTTATCTTGATCTGGCACAAAAGCTGTGCCAGGTACCAGCCAAATAAGCACATAAAATTTGGCAAAAATAGTGTTTACAAGCACATGTAAACATGTAAGTGAGAGCCTGAAATGTGATCCTGTCCTCTTTGTGTGCTTTCCTCTGCCAGATGGGACTCTGTGTGCTGACATCTCTTCCTGTATGGATTCTTGATATTATTGCATGAAAGCCACACACATTCCATATTGCCCAGTGTTGTAGCAAATATTCAGATATAAAAGCAGTATAAATTTTTCAAAGAATAATAAAAAGATTAAAGAATGAATATATATATTTTTTTCATTCTTCTTAAAGAAAAGACTTTGAGATTTTTGTCAACATTTTTGTTAGGCGTCTCTACTCTTCTGTGCTCTGAATTGTGTCTTTCATGCTGTTCCTGAACCTTCTTCCTTGAGTTTCCCTCTATGAATTTGTTCCCATTTTATTTGTAATCAGCTCACATTTTCTTAGTATAAAACCACATTTTTTGAGCTAGCATTCTATCAAGTCAGTGATCTACTTTTTTGCTTTTGTATAGTAAGCATATTTTCTCTTTTAAGTGATAAAGAACCCAAACTTGCTTATACAAAGGCAGGTAATCCACATGAAGAAAGACACCACGGTTTCTCTTGATTTTTCAGTTCTGCATTCTTAGCAGTACTTTTACTTTCATTTGTGTATCTGTTTAGGGATGGCCAGAATTTATTTTATTTTATTTTATTTTATTTTATTTTATTTTATTTTATTTATTTTTCTCTCATACAATATATCCCAATGGCAGCTTCCCTTCCCTCTACCTCTTTCAGTCCCCTCCTCACCTTCCTTCTCCCCTAGATCCATGTCCCCACCCCCAAAGGAGCAGGCTTTCCAGAGACATCAAAAGGGAACAAGACTAGGCACAAACTCTGACATCAAGGGTGAATGACATAACCCAATAAGATAAATAGGATTCCAAGAGAAGGCAAAAGCATCAGAGATACTCCCACTCTCACTGTCAGGAGTCCCACAAAATATCAAGCCAACAGCAATAAAGTGTCTGAAGATGACCTAGAGTAGACCCATTCAGGCTCTGTGCTTGCTGCTTCAGTATTCGTGAGCTCCCATGCACTCTGCTGCTGGCAATGCCTTCCTGGTGTCCTGGACAACTGTTGGCCCCATATTTCTCTCTATCCCCTTCTATGGGGTTTCTGGAACACCTAGGGCAGAGAGCTGATTGAGACCTCCAAGCTGGGCTCTTCTCCACCTAAAGTTTAGCCATGGGACTTTCTTTTTTCTTAATGAGCACAAATTGGAATCATTTTACATAAATGTCTAAAATTTAATTTTTTTGTTTGAATTTTATTATATTTTACAAATGTTTGCTATAGATTTTGCTCTGATAACTAAGGCATTGGGATGTGATCTGGACAAGGTGCAACATGCAGATGTAAGCTGATCTGATCTGAATCGCTTGGCAAATCTTGCAGGGTGACTTTGCATATTCCCATCAGGGAGTCTACAAACAAATAGCATTTGCTATTACAACTTGAGAATCTACCAGAGTAAAAATGCAGAAGATGGCTGAAAGAGTCAAGGCTGCCCTGTGTTACATAATGACAATTCTCATGGAGACTCAGAACTCAGAAACCAAAGCTTGATGTTTGTGTCCATTTACCACAGCCAGTGTGCTAGCTGTTAAACATTCTGTTTGAAGTGCAAAGGCCATGGGGTAGAAACTTACTAGATGCATTGTGTTTAATAAGCAAGACAGAAACAGGTGAAGTAGTGTTATTGGGTAAGGGATAACAATATAGACATCTGAACCACAGTTGGCATTCCATATAGACTGGGCAACTCTGGCCCCATTCTTTCCAAGAGGAGAAAGATAACAGGATCATTCTAGCTTCATCAAACCAATGCTTTAGTGAAACAGGAGTAGAGACAAGGAGAAATGGGAGATAGAAATTTCTCTATTAGGATCTAGGTAACAGGAAAAAAAGACATGGTGTTCTGAAGAACTGCCCATTTCAAGCTTAGGGACAAAGAGTTGATGCCTCAGATGAGTGGACCTTGATAAGAGATTTTGCTCTCTGAAATCCATTAAACCATGCCTGGACATCTTTTTTATTCTACACCTCTGGTAAGCAAAGATACTCTGCTGATGTCTTGTGAGGAGAGGCCAAGGGCTCTGATAAAATGTTCTATAATACAAATGACAGCCTTTCCCAACAGTGAGCCAGCCCAGGTACCAGTAGTAGGTGGCCTAAAAGACATTACCATACACAATATAAAGGAAAGCAGGTGTGACTAGGGGAGACACCAGGAATTCAGAGATGGTAAGACAGAAAGGAGCTGTCACAAGTTAACTGGAGGTACAGTGACACGGGTGGTACACAATACTAGACTCCAGGTTGGTATTCACCTTGTACTTCCTTATTGAGGAGACACCATTGAATACAATCTAATTCAGGCAGAAGAGATTAGTGAGAAAAGACACAGTATGGAATCTCTGGCCGACTGGAACACCTACAGAAGAAAACAGAGGAAGCACAGATGAATTGTGGGATCCGTAAGAAGGTGTTCTAGGCCGGAGGTAACAAAAGCAATTTGAAAAGAGGATGGGGTGAAGACATCTGCAGTGGACACTGAAAGCAGGATCTGATGAGAGAAAACTACTGCCATCAAGGCAGAACAAATGCTTGGTGAAGAGCAATGTCGTTCCTGGTCAAGGGCTCCAGGATGTGCTAGAGAAGATGGCTGCTTCTGCCAGGCTAGATTAGAGGTCTCCTGGGTAGAGGTGTCTGGTAGTATATAGATTTGACAAAGAAAGATATACCAGAAAGTTAACTGCAACTGTGTTTGTGAAGAGCGGGTCACTTATGAGACCTTAGGGACCATTAGCATAGACATCTTTAAAAACAAATTAAACAGCAGGTACCATTAGCCATCTAATACTGGAAAGAATAGAACAAGTAGAGAGGTATGATGTATATAGAAATGCAGAGCTTAACTGACAAGAGGAAGGAGTTTGTACTTCATGGCAGAAAGACATGAGGCAAGAGGAGCTGGATGGAGAAACATTTAGATATGTTTAGAGTGAAGTTGCCAGATGGTCAGTTTCCTTAGCTGTGTGGATATTGCTCCCTACATGCTCCCTGGGTGTTTCTGTAACTGAAGCTGACATATGTTTTTATAAAATGTTGGACAGTGTTGAATTAGAAGGTTGAATAGTTTCTCACAAATGAATTAAACACTGAAAAATTTGGTTTCTTAGTGAGCCTGGAAGACAGTTCATTCTGTTCTGTCTTATACTGTGATGCCCTTTTTATCCTACAGGTGGTGCTGTTAACCCACAGTATGGCTCCAAGCAGCAAGCCCAGGACTTGAGGTCAATACAAACTCACCAGGACAATTGAGAGAGCAGATTATGTTGAAAGGAACTAGATAATTATATTTTGGAGACTTATCTCAAAGAGCAAAATTGTATTCATAGTAAATTTTATGGTAAAGAAATATCCGTGTTTCTAACAACATTCTTTTGGTTTTCGGTGTGTTGATTTTGTTCAGGGTTAGGCTTGTCTTTATAGCAGGGTTTTGATTTTCTGCATCTTAAAAGAACGTATTTGTGGATGATAAAGAGCTGTGTTCCATTATGTCTAATCCACATTGCTGAGTGTGTGCAATGGACAGGGAAAAGCACAAAACTTGGGTAGTGACAAAATGATACACAGGGGGGCAATTACTGGGTGGTTGATTTTTTTTTCAGTGCACTTTTCTGTATTATTTGAAGTTTTCTTAAGTAATATGTCATTTTAAAAACAATCAGCTCTATCAAGGGTTAACTTACATAATATAAACCCACACACTTAAAGCAATGCATATTTTTTTTATCACAATGATTATGTCATTAAATCTATGGCTGATGAGACAGAATGCAGAATTGATTTCGCAGACATCTCCTGTATTTTCCTATTGTGAAGAAAGTGATAAATGGAGAGAATGTTAAAAGCTGCCTTTGTTTTAAACAACATGATTTAGGAGCTGAGAGCTGTGTTTACTTTAGAGATGTGCTTTTAAGTTCTTGTAGGAAGGAACACAGTCCACCAGACATGCATTCCAACAGGCAGGCTCATCGTTCGCAGCTCTGTCTGGCTTGGTTCATAGTGCTTGTGTTGCTGCTCTCACCTTGCTGTTAAATGCCAGGGTTTCAGATTGCAGCACTGGAGTGGAAACCTCCCAACAGCAATTTCCTATAAAGTCGCCTGTATTATAGAAAGAAATAGAATTTGATGATTACTTGAGCAGTAAACTAGATACAAACAAAAAGTAAAAGAAGCATTTTTATTCATATATCAAACTGACCTATCACTTTGATCACAATGATCAAAAGTTACCTTTTAAATTAAGCTAAATATTCTTAAGGAAAACTAATTGGAGACATCTTTTTGAATTTGTGGTGAAATCAAGAGCAAACCGTGGTATGTATTTTATGTGCTAACCTTGATTCCATGCTGACTCCATGTTGGAAATTATCATGATCTTTCAAAAAAAAAAAAATCTCAGAGATTCAATACATTTCAAAACTCAGATTTTAATGATATTAACCTTTATGAGAAGAACCAGCCAAGCAATTGATCCAGTTGTCTGTCCCATCCCAGTTAGCTTTAAAAAATTCTGAGCTTTACAATCTGCCTTTCTCAAAAGATAATGATTTTTACTGCTTTAATAATACACAGTATTTATTGAATGCATACTATGTACCTTGCTTTTATCAGCTTATATTACAAAAAAATACTGCATTTCAGAAGAGTAAAATAAAGTTTACATAAAAGAGAGTCTTTTCTAAACTGTAATAATGATTATTACTATTATTACATAATAATGGTTATTACCATTATGTAATAGTGGTTATATTCAACACAAGGTCGCACATTACTTGCTAGTTGCAGTTATGACCGGAAGTCATGAGAACTGAGAGGACACACCCATGCTGGCAGCAGCTTATCTTGGAGTCATGCAACTTTTGCACACACTGCATGGCAGCCAATGCCAATACTCCTTTAAGCATTGAAAATGTATTGAGCTCTTGCGCTCATGGATTTTAGACGTGAGGCTTAAATATTTTCCCTCATTGTTCCCTGTAACCAATTTTATAGTTTCCTTTTCTTTTCCAGCAACATTTCTATCTAATGCAACTGGGAAGGTTTTTTTTTTTTTATGTTCTTCAATGAGTTGAAAATAAAACATCTTTGTCTTGTGTCTTGTCCAACCTTGGACTGATTAAAATTTTTTGGTTACTTAGGTCTTTCTATTGGCCTGAGGGACCTCATTTTACAGAATGGTGGAGGCAGAGTTGACCATCTTAACATGCATAGGCAGGACACTTGGAGACATTTGACCATTGAGATAAAGTTAAAAACAGATGGCAACTAAGATTCATGGATGTCAGCTTCCATTTTTACGTGTGTGGTTGTTGGAGCTGCAATGGGCTTTGCACTTAATATAGCTTAATTTTTCCATTACATTTTGTTTTGCGGTTAACACAACTGTTTTTATCTATCAAAACGATCTAACTAACCAAGTTTCTCAAAACTTAAGACATAAGACACTCAGAGCAAAGTTAGTGCCCAGGTTTCAGATGGCAAGCCACTTGGCTGCACAGACAGCATCTTCAGCTGTGAAAGCTGTTAGTCACCAAGATCAAAACCACCCAGAGCAAAAAGAAGAAAGGTCAAACAGTGAAAGTGTAGCACCACTGTCTGTCACATGTAGCAATAGTTTGAAATGGACTTTTTACATAAATCTTAATAGTCTTCATTTCTTATGAAAAATTTTCATGACCATATTAGAGAGCTATGCTTCACTTGTGCTTTATTTCTCCTACAGAGCAGAATGCCTTTTGCAAAAAGACACATTTTAACATCATCAAGGAAGCAATGTTTCCTCATGATGAAACTTACTCACATGGGAGATGCTGCTATGGCAGAGCATTCCTGTCTCTGGATAAGGGAAACAACTCAGACAAAGTGCTTCCATTTCTAAGGAAGAAACACAAATCAATTAAACAAAAAGATTACTCTATGGCATTCTGCATAAAGTCTTCTCTTCTCCATATCTGTCCCTTCTTTGTCCATCCTTTCCTGTTCACTTTTTCATTCTTAATGAAAGTTCCAAGGAACTTTTCTTCCTTCTCACCTACACAGGCTTCTTTTCAAAAGGAGAAGAATCAACGTTTCTCAACATTGATATATTCTTAAAGCTTAAGTCTAAAATTTCCAGTTTTAATTTTAAGTTTCTGACAGAAATCTAAGAATCTTTGTTAATTTCTCATCTCTTTTATATTTCCTGTCAGTCTTTATTGCTTTACTTCCTTTCACTTTGTCTTCTACCGTATCCCCCTTCTTAATGAACACCTATAGCTCTACCTGCCACTGGAGATTTTTACCGCCCCAGTTCCTCTATCTGGCTCATTCTTTATCCCTGTCAGACTCATGCTTAGCCACCTTCTTTCTCAGTATTATACAGTTATTTCATGTCATATAACAATCAGGCTTCATCCCCAGGGTACTAACCACTCACTTCTGTCGTGCCTGCAGGAATTTAGTGAAATCAGTTTGTTTTATGCTAATATACATGGCATTTTCTACCACTGGCCTCCTCATGTCATCATCTCTAACAGCATTTTTAAAGATGCAATCAAGGTAATAGTCACTGGATGGCCTTTCCATCAGTCTCTGCTTCTCTCTTTGTCCCTGTATTTCTTTTATACAGGAGCAATTCTGGGTTAAAATTTTTGAGATGGATGGGTGACCTCATCCCTCAAACAGGAGCCAGGCCTGAGATGGGTGGGTGACCCCATCCCTCATCCAGAGACCTAACCTCTGGATATGGTCTCTAGAAATTCCCCCTCCCCTTTTTTGAGGTATTTCAGCTAATTCCATCCTTGTTGGGTCCTGGGAGCCTCTTGCTTTCCTGGAATCTGGGACTTTCTGGTGGTTTCACCTAATTCCCTATCACCCACTGCTACACACCTCTGTTCAATTTCTTTCTTTCTGGTCTCCTCTTGCACCTGATCCTTCCCCCCACTCTTTTCCCCTTTTCTCCTCTCTCCTTCCCAAGTCCTTCTCTCCCTCTACCTCCCATGATTATTTTGTTCCCTCTTCCCACTAGGACCAAAGCACCTACACTTTGGTCTTCCTTCTTCTTGAGCTTCACGTCGTCTGTGAGTTGTATCTCGAGTATTGTGAGCTTTGGGTCTAATATCCACTTATCAGTGAGTGTATATAGTGTGTGTTGTTTGTTACTTCACTCAGGATGATATTTTCTAGTTCCATCCATTTGCCTAAGAATTTCATAAATTCATTGTTTTTAATAGCTGAGTAATACTCCATTGTGTAAACGCATCACATTTTCTGTATCCATTCCTCTGTTGAAGGACATCTGGGTTTTTTAAAGCTTCTGGCTATTATAATAAGCCTGCTATAAATATAGTGGAGCATGTGTCCTTGTTATATGTTGAAGCATCTTTTGGGTATATACCCAGGAGTGGTATATCTGAGTCCTCAGGTAGTACAATGTCCAGTTTTCTGAGGAACTGCCAGACTGATTTCCAGAGTGATTGTACCAGCTTGTAATCTCGCCATCAATGGAGGAGTGTTCCTCTTTCTCCACATCCTTGCCAGCATCTGCTATCACCTGATGTGGATAATGTGACTGGGAAACACTGAGGGTTCTTTCAGGGGGAAGTTAGGCACAGCTGCTGTGGGTCCATGGTTCCTCATGACATGAGAAAGTCCTTGGGTTTCCAAAATGGGTTTATTGGCATGATGGATGATGGTTGAATCTGGATATGCACCAGCCTGAAACCTGGGGCAGACCTGAGTTAAATAGGGAGGGAGAGAGGGAGAGTGGCTGGGGAAGAATGCTTAATTGGCTCTACCCTCTGGCCTTCAGGTATCTCATTAGTATGTAAATCTCTCTAGGGCCTGAGGCCTGTTCCTCATGACTGATGGCCATAGACCTCTCTGTGGGAGAGGATGTGGAGAGGGTTGAAGCTAAATGAAAAGAACCAGTGCTCAGGAGCAGAGCTGAACTTCTGCTGTCCAAGAATGGTCCGGGGTTCCAAGTTCATGCTCGACCAAGAACCCAGCTGCTTCTCACAGCCCACCACCTCAACGCCCCACAACCTGAGTTTTTGATCTTACCAATTTTGACTGGTGTGAGGTAGAACTGAAGGAAAGACCATCCAGAGAATGCCCCACATGGGGTTCCATCCCATATGCAGACAGCAAACCCAGACACGATTGCTGATGCCAAGAAGTGCTTTCTGGCAGGAGCCTGATACTCCTTGTTTTCTGAGAGGTTGTGTCAGAGCTTGACCAATACAGATGTGAATCCTTGCAGCCAACCATCCAAAGAATGTCCTAAAATCTAAAAACAAAAACAAAACAACAACAACAAAATGATCTTGGTGTCCTCAGTCCAGAAGATCTTAGTTATCAATTAAAGATCTTTGTTTGCCAATCAAAACACCTACCACTAAGCCATTGGTTTGAAATAGTTAGATGTCTTATGTAACCGTTTCTTAGAATAGGTTAAATGTTGTCATATTGTGATTATTTCTTGGGTATAGGTCTTGTCTCTCACAGGAGTTCATCGGGAAGAGAAACTGATGGAATTTGACCAGAATATCAGTAGCACATACCATGTGGTTTCTGGGGCAAGGTGCCAATAACATATAAAGCTCTAATTCATTCTATATTACACTTGCTATGTGTTTCTTGTCTGTATTTAAAAAGGACCAGCAGACTAGAAAATCCGATATTGAAAACACAAGAACCTCCAGCAGAGAAGAATACTGTTATGTAAGCAGAGTCCTCAGAAGATGCATTAGGCACGGCTGCTGTGGCTGGTGTGGCTTTGATATTCCATAAAGATAAACTGAGGAACTAAGGAAAACAATCTGTTAGTAATCAACAGTAATCAAAACCCCAGTTGGGTATGATTTTTGTTTGTTTGTTTGTTTTTAAATTTTACACCCATCTATAAAGGAGTAAATTGAGAACAAAAACAACTTTTTGACTTTATGTGTTAGTTTAGATGGTTTACAAACATAGCCATTAATATGCTGTTGATCAAAGACAGATCCTCACAAAGTAAAAGCTGCAGTTATAGTGTACTAGACATCAGTTAATCCCAGATGGTCCTCTGAAGCCAAGTGAAGCTTGTCTCCAGCAAGGAAAAAGAACAATTTATGTAATTTGTTCCTTGATAGAAATTGTTCCTTGATAAAAATACAATAAACAATTATACATATTAATAGTATTATTGTTTGCTTTGATATACCATACAGAGCTCGTGTTATGAATTTTATTTCTTACTTTTGTTTTAAAACACATCTGCTTTAGGAAAGGATTAGACCAACTACTACATACCATGAACAGGCCATAGTGTGTTCTATCTCAAAGAGATGGGGATAGGCTTTATTGTCAATTTTTTCAACTCTCTGAGATTTATTATAAATATTTAACTTACTGGTTTCAGATATATTTGTACACAATAGAAACACATTAAATTCTGTCTAGCTATGTATTCTTCAGAAAGTGCTCTAATGTATCTTAGAAAATTGAGATGTGTTATAGAATTAGTTTTTAATTTTATAAATAAGAGTTTTTCCTCCAAAAGTTTATACAACAATTATCTATGGAATTTGTGAAAGATAACAAACAATGACTACCTCACTTAGCGTCATCAAATTACATTCTTTTTTAATAGGTGCCTGGCTTCTACAGTAAAAGAAAGCAAATATGTTCATAACTGAAAAGAATTAGTAATAAAACTTCATACCTGTGGCAGTTTGAATACACTTGGCCCAGGGAGAGACACTATTGGGAAGTGTGGCTATTGGGAATTGTTGGATTAAGTGTGGTCTTGTTGGAAGAAGTATGTCACTGTGAGGAAGGGCTTTGAGACCCTCTCCATTGCTGCCTGGAAATCAGTCCTCTAGTGATATTCCAATCAAGATGTAGAATTCTTAGAATCTCCCACACTGTGCCTTAATAGATTCTGCCATACTCCTGCCTTTATGATAATGGATGAAATCTGTCTGAACATGTAAACCAGTCCCAATTAAATATTGTTTTTTATAAGAGTAGCTTTGGTCATGGTGTCTAGTCACAGCAGTAAACCATAACTAAGACACTACCAAATTGAAATGAATACTATAAGGTAGTCTTACTCACTTTTTTTTTTAAATGTTTGTCTTCAAATAAAATAGAGGCAGATTGGCTTAGCAAAAAAAGAACCTGGATCATTGATACATTGCCATCTGTGATTAATAATAAAGAGGAAGTGATAGCACCAGATTTCATGGCTTTCAAAGTGTTTAATTCTTTGCTTTATAATGCTTTGTTATTGAAAAAGACCTTAAAGGCTTTTTAACTCTTCTAAGACACTGAGCATCTATTTAATTCAAAGTTTTACAGCTTCATCAATCCCTAGTGTCAGGAAACAGTTAAATATCTCTGGTAGACTTTATTGCAAAAGAATGAATCACAATGCAGCTAGTGGCCAGGGTAAAATGATTGCATAACTTCAGGCAACTTATGTAATTTCCTCCTATTTCATCTTATTCTGAAAATGAGAATAATAAGGGACTCTCCAAGGAATGCTAATATTTTAAACTAATTTTATCTAGCAATATTCTGGGGATAGAATGTCAATTTAAAGTACAATGAAGAGGCATGAAAAATTCTAATTATTCATCATGGTGTATTTTCCCTTTTTTGATGAAGAAATATAAATGAAAGTATGTTCTTGGAAAGACTATAAATTACACCTGTCAAAGCTAAGATTGTCACAGTGCTCTGACTTAAATACCAGCTTACCAGTAGTGTGGGCTGAACCAGAAGGATCACTGAGCTCCAGATCATTCTAGTCTACATAGCAGAACATTATCCCAAGCACTGGAGGTTTTAACTTGTTTTAGAATTGACTTGAATTTATGTTTTTAATCAAAACTAGTTATACTATATTTTCCCAAGAGAGCTCTGATTTATGTCTGACATAGTTTGTGTAACTCGAGTAGAAGAAACAAAACATGTTTCTTTGATTTCAATTATGCTTTTCATTACTCATCTCAGAAAAATATACATGTAAAACATGCCTTTTAAAAATTACATAATTTAATTTGTAAATAAGCTTTAATATATTCTTTTATAGCCAGTAACATAAAGAAAATTCTGTCAAATCTGGGGCTATGTCTTTTTCATTGTTTTACTGTTAAAAGATGTCTTGTAACTTCAGTCACGATTTGGAATTACAGCTTCCCCTCCCAGGGGTTTAAGTTACTTATACAGTTTCATAAAACTATAACATGTCTTTATTCCTTGACCTGTGTGAAAGCTTTAAAATTGTATAAGGTCTTTACTAAAAAGAAAAATACGTAGGATGATAATAATTTTTATGCTAGGCAAGATGGTACGTGCATGGAATCTTAACACTTGGGAAACTGGAACAGAAATTGTGAGTTTGAAACCAACCTGGTCTATAGAATTAGTTTCAGGATAGGGCGGGCTAAAGTGTGAGAGACTGTCTCAAAAAATTAATGACAAAAACTAAAGCTAAACAAACACACAATCAAAAAAACAAAATAAAGATACAACAAAGTGCTGCCATTTATTAAATGGCCTTCTGTGCTTGGAGAATATATAAGAACAGTGTTACTCATTTTCATCAGACTTCCATATGTGATACAAGTAAATCTATGCCAAGTCGTATACAATGGAGCAGTATAGAAAGGCCTAATCTAGGCACAGGGAAGAGATGTCTTGGAAAGGATTAAATCCCTGACTAGTGACTGTATCAGTGAGGTGTGCTGGAGAAGTTAAATGTCCATAATCATCATGGGGCAGAGGCTGCTGTGATGAGCTGCCTCTGCTACCCTCTTAACTCCCCTCCCCATGCCCTGAATAACTCTATTCTATACTATACCGGTGTGTGGCGTCCCTCATGGGGAAGAGATTCCTCGGCATGGGCCTGCTGAGACATCCCCTTCCCTCACACCTCTCCACACACCCACAGAACATTTCATTTTCTTTATCTTTTTATAAATACATTAGAAGCTAGTTCTATTGTCATATTACCAGAGCTGTTAATACTTCCAAATAGAAACACAGAGAAAGGACACCTAGTCCTCACTTGGGATCCAAGTTCTTCTTCCTTCTGTCTCCTTGAGTCTTGGTGAGAGGGTGTGTTAGAGTCTCTAGGAGACTGAACTCCATGATGCAACTTTTCTGAGCTTGGCACCCAGGCTAATCTGGGACCTTTCTAAGGGCTACAGCTACTTTTGTGTTACCAGTGCTTCTATAAGTACCCCATTTACCTATATTCCTGTAAGGAATCCCAATAAACTCATTGATTTGTCATGCTGGACTTAAGGATGAGCATTCATTAGTATGTATCTCTCCAGAAAAAGTAACATGACAAGGTGACAAGATTATGCCACTGTTGATTGTTTTCTCAGCCAGTTTCTGAGAATCAGGGTTTATGTGTTCATGCTGTTAACACTTCCACTCCTCTCCAAGCCTCCAGGGTGAGAGTGTCATGAAGTGCACACAGACCCACATTTTTTGTTTTCTGCAAAATGCTGCATTTTGTTTCCAGTGGTGAGGGACTGAAGGTAATTTCCCTTCTTCTAAAGACGCCTTCATCATTCCTTTCAGTTTGAGAGGCAAAAATTAACAGGAAAAACTAAAGCTAAACAATCAAACAAACAAAAAATGAAATAAAGATACAGCAAAATGGTGACAATTATTAAATGGCCTTCTGTGTTTTGTCTGTGGTATCTTGTACTTGCAAAATTGCCTGGTGTGGAGGCAGTCGGGAAAAGATGATTAGCTGTGCTGACACACAAACAATCAACTCTGTAGGGGTCTAAAGTAAGGGTGGTTGACACCGGGTGTGTTAAGTGTGTTAAGTGAGAACATGACTGCACTGGTTGAAGAGAAGATTTTTACTGCAGATATGTGAGAAAGCACAGCCAGATCAGGGAGAGAAAGTAGTAAACTAAACAAGGACTGAACCAGGCCACAAGAGGAGTAAGATAATTAGCAAGGGGAAAAGAGGAAGAGAAGAGAAGAGGAGAGGAGAGGAGAGGAGAGGGAGAGGGAGAGGGAGAGGGAGAGAGAGAGGGAGAGATAGATAGACAGATAGATAGATAGATAGATAGATAGATAGATAGATAGATAGATAGATAGAGAGGAGGGCGGACAAAATGGCAGGGAGAACGGAATGGAAGGCCATGAACAGAAGTGAAGTTTAATGAGGGGTTACTGGTGAGAAGAGCTGAGAGGAGCCACTGAGAGGAACCATTGGTACTGAGTGAACCTGGAAGTCAACAGACACTTTGGTGTGAAAATAGATACTACAATTAGCCATCTCTCCCTAATTTCCTTTTGGACCTGAAAGTGGCTGATTTATATAATTCTATAAATACTATTTATTTCTATTTTACATATATATATATATATATATATATATATATATATATATATATGTGTGTGTGTGTGTGTGTGTGTGTGTGTGTGTGTGTGTGTGTGTGTGTTTGCTTGTATGCATGTGTGTATATAATGTTCATGCTTGATATTTGCAGAGGTAAGAGAAGGTGTCAGATTCCCTGAATCTAGAGTTTCAAATGGTTGTGAGCTGCCATCTGTGTGCTTAGAAATGACCCAAGGCATCTACAAGAGCAGCTAACATTCTTAGCCTCCAAGCCACATCTTCAGTCCAATTATCTGTTTTTGTTTTGTTTTGTTTTGTTTTGTTTTGTAAGATTAGAGATGGTGAAATATTAGAAGGTGATAAACATAGGATAGCAAGATTTGGTTGTACTTTTTAAAAGATTGCTTCATGTTACCTTGGCAGCAGCATGGCTCACTTTGAAAAGGATGTAATGACCAGTGGTCCAGGTGAGAGATGATGCTGATTGAGTCTATAAGTAGTGGTAGTAGAGACAGAGATACGGTAAAAGCAATATTGCAGTTGGAAGTAGATGATTATATTATTCAGCAATTACATTTTTTTTCACTGTGAGAAAGTGAGAACTAAAACTATCCCCAGATACTTGTAAGTATGGGGCAGCTATCACCTGAGATGAAGAAGAATTGGAAAGGACAAAAAGATATAGTTGACAGAAGGATTAAAAGGGGGTAAAAGGCTTTGGGGCTAAGTTTAATGTATTTACTAAAAATGTTTTAGGTGTATGTGCATACATTACATAGAACTGAAGTCCAAGTTGAGATATGGGAATTAAAAAGAAAAATCAAATGTATTCTGAGCATCTTTTTGGGTATAGACCCAAGAGTGGTATACCTGAGTCTTCACGTAGATCTATTTCTAATTTTCTGAGGAACCTCTAGATTGATTTCCAGAGTTGTTGTACTAGTTTGCAATTCTACTAGCAACAGAAGAGTGCTCCTCTTTCTCCACATCCTTGCCAACATGTGCTGTCACCTGAGGTTTTGATCTTAGCCATTCTGATTGGTGTACGGTGGAATATCAGGGTTGTTTTGATTTGCATTTACCTGACCACTGAGAACTTTGAACATTTCTTTAAGTGCTTCTCAGCCCTTCGAGATTTCTCTGTTGTGAATTCTCTGTTTAGTTCTATACCCCATTTTTTTGAAATTGGGTTGTTTGATTTCTTGGTGGTCAGCTTCTTGCATTCTTTGTATATTTTGAATAATAGTTCTCTGTTGAATGCGGGGTTAGTGAAGATATTCTCTCAAATTGTAGGTTGCTGATTTGTCCTATTGTCTATGTCCTTTGCCTTACAGAAGCTTTTCAGTTTCATGAGGTCCCATTTATCAATTCTTGATCTTAGAGTCTGAGTCATTGGAGTTCAGTTTAGGAAATTTCTCCCTGTGCCAATTTCTCTTCTATTATTTCAGTGTATCTGGTTTTATGTTGAGGTCTTTGATCCACTTGGACTTGAGTTTTGTGTAAGGTGACAAATATTAGGGAAACAACAGCCTTAACAATAGCCACAAATAATATAAAATATATCTTTGGGGTAACTCTAACCAAATAGGTCTGCCTTGAGGTAAAACTATTCCCAGTTTTCTGAGAAACTGCCAATTGGTTTCCACAGTGCTTGTACAAGTTTCGACTCCTACCAGCAGTGGAGGAATGATGCCTTTGGAGCTTTAAAATCTTGTACAACCCAAATTGGAATGATACTCAAGTAAATAACATCTTGACTAAGAATGTTTACTTATATACACATTGTTTCTTCTTTTAAAATTTAAGTTATGTTATGGAGTAAAAAGACTATAACAATTTGAAATAAACTCAACAGTTTTATTTATGTGGCTATCTACTTATAAGCCAATTTGTCAGCATATAAAATTTACCATAACTGTACACAGTCACATGTATAAATACACAACACATGCATATATATGTATACTAAATTTAAGACATTATAGCTTTAGTTATATCTACCATAATCAGTTTTAAAGTTAGATTGTTTATTGGTTATTTTTTCCATAGTCTTAGAGAATTGTTGATCTAAAATCTGTATTTTTAAAGACTCTATATATGTACTTTTATACTCTTAGTATAAAGTATAGGACTTGATTTTTAAAGATACAGAGCCTGACCTGATGATTTATAATGCTTTAAAAGGGGGCTGAGCAAGCACTAACAGCTAGGCTTTATTTATTTACATGCCAAAGCTGCCTCCACCCTGCTCCTGTCTCTCTCTCACAACTTCTCTCCCCCCATCCCCTTTTTCTTTGAGAGGGTAGGGCTCACCCTGCATATCCTATCACCCTTGCATATCAAGTCTCTGCAGGATTAGGCACACACTCTCTCACTGAGGCCAGACAATACAGCCCTGTTGGGGAACTGATACCACAGTCAGAAGGGAAAGCCTCTGCTCCAGTAGTTGGGGGATCTACATGGAGACTAAGGTTCCCATGTGCTATATACGTGTTCAGGGGTATATGTTTAGCCTGTCTATGCTCTAGTGTTGGTGGTTCAGTCTCTGAGAGCTCCCAGGGGTTGGGGGGTTCCAGGTTATTTTTAACTGCTTATCAATTCTTCGTGAGTTTCATTCATATCATGTACTCCTGTCCTTCTCATCTCCCTATCCTTTCATATCCACACTTTCCCCTTCCAGCCTCCCCCCCTGCAAAATGACACACAGACCGACACACACACACACACACACACACACACACACACACACCACCACCACCACCACCAACACCACCACCACCACCACCACCACCATCACCAGCCACAACAAAAACAACACGCCAAAGCATAGAAAACGTCTCATCATGGAAGCCATAGTATGTTATTATGTATCTGTCCCACAACTTCACTTGCAGCTATTCATTGCAATGAGTAATTAGTTGGTTCAAGATATCTGGTGTCTGTGACACCAGCAATGTTGACTACTTACTGGGACTCCTGGTTATCATGTTGTTGCTCTGTGTCATGGAAATCCTGCAGCTTTGGAACCGTAGGACTGGCCTTTTGATGGGACCCAACCATTCATAGGTGTTATAGATTAGAGAGTTGACCAATGGATTCAGAACCTTTGATCTGAGCCTGGGTGGTAGCTAACCTGGTTAGGTCTCTGACTCTTCCTTATGCACACTACCAGGGCTAGCTCTCCAGTACTGCTCCAGCTAGGCCACCCAATGGTGCCATTGGTAGGAGGCAGGATCTGCTCTTTTGCTCTCATGTCCTTGAGGCCGGCTCACCTGCACCCACGCCTACAGTGCCAGCTTTACTATGCTGCCCAGTCAAAGTACAGGGCCCAGTCTCCCAAGTTCTTCAGACTGTGAGGAGCTGGGGGAGCTCTTCAGCTCTCATAACCTCAGAGCTGTCTCACTCAATGCCTTCACTATCAGGGCCAGCTCTACTGTGTTGTCCACTTAGCTCTCCTAATTGTTGCAGCCAATGACAGATAGAGCTAACCCACCCTCTCTCATGACTCTGGTATCATTTCTCCCACAGGTGACAAGAAGCATTCCAGAGATGGGAAGCATCACTGCTCACAGCAAAAAAGAATCAGGACAAACTCTCCCTCACTTTCTCCCAGGGTTGGGTCACCTGCAGCCCCACATCCAGGGTCAGCTCTACTGTGCTTAGCAGGTGATGTGCTGGACCTGCTCTCTTGAGAGCTGCAGCAGGTTAGGGGTTGAATCAGCTTGCTCACTCTCATGATCCTTGGGCCATCTTTCTCAGCTGCTGCAGGTGGTAAGGAGTGGGGTGCTGTATCATTCCCAGACATATGCTGTCCCACAGTAGACAAGTAGTGGGGTCAGCTCTCCCTTGCTCTGTCCTCAGGGCTTGATCACCCACTCTGCCTCATCAGGGCAAGCACTACAGTGTTGTTCAAGCAAGGTACTGCTTTCCTGATTGCTGCAGCTTGTAAGGGGGCAGGGCTAGCTCTACTGTACTCATGACCTTGTGGGCAGCCTTCGTAACTGCTACAGGTGGTGAGGGGAGCAGGAAGTCACCTCTACACCCATGTCACCCCACAGCAGATGAGTGGCAGGGTCTTCTCTCCTGTATTTATACCTTCAGGGTCAGTTCACCCATATTCCTGCCACCAGAGCCAGCTCCACTGTGCTGCTGGGTAAGGTACAGGGCCTGTTCTGAGTGCTGCTGCTAGAAAAAGATGAGGCTAGCTCTCCAAAGTGCTGTATCCAGTGGGGAACAAAGCCAATTCTGTACATCCCCTGGACATCAATAAGGTCCCCAGAAGTTGCTCAGGCCAGGGACATCTCCATGTTCTCTAGTGGTAAAATGAACCATGGTGCTATTGGTATTGTAGCCACCAACTCAGGCATGGCCCTTAATGGCAGCTCCAACTGGGACCTAAGTAGCAGAACTGGCCTCTCCTCTCCACCCTTGAGTCTCCAGTCCCTTCTCCATAATGCTCAAGCATCACTTCTCCTCTTCCATCTGATTAACATATACTTGCACATCTTGGTGGCTCCTGCTGCAGGCTGGCAACACAGCTGGCAGGCCCCTGGGTGACATCTTCCATCCATGCTATGTGACATGGCAAAAAGCAGGTGTCTATGGTTTGCCTATGCTGTGCACTGGAAGGCAGGTCTCTGGCTTGCATGGCAGTTTACAGGTCTCTGTCTTGCTTCCTTCTGTGCTGAACTGCTTGAATCTGATGTGAATTAATTTGATTTTTATGACTCCTAGGCATAAGACAGCTTTGGCCACTAAGCTAGGTATCAAGCTAGGATGAACAAGGACTACCATCTGCTCTGCTCATGACTGACATAAGAATACTACCTACAAGGTATCTCTTTGCCCATTGCTGGGGAGAGTGTCTTAAGAGATTAAAAAATCAGCATTTATTTTAATTCTTAATTCTTTGAGACTATCATAGAACAGTACTTTGTATTAAATTCAACACTCAAATCCTCCAAGGCCCCTGCAATCTCCCCACCTACCCCCTTTCTTTTCTCTAATTTTCAAACCCATAAAGTTTAATTTTATGCTGTCAGAAAACTCATGGGAAATGTATATTGTTGTATATAGAAAAGTAACATTTTAAGATTTTATTAAGGGTTTAATAGACAAAATATATAATTGTAATATATTTTCCAAATACTCATGTTCACACACATGCTCATATGCATGTTCAAAGTAAACATAACAAGAATAAAAATGAAAATTCAAAAAACATAGTACACCGTATAAATGAATTAAAAAATATAGTGGCTACAAGTTCTGTCACTTTGTTATTTAGACTCATCCTGGGATAGAGTTGAGTTTTGCTTTGAGCTTTCTTAAAATTTCATGGCATGATTATATGAAAACAGTATGAACATTAATAGTGTGTTTACATTAACAAGATACAGTTTTTGTTTCTGCCTTCATTTAGAAAAAATAAGGCTAATTGTTGAAGAGCCATTAACACTGCCATTTGCTTTTCTTTCTGAAAATTTAGTTTTTGTTGCACTTCCATTACTCTATGTCCATCAGGCTATAGGTTGGCTCCTTCCTTCAATTCTCAGTTGTTGAACATCAAGAAAATGGTGCCCTACAGCAGAGTCTGTAGGGCCTAAGGTTCACACATTATTGAAAGTTCTTGGTTTAAAATAGTAACTTGGATTATAAAAATCTAGAAATATGTTTTTGGAAAATGAAACAAAATAAACCAGAAAAAGTGTATATCATGAAAGAAAAGTTTTACCCATTTCAGAAGGCATCATAAGGGCAAGAAGAATCTGTTATGTCATGGGCAAAGGAAATTTGGTTTTTAGAAGTTCCAGTGAGGCATAAATAAATAAATAAATAAATAAATAAAAAAAACCTAGTTTTGGAAATGGCCAATTAGTATGCACTAGTTGTCCAGTGATACCCTCACTAAAGTGTTTTAGCTTATATTGCTGAGGGTTTGTAATTAAAAAAAAAAACATACTTTAACTATACCCAAAGGCCTAGGCATTCCAGTTATATTTCACACTGTAGGTCTAAGAGTAGATGAACAACAGCAAGCTTGCATTCTTAGTGTCTACTGTAGGACCTATTTCTTTCCACCACTGGTAACTTGGAGTCCATGATGACTCTCTGGAGGGTAAAAAAGGAACTTCATCTTATCCTTGTTGATCATTGTTTTTTTTTTTTTTTTTTTAATTTGGAAAACAAGAAGTAGACATGTACAGGGATCATCCAAGACAGAAGAGGTTTGGTCTTTTGATTTGTTTTACTGTTTAATACTCTACTCTAACATACTGTATACATAAGGCACTTGAGACCATTTCCATTAATTTGGGGATAGTGTTATGAGTAAATCTTTCATCTTTTGGCCAAAGTTCTCCCTCATCGTGGTTGTTGTCTTAATTAGGGTTTCACTGCTGTGAAGAGACACCATAACCAAGGTAACTCTTATAAAGCACAACACTTAATTGGGGTTGGATTACAGTTTCAGGAGTTCAGCATCATCATGACAGGAAGCATGGTAGCATTCAGGGAGATATGGTACTGGAAAAGGATCTGAGTTTTACATATTTTATTTGAAAGCAGCCAGAAGGATGAAACTTGGGCACCCCAGATCCCATCTTTACAGTGACATATTTCCTGAGCAAGGCCACACCTATTCTACTAAGGATGTACTTCCTGATAGTGTCACTCCTGCGGGCTAAGGAGTTAAATACATTAGTCTATGTCTATGGGGGCCAAACCTATTCAAACCACCACATTCTACTCCCTGGCCTCTATAGGCTTGTTCAAACACATGAGTTTATGCAGGCCATAACTAGACATAGGATAATGAAAAATACATTTAGTCTAACTTTAAAAGTCCCTGTAGTCTATAGATGTCTCAACAATGTTAAAACTCCAAAGTTCAAAGTCTCTTCTGAGTTTCCCCCAATCACTTAACTATAATCTCCTAATAGATCAAAATAAAAAAAAGCAGACCACAGACCTCCAACATCAAAGGATATACACTATCATTCCCCAAAAGTTATAGTGTGGGAATACTGGACCAAAACAAGACCAAAAGCCAGCTGGGAAATCTCAAAACTTAGAATTTCCCTGTCTGATGTCAAAGCATCAAAGCACTTTTCAGATCTACAACTCGTTTCATCTTTATTTTCTACACTAAAATTCTTTCTCATCATTTAGTTTACCTCACTGTAAGCAGCTTTTCTCAGGAGGTATCCATGGCCCTGTCATCTCTAACATCTTGCGGTATCCAAAGTGATTTCAATTTTACACCTTCTACTTCCAGAGTCTGGGATCCACACATGATCTTCTGGGTTCCTTCACAACACTTGGGTCACTTTTCCAGCTCTGCCTTCTGTTGCATTCTTGTCTCTTTTTGACTCCACTCTACTGTGTTTCCTGATCTTCGTTATCATATCATAGTACTAGCATCTATAATTTGCTAGAGTCTTCCACTGTGATTAGGCTTCATTAATAGCCTCTCATACGCTTATTTCATTGTTTCAAGCTTCACCTTCTTTGCAAGACCCCTTGAGTCCTGGAGCATCAACAACAAATGACACTGCACTTCCATCAATGACTTCCTTGGCCTCTCATAATACCAAGCCTCAGCTGTTCTCCATGACCATTTCATGACGTGAAAATCAGTACTACTTGTGTGATTCTTACACATTTTCAAGTCTAGCTGCTAGCATGGGATACAACCTTGGTTGCCTCCAGAACATAGCTTCTCTGTGCTCTCAGAAAACACTTCCCAGAATGTTTCACCTCAATGATGCTGGTTTCTTCATATAACTGCTAATTTCTTAGCTCCAGTTACTCAGCATAAATTGTCTCAGTAATGCCTTCTATTTTTGAGTCTAAAGCTTTTCTTTACCTGGAACTCTTTCTGTACCAGGTTGGCCTTAAACTCATAGAGCTTCATAGCCCTGCCTCCTAGGATTAAAGGCATGTATCATCATGTCTGGTTCTAATGTTTTCATGGCATTTATGCCTCAAGATACAGATCAAAAGACTATCCTCATGATCTGAATCATAGCTGTGCCCTTCATTTCTGGATTGTAGTTCATTCCAGATTAAAGTCCAAATAAAAAAATAAGAGGTCATAATGTCTAACATGATATAACTATTCCTTGCTCAACTGCAAATGTATAAACAGTAAGCTTAGCTGGGTTGGGTCTCACCCTAAGTTTATCACTCCCATAATTGCATTTAATATTCTTGAACACAGAATTTAACTGCATTCCACTTCCTGGTGCCCCTTTACTCTGTGAACCATACATATTGTATTTTTTCTTTCTAATCTTCCTATGTGTGATCAAAATAGTCTTCATGAGAGTAAACCAGCAGACAAAGTCTATGCTGGGCTTTTTGGAGATTTCCCTCCTCATTGCAACCTATCTGAATCTCTTTATCTTAGTCTCAGGCAGACTCCCTGGACAATGGTGAAAAGGAGCTACATTCATCACCAAAACATCATAAAAATGATATATGGGCAACATACTAAAACTTCTCTCTTGAGCCAGGCCACCAGAGTTCAAATCACCATCAGCACCAATGTCTTCCATATTCCTATTATGATGGCCCATTAAGGTCCACTTAAAGGATTCTATAGCTTTCCAAATTCAAACTCCCCAAATTCCCATTCCTCCAAATAAAAACAGGGTCAGACCCATCACAGTAATACTCTAGTCCTTGGTACCAACTTCTGTCTTAGTTAGGCTTTCTTTGCTGTAAAGAGACACCATGACCAAGATTACTCTTAAAAAGGACAACATTTAATTGAGGTTGGCTTACCATTTCAGAGGTTCAGTCTATTAGAATTATGCTAATACTACTAATTATTAATTATCCTAATTATTATTAGAATGCATGGCAGCATTCAGAGAAACACGGTGCTGGAAAAGGAGGTGAGAATTCCACATCTTGACCCAAAGGCAGCTAGAAAGAGACTCTATCTTTTGAACTGGGTGGAGCTTGGCATAAGACTTCAAAGCTCATCCCCACAATAACACATTGTGTCAATGGCCCATCCAACAAGGCTACATCTGTTCTAACAAGAACACACCTAATAGTGTCACTCCCTGTGGGTCAAGCATTCAAATACATGAGTCTATGAGGTCCAAACCTATTCAAACCACTACATTTGTACTGGGGCCATATTTAGTTACCATATAATATTAGGTTCTGTCTCTTAAATTTTAAGGACTTCATAGCATATAGTACAACAGACATTAATGGGAGAAATTTGCACAACCACCCTGGGCCTCAGTGAAACACTTCCTTGTTACTTAGCTTACTTGGAGCATCTTCCTTCCCTGTAGAGTTTAAGTCATTTCCTGCATTGCATCCTCTTTCTTCCAGACTGATTTCCTTTTCTGATCATTCTTGAGATTTTGTTGTTATTTGTCAGTGAAATAAGGTCATTCTTCCAAGAAGCTTTTAAAAATAAGTAAGTAAGTAAATAAATGTCCAAATTATTAGGGCACTTGGATTTAGAGAAGGGTCTTGATTTTATGAATGATATTTTTTTCTTTTTCTTTTTTGTTTGTTTAAAATTGCCATTTATGTTAAAAATTAAATCAGAGAAATTTCTCTCAATTTTTATCTAATGTTCCAGGTTATCTGCCAAATTTTCTCTATATTATTGAGGATAGGACTGTCTTCAGTAAATGAACAAAGAATTGAGGATGGTTAGGGTGTGATATAACAGAAACAAATAAATCATTCCAGTAGGAGAGGGGGAATATAGTTAACTGGAAGCTGGAAGAGGGTTAAAATTCTCTGAGTGACAAGAGTCAGCACTCATAGTGCAGTTTTGATGCAAAACGCACAAATAATAGTTTTCTTGAATAATCTACATAATTTAAATGAGCTTGTTCAAGAGCTTCCCGTACCATTTTTCCAGCATTCCCTAGCCTTTTCACTTAATTGTCTCAGGGAAGTGGGTGATGCATCTCCCTTAAGAATATCAAAGAGAGGTTTTAACTGTCCTGTGCTTAATTGTAAGGAAGGACTCGACCAATTTGTGTCTCCTAACAATGTTTGATAATCATTTAAAGTTTTCAGAGTATCTATTCTAATCTGTAACTTCTGAGGACAAATCTTCTTTAGGACATGTAATAATTCATGTCCTAAATATTGATATGGAAAGTTCTTTTGAACCTTCTTGGGGGCAATAAACAACCCAACGGCTTGTAAATCATCTTGCAGTTCAGTATAGACTTCATAAGGCTTTTTTTCTTCCCTAGCTCCAAGTAGAATATCATCCATAAAATGGATTATATACATTTATAGATGTCTTCTCCTTAATGGTTGAAGAGCAGTTGCCACATAGACTTGACATATGGTGGGACTATTAGCATCCCTTGGAGCAGTACCACCCAATGATATCTATGGGATGGTTCCTTAAGGTTGACAGAAAGAATACTAAATGCAAAGCATTTGCAGTCCTGAGGATGCAAGGGTATGGTAAAGAAACAACCCTTCAAATCTATCACAACATGTGCCAATTTTTTGGAATAACAACTGGTGTAGGTAATCTATGTTGATTAGCCCCCATTGGCATCATAGTTTTATTAATTTCCCTTAAATCTTGTAATAATTTCCATTTTCCTGATTTTTTTCTTAACAATAAATATAGGAGTATTTCAGAGGGTTGTAGATGGGACAATATGTCCCAGTAAAGGTTGTTCTTGTACCAATAAATGATGCCTCCAATTTTTCCTTAGATAAGGGCCACTGTTCAATACACATGGGCTCGTTGGACTTCCATGTGATTGGTAATGATTTAGGAGGCTTCACAGTGACCCTTAATATAAATTTTTTATTCCAGTTTTGCCCTTATGGTATCTGACTATCTGACATCCTTCGGCCACACTATGGAGTCATCCTTGTAAATATTTCCCTCCTTCTTTCCCAGGTATCTATCCTTGTTTTTTCATCATACCCTGAACTGGTTGGGTTGTGAGAACAGCTCACATGTCATTAAGTACATCTCAACCCCATAAATTGATGGGAAGATTTTCCAAGACAAGTGGTTGAAACCATCCTTCATGTCCTTCCTCAAGAATCCTTCTTTTAAAATTTCACCATTTTAAGATCTTACTACGCTTGAGGGGTGAGGCAGC
Organism: Rhabdomys pumilio; assembly: GCA_030674055.1. Classification (NCBI taxonomy): domain Eukaryota; kingdom Metazoa; phylum Chordata; class Mammalia; order Rodentia; family Muridae; genus Rhabdomys; species Rhabdomys pumilio. The sequence continues at coordinate 138,673,329 of JANHMN010000004.1, read as the reverse complement.
TGTCCCCACTCCTTGTTAGGTGGAAGAGGACCTATCCAGGGGCCAGCTACTAGGCCAAGATGCTTTAGATATCACAGTAATATCTGCACCAGTATCCAGAATTCCTTGCATAGGCTTTCCATCTACCCAAAGAGTAAGGGCAAGGCAGTCTTGGAGGATAGAAACCCAGAAGTCAGCAGTTCCTATGGGTCCAAATTCTTCATCACCTCTAGTATCCTTAATGGTTAGTGGGTAACTGTGGCAAGAGAATTAGCTGAGCAATTCTATTTCCCTGGAGAATAACTACAACTTCCCTATTCACAGTAACCATAATTTTAATTTCTCCAGTATAATCTGAGTCTATCACTCCTGGAAGGATCCTAATTCTCTTCAACAAGGCACTGCTGTATTCTAGGAAAAGGCCTACACTCCCTGAAGGGATGGGGCCATACACTCTAGTACCTAATGCTTGAGGGCCTATTTGAGGTGTCAATACTGCTTTGGCGGAGTAGAGGTCCAATCCTGTGCTTCCTGGGGTACCTCTGACAAGGTCTTTGACATAAGGGGATTGGTTTGAGGCACAAACCGAACCGAAGTAGAAGTAATAGTGGTATTCATGGCTCTGTCCACTTTGGTTTGTGGGCCCTGGAGTGGGCCCCACTGTCCGTTTCCAGGAGTGGGAAGAGGGCAGCTGTCAGCATCTGATTTTGACCTGCATTCATTACCCCAGTGATGGTCTTTTCAGCATCGAGGGCACAGGCCAGGCCCCATAATCTCCGTTTTCCCTGGACAATCCCTCTTAAAATGTCCAGCTTAGCCGCATCCAAAACAAGTTTTATTCTTGCTAGATCCTTTTTGCACGGCAGCTGTGAATACTTGTCCCATAACAAAATTTCCAAAAATTTCTTTGCAAACTAATGTAATCATCTAAGGTTTTTGATCCATGTGGTCTAATGGCTTTTTTGCACCATTTATTAGCATTTTTGAAGGCTAACTGTTTTACTACAGCCATGGCGGTATCAGCATCCCCAAACAATTTTTCTGCTAACTGGAGTAGTCTATTCACAAAATCTTGGAAGGGCTCAGAGGATCCTTGGACCACCTTCGATAGTTGGTCTCCAGCTGCCTTATTAGGCAAAGCTTTCCAGGCTTTAACGGCTGCAGTGGCAATTTGAGCATAAATATCAGGATTATAATGAATCTGCTGATGGAGAGCAGCATATTGTCCTGATCCAGTTAGCATTTCCAGATTTCTCTGGGGCTGCCCTGCCTGTGTATTTAATGTTGCCAAGGTAACGCATTGCTCCTGATATTCTCCCCTCCACAGTAAATAGTCTCCTCCACTCGTTGCTATAGGACTCAAAAATTGCCAAAGTAAATGGTGCCAAGGCTCCATAGTAGGAAACTGCTTCTTTAAGGCTCTTTAATTCCTTAAAAGACAAAGACACATGCTGCCTAAGCATTTGCCCAGGCTTATTGGGGTGAGGGACTTCCATTACAGGATAAGCCTGATTGGAACCCGTTTTTGAAAAAAAATCACCCCCTTCTTAGGGATGGGCTCCGCTACCCACCAATCCTTCAGAGAGCATTCATCATATGCTGGATGAGCAGTGCCCTCCATAGAATCCACAAAAAGGTTTTTACTAGGTGGTCGCTCTCTTTTCCAATCTGTTCCCTTTCAGACCTTGCATTTCTTTAATCTTTCCTTTAAATAATCTATTTCCTTTTCTAAAGTTTCTTCCTCACCCTCAAGCTGGAACTCTTCTCTGCCTATACAACAATTTCTTAGCTACATCACCCTGTGCCAATACTCATAGGAAGGAACTCACAATCCCCATGGTGTGATCAAAACAGATAGAAAAAGATTGAAATAATCCCTTGTACCTATTAGATCACCATGGACTAAAGCTCATATTTGATATGGACAAAAACAACGGAAAGCCCCCATACACGTGGAAACTGAACAATGCTCTACTCAATGATAACTTGGTCAGGGAAGAAATAAAGAAAGAAATTAAAGACTTTTTAGAATTTAATGAAAATGAGGACACATCATATCAAAACTTGTGGGACTCCATGAAAGCAGTACTAAGAGGAAAACTCATAGCTCTAAGTGCCCACAAAAAGAGACTGGAAAGAGCATACACTAACAACGTGACAGCACACTTGAATGTGATACAACAAAAAAAGCTAATATACCCAAGAGGAGTAGACAGCAGGAAATAATCAAACTCAGGGCTGAAATCAAACCAAGTTGGAATAGAGAGAACTATACAAAATATCAACAAAACCAGGAGCTGGTTCTTTGAGAAAATCAACAAGATAGACAAACCCTTAGCCAGACTAGTCAAAGGGCACAGAGACAATACTCAAATTAACAAAATCAGAACTGAAAAGGGAGACATAACAACAGAAACAGAGGTAATTAAAAAAATCGTCAGATCCTACTACAAAGGCCTATACTCAACAAAATTGGAAAATCTGGACGAAATGGACAATTTTCTAGACAAATACCAGGTACCAAAGTTAAACAAGGAGCAGATAAACCATCTAAACAGTCCCATAGCCCCTAAAGAAATAGAAGCAGTCATTAAAAATCTCCCCACCAAAAAAAGTCCAGGGCCAGATGGTTTTAGTGCAGAATTCTATCAGACCTTCCAGGAAGACCTAATATCAATTCTCTTCAAACTATATCACAGAATAGAAACAGAAGGAACAATATCCAATTTGTTCTATGAAGCTACAATTACTCTCATACTTAAGCCTCACAAAGACCCAACAAAGAAAGAGAACTACAGACCAATCTCTCTTATGAGTATACATGCAAAAATACTCAATAAAATTCTAGCAAACCAAATCCAAGAACACATCAAAGCAATCATTCATCATGATCAAGTAGGCTTTATCCCAGGAATGCAGGGATGGTTCAATATTCAAAAATCCATCAATGTAATCCACTACATAAATAAACTCAAAGAAAAAAACCACATGATCATCTCACTAGATGCGGAGAAAACATTTGACAAAATTCAATGTCTCTTCATGTTAAAAGTCTTGGAAAGATCAGGAATTCACATTAGTGAATTAAATTAGGCACATACTTAAACATAGTAAAAGCAATATACAGCAAGCCAGTACCCAACATGAAACTTAATGGAGAGAAACTGGAAGCAATCCCACTAAGATCAGGGACTAGACAAGGCTGCCCACGCTCACCCTACCTATTCAATATAGTACTGGAAGTCCTAGCTAGAGCGATTAGACAACAAAAGGAATTCAAAGGGATACAAATAGGAAAGGAAGAAGTCAAAATTTCACTATTTGCAGATGATATGATAGTACAGTTAAGTGACCCTAAAAGTTCCACCAGAGAACTCCTAAACCTGATAAACAACTTCAATAAAGTGTCTGGATATAAAATCAACTCAAACAAATCAGTAGCCTTCCTATACTCAAAAGTTAAACAGGCTGAGAAAGAAATTAGGGAAATGACACCCTTTACAATAGTTACAAACAACATAAAATATCTTGGAGTGAACCTAACCAAGCAAGCGAAAGATCTGTATGACAAGAGCTTCAAGTCTCTGAACAAAGAAATAGAAGAAGATCTCAGAAGATAGAAAGATCTCCCATTCTCCTGGATTGGCAGGATTAATTTAGTAAAAATGGCCATCTTGCCAAAAACAATCTATAGATTCAATGCAATCCCCATCAAAATTCCAGACCAATTCTTCATAGAGATAGAAAGAGAAATTTGCAAATTCATTTGGAATAACAAAAAACCCAGGATTGCGAGAACTATTCTCAACAATAAAAGAACTTCTGGGGGAATCACTGTCCCTGACCTCAAACTGTACTACAGCGCAATAGTAATAAAAACTGCACAGTATTGGTGCAGAGGCAGTCAGGAAGATCAATGGAATAGAATTGAAGATTCTGAAATGAGCCCACACACCTATGATCATTTGATCTTTGACAAAGGAGCTAAAACCATCCAGTGGAAAAAGGACAGCATTTTTAGCAAATTATGCTGGTTCAAATGGAGGTCAATTTGTAGAAGGATGCAAATCAATCCATTCTTATCTCCTTGTACAAAGCTCAAATCCAAGTAGATAAAAGACCTTCATTTAAAACGAGATACACTGAAACTAATAGAGAAGGTGAGAAAGACCCTTGAATACCTAGGCACAGAGGAAAAGCTCCTGAACAGAACACCAATGGCTTGAGCTCTAAGATTAAGAGTTGACAAATGGGACCTCATAAAATTGCAAAGCTTCTGTAAGGCAAAGGACATTGTCAATAAGACAAAACGGCAACCAACAGATTGGAAAAAGATCTTAACCAATCCTACATCCGATAGAGGGCTAATATCCAAGATGTACAAAGAACTCAAGAAATTATACTCCAGACAACCAAATAACCCTATTAAAAATGGGGTACAAAGCTAAACAAAGAAATCTCAACAGAGGAAACTCGAATGGCTGAGAAGCACCTTAAGAAATGCTCAACATCTTTAGTCATCAGAGAAATGCAAATCAAAACAACCCTGAGATACCACCTCACACCAGTCAGAATGGCTAAGATCAAAAACTCAGGTGATAGCAGATGCTGACGAGGATGCAGAGAAAGAGGAACACTCCTCCATTGTTGGTGGGATTGCAAGCTGGTACAACCACTCTGGAAATCAGTCTGGCGGTTCCTCAGAAAACTGGACATAGCATTACCTGAGCATCCAGCTATACCACTCCTGGGCATATACCCAGAAGACGCTACAACATATAACAAGGACATATGCTCCACTATGTTTATAGTTGCCTTATTTATAATAGCCAGAAGCTGGGAAGAACCAAGATGTCCCTCAACAGAGGAATGAATACAAAAAATGTGGTACATTTACACAATTGAGTATTACTCAGCTATTAAAAATAATGAATTTGAGAAACTTTTAGGTAAATGGATGGATCTAGAAATTATCATCCTGAGTGAGTTAACCCAATCACAAAAGAACACACATGGTATTTACTCACTGTTAAGTGGACAATAGCCCAAATGCTTGGAATAGCAAAGACTCAACCTCCAGACCACATGAAGCTCACACATGAACCCACAGACCACATGAAGGAAGACCTAGAGGGGATGCCTCAGTTCTACTTAGAATGAGTAACAAAACCACTAAAGGGAGCAAATATGGAAACAAAACATGGGACGGAAACTGAAGGAGGGGCCATCTGGAGACCATTCCACATGGGTATCCATCCCATGTACAGTCACCTAAGCTAGACACTGATGTGGATGGCTGGAAGTGCGTGCTGCCAAGAGCATGATATAGATGTCTCCTTAGAGGTCTGCCAAAAACTGACACATTCAGAGGACAATGCTCACAATTAACCACTGATATGATCAAGGGTTTCCCAGTGGAGAACTTAGAGAGAAGACTGAAGGAGCAAAAAGGGTTTGTGACCCCAGGAAGAAAGCAACAATACCAAACAACCAGAGTCCCCCAGGGTCTAAACCACCAGCCTGGGAGCACATAGGGAGGGACCCATGACCCCAGCGGTATATGTAGGGGAGGATGACCTTGTTGGGCATAGGTGGGAGAGAAGATTCTTGGTCCCATGAAAATGAACACAGAGTGGGGGGGATATGTGAAGGTGGGAAGGGGGTAATGGGTGGGGGGAAAGGTTCGGGCACAGCCTCATAGAAGCAGGAGGAGGGGGGTGGGATAGGAGGTTTTTGGGTGGTGGGAGTAAGGGGAGTAAGGGGATAAAATCTGAATTGTAAACTTAATACCCAATTTAAAACAAAAAGATGAAAAAAAAAGAAAAAAGAAAGAGGAAAAAAGAAAGAAAGAAAAAAGAAAAATAGGAGATTTAATAACACAAATGGAAGGATTTAGAAAGTTAGGAGGCAGTTTATGTTAATGGAAACAGCATCATAGAAACTGGATAATCACACCCTCATAGAAGCACAAGGAGGGGGGATGGGAAAAGTGGTTCCTGAGTGGTGGGGTAAATGGGATAAGGGGATAAAATTTGAAATGTAAAATTATAACCAATTTTAAAAAAAGGGGGGAGGAGTTGTTAGAACCAACATCTTTAAAAAAATGTCAGTCCTCTAGAAAAAAAATTATCTTGATACTAAAAATTGTTCTGAGAATTGTATATTGCAGAATATACAGCCTTGGTATATCTACGCATCAAGGAAACTGAGCAGACCTTCTCAAACCTCTGATGTCCTGGAATTCCACCTGGATGCAGTGAAGACACAGCACCAAAGGCTTATCAATCTACTCTTCCCCCCACCCCTCTTCTAATATCAGCTTGAAGAAGATAAAGAAGAGTCAGCGCCCCTATTCCCTGGGATTGGGGCCTAAAGTGGTTAATATTGGGCTGCCTTTCGAGGGAAAAGTTGTGGTTTTGTTGGAACAGGGAGGATTAGCTAGGATTTATTGCATAGTCATAACCTATTTGTAGAAATATGTATAATTATTATCAAGATGAAGTTATAATTTCATAAATGGTACAAAATTTACTTTGATTTCAGATTTAAGTCTTTCATTGGTGCGAGCTTCTTATTGATATAAAAGTGAGATGAATATTGATACATTCATGGCCTTGTGGTTGTATAACACAGTTAGGAATACAAAGCTTAGACCCAGTCCTTCTTTAACATTTTTAACTGATTTGAGATGGTTAGCCTGTGAGTTAAGGGACTATAGCAAATTCATGGCTTTGAGTTTATTGTTAGAGTGTTTCCTATATTTTATTTAGAAATAGCTGAGAGAAGTTAACAAACAATTGACCAGATTGCCTTACATAGATTGTTGGTTTTCAAAACATCAGAAGTCCATAGAACTGATGTTACAAACATTTCTACATTAATGTTCATTTTGATTAGAGACCTGTCTGCTCTTGACAGCTTCCTGTCTTGGATTCTAAGAAGAAATTGAGCATCTTTGGAGTTACTCCAGTGGCAGGGAGACAACCACTAGGCAAAAATTGTCTCTTTGCCATCTACAGACAAATTACTATCCAGAAAAGGACACACTTGCAGATTAGTCAACTGATTATATCTGCCTAAACAGAGTAATCAGCCCTTAGTAATTCTGCAGCACTAAGGTCTGTCAGATGATTATGGTCCAGAAGACTGAAGATTTGATGCTCCAACGTTCGGTAATATAGGGACTGTCCAGGTATTAAGTGGTCTCTATAAATTGGCTAAGTTTTAGAAGCTATGCTTAATGTTTCCCATAATTTCAGTTAATTCAGTTAGTCTGGATTTCTGACGGGGTTGAAAACCTATAGTCTCATAGCCAATTCTGACTATTTACTTTGAGAGAAAAGATCTGAGTGGATGGTTTTTAGCTGACATTCATTCTAAAGCCAAGAAAAAAAAGCCAGGTTCAAAACTAAGTGTTTTAGTTAGGAGAGATGACAGAGGTTCTGGTTAGTCAACAAAATGATGGACTGGGCATTAGGACTATCTTGTACCTCACTGGTACAAATAGGCATAATTATGCTCTTATTATATTATGAAAAAAAAGTTTTTTTTTTTAAACAGGAAGGGTGATATGTAGAAGGAGCTAAGGGGGAAGAAGTACCGAGAGGAAGAGAAGGAGTAAGGAGAGAAGAAGAAAAAGGAGAGGAGAAGCTAGGTGATGAGAAAGAGGAAGAGTGAAAAAGAGAGGGGGGAATGGAGACAAATGTTTACGTGTCTCCACCAGTCAAAGATAGATTATATATCCAGGTTGGGTATTGGGTTACACTTCTGATTGAGCATTACCATACTTATAAAGCCTTTGATTAGCAGTTAAAAAATTGTATAAAAGCAAAAAGGAAAAGGGGGCATGGGATAGGGTTTTTTTAGGGAGGGGGAATGGGGAAAGGGGATGGCATCTGAAATGTAAGTAAAATATCCAATAAAAACAAAAGAAAATAAAAGCATATATATATATATCACTCTGTACCCATGATTTTATATATGTGGATTCACCAATATCAGCTTAAATATCTATGGGAAAAATTACTTGTACTGAACAAATACATATTTTTTAACCATTGTTTCTTAACCATATCTTAAGTTGCCTAGAGATGCTTTAGAGCAGACAGAATACGTGCATAAGTAAAAACACTGGGCTGATAATAGTTATGACTATCTTTATACATTGTTACCTGGAAGGTGGAACACGGTGATGTGGTAGATCATGAAAACAGTCTGCCCTGGATATTAAAGTCAGCTGCGTTTACACGGGCAACATTCAAATGGTGTGGTGGTTTGAATATGTTTGGTTGATGTGAGTGGCACTATTTAGAGGTATAGTATTGCTATAGTATGTGTGACATTGTTGGAGAAAGTGTGTCACTGTGTACTTGGACTTCAAGACACTCCTCCTAGCTCCCTGAAAGCCAGTCTTCTCTTTGCCTTCAGAACAAGATGTAGAACTCTCAGCTCCTCTTCTACTATGTCTACTTAGACACTACCATCCTCCTGCCTTGGTAATGGACTGAACATATGAACTTGTAAGCCAGCCCCAGTCAAATGTTGTGCTTCTAAGAGTTTCCTTGGTCATGATATATGTTCCCAACAGTAAAACCCTAAGTCAGATGGTAATCAAGATAACTGACAAATGAGCTTCTTTCTTAATTAATGGTGAAAGTTTTTTCCCCTCAGGCAAAAAGTCTTTCTTCAAATTTAATGGAAACAAAGTTCACTGTTCTTTATAAAAAAGGATAAATACAAGCAAAAATTCTTTCATTTTTAAAATATAAGGCTATGAATTTACAATAGACTATACATCAGTGTCTCATGACCTAACTTTTTAGTGAGAACATTTTTTTAAAAAGCTATCCTCTTAACTTCAATATTGACACCAGCTGTATGTGGCCAAGAGAAGAGGATTGCAGAAGCTAGAATTTGTGTTGTAAGTTAAGATAGAGACAGAAGCATCTCAGTAAGGGAAAGTAGTAAGGAAGTTTGGGTGGGTGCAGATTCTGAATCTACTTAGAAACTAATCATTTGATATAAGGTATTAGAGAAGAAAGGGGTTTTCATTAAGATTCTTGCCTAGGGCTAAAGTGATGACAGTAATTTTCAGCGCTAGTTACTCTTCTAGAGGACTCAGTTTCGATTCCCTGCACCTACATGGCACCTTCTATTCATCTGTCATTGACTCCAGTTCCAGGGAATTTGACCTCTTTTTCTACCAATTTTCACTTTGTATGCTGTACTGACACTGTATTAATAAACTATATTTTTCTGTTCTTATTTTATATTCTTCTCTTCATTTTATACTTGACCATTCCTTTGGCTTCAAGAAGAATATTGAGGCAAAATGACAACAGGCATCTTACTAGCAACCTTGTGACCAAGAGATATTGACGAATTGATGGCAACTGTCCTTTCAACCATTCCAGCCTGTCTTTCTGGGACTTTTTTTTTTTTTTTACATGATTATTTTTTGTGGTCGTTCACAGGGTCTTCCTGACTTGTCTTCTGCTAGACATTCTCTTTTTTGTTTTCCTGGTACATTTGTAATTATTTTCAACTTTGAGTGTGCATATATGTGTGTATATGGAAAGGGCTTCATGGAGCGCCATTGCCACCACCATTCCTTTCTGCTTAAGAAGTAAAGTGGGTTCTAACTTGATTTTCAACATTTTCAATGTTGGCATTTTGAGTCTAGTAAAATCATGAATAGGCCTACAAACCACTGGGCACTGAGAAATGCTCCTGGCTTCTGCATGCCTATAGTCAGCAATCCTTGCAATTGGAGTATAACACCTACTATCTGTGTCGTGATGTCACCATAGATGCGGTGAAAATGAGCAAAAGTGCCTTGAATTGGAACACTCATGTAAGCCCAGATATAGGTTTGCCTTAAGCCAACTCCATTTTTTTGTCCACATTGTTGCTGATGATATTAAATCCTTATGAAAACTATTCTTTTAAGTGGGTCTTGGTAAAGTTCAGACTCCCTTGATGAGCACCTTAAAAAAAAAAAACGTGTAATTTGATTCACATCTTGCTCTATCTTTCCAAAGCCCACTACAGACTCATAGTTTATTTATCTTACTGTTGTTCTTCAGGAAAGTCATAGACTCTCATGCCTCTTTGTTTCCCATGTACTAGTCTTTCCATTTTGTATTGCATCTTTTCTGTCTTTCATATGGGGTAGGCAAAGTTTATCTGTAAATGTTGGATAAAGAATCCGTTTTATCAGCATGACTTTATCTTTACATCTGATATAGTATGCTTCTGGTATTTCTTTCATACCATTATCATAATTCACATACAGCAAATTGTGATCTTTACTTTCTTAGCTTTTATTTCTCTCTTGCCTCTAATCACTGAAGATGTCAAAATTGTAATATTATGTTTGCTAATTACTGAAGAAACACTTACTAGTGGTTTAATATTCGAAAACACCCCAGAGTAGTGAAGTCACTTCTCATATTAGATATGCACTAAGTTTGTACAATTTGAACTGTGTCAAGGTGGGTGAGATGGGATTTGGAACATTAGCCTCCATGACAAAGACAAGAATAGTTCAGAGACAACAGGTTTGGTTATGGTGATGAGACCTATGAAAGAACAAGGATATCAGGGCTGAAATTTAATTTTGGAGAGTTTTGAAATCTAGCTGAAGACACTTGGAATATATCCATGATTTTTAATAAAGAGATTATGTAGTCTGTTATTTTAGAAAGGCTGTCAAGTAATCCAACATAATTTATGTTGGATATAAGAGACTGGACTTACATAGAGCAGTTATAATTAGTTTAGATAAAAGAGAAATATGTATGCATATTTGTTTACACCTGTCATTGTAGTACTAGAAAGATGAGGCAGAAGATCTTGAGTCCTGGACTAGCCAGGACTATGTCATGACACTGTTTGCAAAGCCAAAGAAGGCAACATGTATAGCCAGGTAAACAGTTTTAAACATGATTTTTTTCACAAGTACCCTTTAATGTAGAATTTAAATAGCTTATTGTTGAGAGATGCTTTCCACAATTTTAAATTGGCTTTAATCTTTAAAAAGATAAAAAATTCTTTACATAGTAGATTTTAGCATACATGGTTATTGCTTTCAGTATAGCATATAAGTCAGACAGTACAAAGCTATTCTTTTGAAACTAATGTAGTTTGAAAATTCAATTTTTCCTTCATAATCAGCTTAAAAATTTGCTGTATCTAAACAAAAAGTAGAAATGCAGAGTTTTAATTAAGTCCTAAGTTGTATGGATAATTTCCTTAGTCTCACAGGTCATCCCTACTTGATACTGTGATGAAAAGTGTTTGTTTTAATCTCATATGACTTTGACGGGAATTGCAACGTAGTAATGCACTGCAAATGTGAACTGCTCTGGCCCATGTGCAAGCAGGACAGGAAGCGCTTGGTGGCAACTGTCACCATGAAATGTTTCATTCTGAGACCTGTGCCATATACCAGAATTGAGGACATTTTTTTTCACCCTTAACTTTATCTTTCAGATTCAGATGTGCACAGTTGTATTCCACAAACATAGACACTGCCAACTCACACACTGGTGGCCATTTCCTTCTACCCAAACTACTGTTTTCTTTATGATTTCAAGGTTTTTTTTTTTGGAAATAAAAAGCTACATTTTACAAAATAGTTGTGAACATTGAACCTATATTTTCTTTTGAGTGTGCCACGAGATACGGAAAAATATAGTGCTTTCCAAATTTCTACTACCATGTAAAAGTGGGGTTGCCAAGGTGACAGTTCAGAATAGTGAATCTGTTTTTGTCAGCGAGTTCACACTAGAAGCCCGATCAATATCTGCAACTTTTCACCCTAAGAAATATTCCTCTATTGTTATCTTTCTCTGAACAGATATCCCTATTCTGTATGCTTTAGACTGAAAGGAGTTTTGTCACCATTTTGTTGGCCTAATATGTGAGGGAAACTATGCATGTCAGCATTTATTCAGGCAGGAGATACCAATGTTTGCATGTCATTCTGTGACATCCCTTTAAAACTATCTGGAGTCCTAGGAAGAATCTGCCAGATATCTTCCAGATTCATGAATGCCTGATGGTTCTGTAAGAATTTAGGACATGAAAGAAAACATTAAATTATCAGAAATGTCTGATTGTGTTTGAGCTTGGTCTTGTTTTTCCTCAAATGGGTGTAAATAGGTTTATTGAACATGGAGCCAATATTTGTTTTAATACTGAATAAGGTTCACTGTTATCATTTGTTTTATCCCATAGAAAGCCCTGAAGTCAGTGCCTAAACTTCTTTCTAAGGAAAGAGTGACAGTCATGGGCAGCTGCCCATTAATTTTATGGTTAGCTACATGCTAAGTGCTTATCTGTCCAGTCCTGTGCTAGCAAATGGAAAACTGAAACTGCTTAAACTCAACATGGCTTCTGTTTTTATGGATCTGTAGTCTCTTTAAGGAAGACAGATTTGAACTGAATAGATTTAAGACTGCACCAGTGCAATGCTATAAAAGACTGTCTTAAGTACTTGACATAGAATTCAAGGAAGGCTTCCTGGAGGATACACAGTTGAGATCTTAAAGACTAAGTAGATAATAATACAAAAAGTACAGTGGGAAATATCATGGCAAGTTAAGATACTGAGAGAGGGCTAGAGACTGGGGAAGGCGAAGATGACGAAGGAAGACAAGCAGAGTGGGTGTGAAACAATGACCATTTTCTGATGGCACCACGCACCTAATGATTTGTATTCTAATCAAACTATATTTTTCTGCTAGGAATGAAAAATTATTTTATTAACTTACTTAAAGAATTCTCAGTATGTTTGAGACAGTCATATATATATATATATATATATATATATATATATATATATATATGTATTCCAACTTTAATATATTTCATATTTCCACACTACATCTTTATTATTTGTATATGTATCCATGTTCGGTACATATGTGCATGCTTTCAGAAATAAGGTTTTTTCCTTTCACCTCAGTGAGGTAGTCTCTTTTGTTCCTGCCATGATATACACCAAGCCTATCTGGGCTTCTGAATGGTCTCATTTCAGACTCCTGTCTTGCTATTGGAGTGCTGGAATTACAGATCTGTGTCATTGTATCTGACTTTTTCATGTTTTTTTTTTTGAAAAAAATCAGGTGACTTCTCAGACTTGTGTGACAAAAGTACTCTCTAAGCCATCTCAAGAGAACTAAAAAGCATTTTTAGAAATTAAAAAGGGTTTTTCACAGAAGAAGGAACTTGAAGGTAGCTAGACCTACATTTTTTATCACAACACTTGATGACAAATTACAGCTTGTTCTACTTGGACAGAGTTCATAGAAGGAGAAAGGAATAAATACAAGAGGCATTTGGAAAGAAAAATCAAGGGCCTAGAATTGGAATGGACACAGGTAACGAGGGAGGAGAAGTCACTGTTCATTTTTGACTTGCACAAATCACTAGTTAGTAGCCATACTGAAAGTAGCAATGATGAAAGGCATCAGTAGAGTGGAGGAAACCAAGGACTTCTTGTCAAAAGTGTAAAACCTAACTTGTGTTTGAAACAGGCAGAGGATTTTTAAGAAGTCACTGAGTCTACATATCTCCTGGTGAGTTGTAGTTCTTGAATGAAGATCTAATCTGTAAGCCTTCTGCATAGAGATAATAACTGCTAATGTAGAGATAAATGAATCATCCAGGGAAGCAAAGGGTAAAGAAATTTGAAATGACGACGACCACGACGACGATGACGACGATGACGACGACGACGACGATGTGATGATGATGGTGATGATGATGGTGGTGATGATGGTGATGATGATGATTTTTACTTTCTATATATGGAGAGATAGCTACCAATCCATCTATGCCTAAATTTTTGAAACGACTGAAATAAATGTACACTCTTTTGAAGCAATAATTCACATTTATCTACTTTTAATAGATGTCAAAAATGTCAGTATTATCAACAACCTATCAAACTAAGGCAATGGCTTGCTGTATTAGCAATTCAAATAAGGGGAGAGTAAACCAATGTTAGTTTCCACTTTATTTCTCTGGACTGAGCATTTACATAAACAAAACAAACCTAATTTAGAACATCATACTTCTTACAATGTGCATAAAAGTTAAAAACTTATTCAAAATTTGATACAAAATCCTCAAAAAAAAAAAAAACCCACTTCATAAAGAACAATTTGGACTTCATATTTCTGTGAAAAATTCAAAACCCACTTTTGTGCACTTTTTACATTAGTAGTGAATTCAAATACTAGTTACTTATTCTACTGGGTATTTAACTGAAAATCTAGCAGAAGTATATTGCCTATTGGATGGTAGAAGATTCTAAGGGACATTGTTGAGATGGGAAATAAATTGATTCTTGGTATTGTTGATTTCCCGGTGAGCAACTTCTAAAGATGAAGTTATGCACATCTTAGAAATTTCTGAATATAAACTGTTGCTTATAAATTAAATGTAAAAATAAATGTGTATCAATGACTATTATGGAATACATTTGGATTATTGTTCGGGTTGTTGTCTGCATTATGATCATTATGATACATAAAATCATCTTAAAATTACATTATTTAAAATTTCTATTTATCTATTGATTTATTTTTATTTGTGTGTGTGTGTGTGTGTGTGTATGTGTGTGTGTGTGTGTTTGTGTGCATATATACAAAAAACTTTTTCCTCCATCATATCTACCTGGGGCCACTCATGTCTTTCTCTGTCTCTCACTGTCTCTCTGTCTCTGTATGTGTCTTCTGTGTCTCTGTCTGTCTCTGTCTGTCTCTGTCTCTCTCTCTGTCTCTCTCTGTCTCTCTCTCTGTCTCTCTCTCTCTCTCTTTCTCTTTCTCTCCCTTTTCAGGAAGGAAAGTTTTATTTTTTCCACATTGAGTTCTTATTGTGTCACTGTGGTGGGGAAGATGTGTGGCACGATAGTAAAGCATCTGGTCACATTGCATCTGTGGTCAGGGATCCGAAAGGAATCAATGCAAATGCATATTTTATTTTCACCTTTTTGTTTAGTTTGGGACCTCAGTCTTAGAGTAACACTACCCACATTTAGGGTGAGTATTTCACTTCTATTAGCTCAATTTAGGAATTCCCTCACAGACAATAAATAAAAAGATTTATTTCTATGGTGACTCTAAATCTCATCAAGTTGACATTGTAGATGAATCATCACAGAAGGCATTGCCCCCGCCCCCAAATAAAGAAAACTGGTAAGAAGGAAAAACAGATTCCTAACAGGTTCCTCTGCTAGAATCATTCTTGTTAGAAACAAGCTGGCTAAATCACAGACCCAAGAGAATGCCAGTTGTCTTAAGGCTAGAAGAAATACAGTGATTCTCAAACTTCCAAATGCTGTGACCTTCTAATACACTTTCTCATGTTTTGTTGACACCCAACCATAAAATTTTGTTACTGCTTCATTATTGTAAACTTACTACTGTTATTGTTTTTTAATGTAAATATTTGTGTTTTCTGATGGTCTTAGGCAACCCTGAAGGAACTGTCTTTTGAACCTCCTAAAGGGCCACAACCTACAGGTCGAGAACCATTACTCTAATTGAAGAAACTACACCTTTAAATATAAAAAGCTTTAATGAAACTGTGAAGTGGCTTCAGCGAGCTTGCTATTTTGGGGATTTAATTTCTCATTGATTAGGTCTGTGGTCTTGAGCACACGACTTCTACCCAGGAGGCTCTGTTACTGAGAAAAGCTCACTCCTGAGATTGTTAAATCAGGTTTCAGTCACTCAGCAATGGTACCCTGGCTGCCATCTGAGACCCTGTGATTGTTATTTTCCCAGCCAGAGAAAAACACTGTCCCAATGGATATTGAGAAGCAAGCAGCCTTACAGTCTGTGTCTTAGTTCTGGCATTTCTAAGCTTGGAAATAGAAATGTACCTAATACTAGTATACCACACTTTACCCCTGAGGAAATAATGAAGCTATTCCTACAACTTTTCTCACAATATAATTGGGAATATTACAAATAATTAAATACATGTCTTGCACTTAGAAATATATATTTGTCAATACCACTATTATTACTATTCACTTTCTGATAAATTTGAAGCTCTATTTAGCACCTATTTATATTCAGCATAAAATGTCTCTGGAGGTGTTGCAAGTAGTTTTGGCTACACTGCTTTGAGCTCCTGAAAAATCACAGGTGTGAACCCTCCCAGAAACTATCATGGATCCACAGATGAAAGACACACATGGTAGCTCATTTTCAACCTGCCTCAATGGCTGGACTCTTCTAAGCCTCCCATAGCTGGTATGCCCTTACCTTTACTCCTTGTGTGACACCTGTAAATCTGCCTTCCTCTTAGTTGATCTGTTACCTTTACTCCTAACTCAACACCTCTAAATCTTCCCTCAGCTTAGTTGCCCGGTTATCTTCTATGAAGTCTTGCTGTCCAAGATGCTTTTGGGCTGCTCTTCCATGGGCTGCTTCCCTTTCTGCCTACATTTTGGAAGATCTCCCCTGTAGCTATGAGTCTGTTCCATCTCTCTCCACCAGGTGTCTCGATTTTCCTCTTCCTCTCTTATGGCTTGTAGGAACCTGAAAGTCCTGCATTTTTCTTTTTTTTTTTTCCTAGCCATTGGCATCTTTATTGATTGATCAAGAACTAATTGAGGGCAAAGACATTCAGTGTTAGTATGCATAGATTCCTGATTAACTCAAATAACCACTCCTCTACATCTCACCATTTCTGTCCTATTAAATAAAACCTCTTCTCTCAGATCTAAATTGAGCAGAACCATAACAATTATGTAAATTACAAAGCATGATATACAATCAACATCTAGTCAATCATATTTGTCAATTAGATAGCATATTCTAGCATCATTTCTAACTTAGACTTACAACTCTATCCCTGAATTATTTAGATAAATTTCGATTGTTGCCTGTAACACCATCTGAAAACCATGCTTTCTGCTCTATATCATGTCTTTAATGTTGAACAACATAGGTTTGCATATGGGACTATAATTGTCTTCAACCATGTCAGAAAGCTGAGAATAAATTAAATATTGTGGTTCTAATGCTCTGACTTATTCAGGAATCTGAGAGTGCTGATGCTGAACATCAAATTGGTTGTCCCAACTTGGTTATTGATCAATCAATAAAGATTCCAAAGGCTTATGGTTGGGTACAAAAAAAAAAGGCAGGACTTTTGGGTTCCCGAAGGCTAGGAGACAGAAGGAAAAGAATCAAGATACTTGGAGGAAAGAGGCAGAACAGACTCAGAACTCCACGGGAGATCTTCCAAAATGTAGGCAGAAAGGGAAAGTGGACCATGGAAGTGCATTCCAAAAGCATCTTGGCAAGAACAATGGACTTCAAAGAACGTAACTGGACAACTAAGCTGAGAGAAGATTTAGAGATGTTGAACAAGGAGTAAAGGTAAGGGCACACTATGGGAGGCTTAGAAGAGCCCATCCATTAAGCCTGTAAGGCAGGTTAAAAATGAGCTAATGTGTGTGTGTGTCTTTCATCTGTAGATCTGAGATAGCTCTTAGGCAGGTGTGCACCTGCTACTCATTGGGAGCTCGAAGTGGTATAAACAAAGCTACCCATAACATTGAGATGCTATATTATAAGCCACAATTAACTTGCAGAGTCTGGATTACAGTGACACAACACTTTTCTCACAATGCTCCTCTTCTCAAATCTTTTCTTTTTCTGCATCATTGAAGCCTTTCATTTCCTGCCTTCTTTCTTCCAGCAGTAGCCAATCTTGCCTTCTGCACCTATAACCTGCGTGTCTCTCTCACCTCTTCCCTGTCACTCACAGGCTTTACTTTCTTCATTATATACATGGACAATTAGAGAAGCCAAAAACTTTGTGGGGGCATGCATGGTGTATGTAAGTATGTGACAATGAACAAGTAGATATATATATATATGTATGTGTTTGTAAATGTCTTTTAAACTAAGAAGTCAAAGTTGTTTTTGGAAATCCCAAGGCAGTTGTAACCATTGCAGGTTTCAAGGAACAACAATCTTGAGAGGAATGCATTAGACAGGATAGCTGCTAAGGATTTAGTCCAAGACTGTTTGAGGTATAGTGTTTCTGTCCACTATACCATTTTGCAATTCTTATGTTTTTCTTGGGTGTCAAAGAACTTGTATCAAAATGGTTTTATAACAAAAAAGCCTTACAGTGAAGTATAGATGTTTCTTTTCCTTACTTTTTTGTCTTTTTATATATATAAAAAAAATGTTTCTAGCTAGGTGTGAAAGTACAAACTTAGCATTTAAAAAGCTGAAGTAGAAAGATAAGAAGTTCAAGACCAGGCTATAGTCCATAGCCCTATCCCCAAACCAAGAAAAACAGAATTAAAAATAATTGTGATTAAGCTAAATGATAACCCTTTACTTTAAGTCAGATTACTTTCTATTGATAAAACAAGTGCCTTTTCTCTGGTCTCCCATTTAGACATAATACAGTGAGTGAGAATTGTTCTGTTACATCTTGACTTTGTGTTTCAGGTGCTTTCAGTAGGAAATTCCTGAAGACTGCTGTATGTGACTGATGGCTTCACTGAGATTCTGAAGACCTGTGCTGGGAAGTCAGATGCATGGTGGGCATTATCTGTGACCTTGTCGTCTTTGGTGGAACTGCTTTAAGAGAAGATGTTCTAAAACAGAATCTCCAGCCAGAATTGCATGGAGGGACCATGCTTGGTTCACTGAAACGGAATAGATGGAGACCTTGCTGTCATCCAGCATAGTGACTGATTTATTTCAAGTACTTTTTTGTACCATCCAACATTATTCCTGTCAATAACAGATCATGTGGCATTTGTCTCACAAAATAATTCATAGGCATTTTTGCTCAGCTTCCCAAGGAATAACAACCATAATTTTATGATCTTTGTGCGTACTCATTTGAATGAACAAATATAAATAGACAGAAACCTTTAGGGACTTTCTGAAGCTAAAATGACTATGAGTGTTGAGCTTTTGTATAAGAGATGTTCTTTGTTTCTCCTCTACATGTTCTGCTTGTATAATACAATGGAATGCCCAGGGTTAGAGATATTTTGCTGCAAATATAAAAAGCAGACTATCTTGGTGATGAAACAGAGTTGTTATGAGACAATTTATAGTTTAAAATCATTGGAGAAAAAATAAAAAATACAATTAAAATGGGGAAAAGATATGAAAAGGTAGAGGGGAATCAATAGCTTAAGAGGTTGCTTCTGGAAGGTACTACAATATGCAGATACCCCTTTGAGCCCTGGCCCAGTTTCATTTCAAGTTATATACAGGTTTGAGTGTGGGTCCTGAATTGTTTGTGTTGGAAGCTTAACCCCATACTTACCTGGTACGTGGAAGTAAAGACTCTCAGGATGTAATTTGTGCCATACAAGGTCATCAGGGTGAGTTTCCTGTTGGCATTAGAGGCTTTATAAAAAGAAAGGTCTGAGTTGACACAGTCTTGCCCTTACAGTATTGCCCTCATGCCATGAGGCATTACACCAGATTGACACACAGTAGGGAAAGTGTCCCATGTTCACAACACAGAACAAGGCCTTGTGCTAAGAATTCTCAGACTCAAGACTAATGAGCCAAAACTATCTTATTTTTTGTTATTATTTAAGATATACATGGCAAAAATGTGCATGTGTGTGTAACAAGAGATATATTTCCTTCTTTGTGGCAATATCACATTTTCATAGATATTTACTGGAAATATGTTCAAGTCTCCAACAATAAAAGATCAGGTAAATAGACATATTCATAACATAAAATAGAATACAATAACACATATAAATCTGTAGGAAAGGTTTTAAAAATTCTAAACACCAAGAACTACATAGCTGTATTTTATTCTAAAAAGAAACCAGAGTACAAATGGTAAGAATGAATACTAAAGGCTGGATGACCTGTACTGTTGGTGAGAAGGGGGTGGTTGAGAGAGCTGGAGGAATATCTGTGATCCTGACAATGTAGAGTCTCTTCCATTCCTCCTGGAGCTTGTTGAGAAGCTGTATGCTCTTTTAGAAAAACCTTTCTGTCGTATATCTCAGCTTCTGTACTTTTGTGCAACAATAATTTCATAGAAATAATAGAATAATTATTAAGGAATGATTAATGAAGGACATTTCATTGAAGGACACTGAACAATTCCCTCTGTTTTCTCTTTTATAAAACAAAAATTATTTCATTTGGTGTATATGGTGTTATTTGATGATATGTAATGCCTTCACGTGTATCTATACAGTACTTTCATGGCTGATGCTCTCAGAGCCTAGAAGATGATGTCTAATCCTCTTGGACTGTAACTCACTGCCAGTTGTAATTGCCATTACTGCTTGTAACTGTTGTAACTGCTGTGTAGGTGTGATAACTGAATCTGGGTCTTTTCTCTGTAAGTGTAGTCTGTGCATGTAACTGCTGAACCATCTCTCTAGCCCCTGTTTTATCTTTTATCAGATAAAAGGTCTCAGATACTTTGGATTTCTAAAATTTTACATTTTCAAATTTATTGTGTAGTTCACTAAATATGACTTTCTCTGTAAAAATTCAAAATACCATAGCTAAAAAACAGAAAATTGGGTTAATGGCATAGGTCACTTGATAAAGACTCTTATGGCAAAGTCTGTTAACTTGAATTTGATCCCTGGGAACCACATAGTGCAATAAGAGAACCCACACCACAAAATTTTCTTCAGATGTTCACATGCATATTATGACATGTGTGCCCTTTCCACATACCACATAAGAAACAAATAAATTAACCCTAAACTAGAAAAAGTTTTCAGAAATAAAGCATTTGTCTAAAAATACCTGATAGAAAATTTATAAGCAAATGAGCAAACTTCAGAGTAAGAACAGTAGGATTCAGATATTCCAACCCATTTTCTGAATACAGAGAAGGTAGCACACAAGTGATGTCTGGTTCTTTTTGAATTTTGCCTGGAGGTCTGTGATAACACACAGTATCTGGAAGAAGCATGCTGTCTGTTTTCCTACATGTACTGATCTATGTGTCATGTACAGAGCAAAGGGGGTTACAGGGAGCCAGAGAAGAACATGAGAAGACAAGAACACTGCAGAGGTTAAGGGAAAAATGACTAAAAATCTAAAAGTCTGGGATTTCATCTTGAACTTGGGAAATTTTGCTAATTAATTAGCTTCACCTCCCCACCTCCTATTCTGTGGTTTAATAGCCATAGAAAAGCAGACAATGAGAGTCCCAGCTTACATTATTTGCTTTATTTTTTTTTGCTTTGACAATAGATTGTTTTCTCACACAATATATTCTGATTATGTTTTCCTGTCTCTCTATTCCTCCTAATTAGTTCATTCAAACCTCCCCTCTTATCCAGATCCATGTCCTTTCTGTCTCTTATTGAAAAACAAGCAGACTTCTAAAGGATGTTTATAAAACTAAAAAAATAAAATAAAATAAAAAATTGAGCACTTTGGAATAGGACAAAGCAAACAGAAGAAAAATAGCCCAAGGGAAGGCACAAGAAACATGTAGATGGAGAGAGGTACTCATTTACACAGTCAAGTAGCCCATTAAAAACACTAAACTTGAAGTCATATTATATACACAGGGACCTGTAATTAAAAAAGAGAGAGCAAGAAGAAAAATTATGAATAAAATAAAATAAATTATATTAAAGAAAGGAAAAAGTCCTGAAAGGACATTATGAGATCAGAAATCTCCAAAGACACCATTGAGTTTGTTTCCTGCTGGCCATCTATAGCTGGGCATGGAGCCTAACTTTAATAGTAGTTTATTACCCCAGTGAGACTCCCTTAAAGAAGATTAAATTTCATTTGCAAGTAGTTATCAATTGGAGATTGCTTCTGGGTTAGGAATGAGGATTTGTCCATTTCTACTTTCAACTCTAGGACCCCAGATAGTACAGGCATGGGCAGGCCCTGTGCATGCTATTTCAGTCTCTGTGAGTTTATGTTACATTGATCATGTCAATTTACAGATCCTTGTTTTCTTGGTTTCCTCCATGCTTTCTGGGTCTTACAATCATTCTGCCTCTTCTTCCAGCAGAGTTCCCTGAGCCCTGAGAAGGGAGATGTGGTGCAGACATCTCTCATAGAGCTCTAGACCTTAGTGTTCCTAGGTCTGTATGAATTCTGGCCACAAGTTTCTGTATGTGTTTCCATATACAGAACAAGGAAGCTTCTGTGGAGAGACATGGGTTTCTTCCTGTTTGCACTGCTTCCCTGAGCCGACTCAGGGCACTAGCTTCCCACTCACTCCTACAACAACCAGAGGAAGCTCAACTTCTGGGTGCTCTGACACACCCAAAATCACAGGTGAGGTCACAACATCTGCCCCAACACCTGGCAAACTGGGAACCCTAGGAGCCAGGAACACAGGAACCCTTGCCCAACCTGAGGCATGGGTTCCTTCAAGTTTGAACCTGTGCCCAGAGCCTACCCATGGCTCTGGCTTCCCACCCACTCCTGTAAAAAAATCTTGACTCCTAGGAGCTCAGACATACCAAGGGTTTCAGTATCACAGGATCACAGAGACAACTGAACTCCCAGGAGTTCTGACACAAGAGACTCACAGGAGGGACAAGACCCAGTCAGAAACAGGAAGGACAGTTAGTACTAGAGATAACCAGATGGCAAGAAGCAAGCACAAGAACATAAGCAATGGAAACCAATGCTATTTGGTAACATCGAAACCCAGTTCTTCCACCACACCAAGCCCTGGATATCCTAACACACCTGAAAAGCAAGATTTAGATTTAAAATTCAATCTCATGAATAGAATAGAGGACTTTAAGAAGAACATAAATAACTCCCTTAAAGAAATTTAGGAGAACACAGGTAAGAGAGGAAACACTTAAATCTTTTAAAGAGATTCAGAAAAAATCAAACAGGTGAAAGAAATGAATGAAACCATCCAAAATAAAAAAATGGAACTAGAAACATTAAAAAAAAAAAACACAAAAAGAGACAACCCTGGAGATGAAAAACCTAGGAAAGAGGAGATCAACATCACCAACAGAATATGAGAGAATCCCAGGTGTAGAAGATACCATAAAAGACAGGGATATAACAAAGAAAATAAAAAAGGAAAAAGTTCCTAACTCAAAACATTCAAGAAATCCAGGACACAATGAAAAGACTGAACTTACGAATGATAGGTATAGAAAAGAGTGAAGATTCACAACTCAAAAATATTCAAAAAAATAGTAAATGAAAACGTCCCTAACTGAAAAAAAGAGATGCCCATAGACATGCAAGAAGCCTGCAGAACACCAAACAGATGGGACTAGAAAAAAAAATTCCTCCTGTCACATAATAATCAAAACACCAAATACACAAAACAAAGAAAGAATATTGAAAGCAGTAAGGGAGAAAGGTAAAGTAACATTTAAATAGAAACCCATCAGAATTACATCAGACTTCTCAACAGAGACAATAAAAACCAGAAGAACCTGGTCAGAGGTCACTCAGACTCTTAAGAGATCAAAAACACTATCCCCGGCTACTATACCCAACAAAACTCTCAATTACCATAGAGAATGAAACAAAGATATTCCAAGACAAAACCAAATTTAAACAACATTTTCCCACTAATCCAGCCCTACAGAGGATAATAGAAGGAAAGCATCAACACAAAGAAGGAAACTACACCCAAGACAAAAAAAATAATATTCTCACAACTAACCCAAAAGAAAAGAATCTCACAAGCATACGTCCACCTGTAACTATAAAAATAACAGAAAGCAACAATAATTGGTTTTTAATATTTCTCAACATCAATGGACTTAATCCCCCAATTAAAAGACATAGACTAGCAGGCTGGATACATAAACAGGACTCAGCATTTTACCACATACAGGAAACACACCTCAGTGACAAAACCAGACACTATCTCAAAATAAAAGGCTGGAAAAAAATTTCAAGCAAATAGTCCCAAGAAGCAAGCTGGAGTAGCAATAAAAAGACTTTCAATCAAAAATTATCAAAAAAGATGGAGAAGGACACTATATATTCATCAAAGAGAAAATCCACTAAGAAAAACTCTTAATTCTGAACATCTATGCCCAAATGCAAAAGCACCCACATTTGTAAAAGGAACATTACTGAAGCTCAAAGCACATTGAACTTCACACAATAATAGTAGGTGACTTTAACATCCCATTCTCAGCAATGGACAGATCATGGAAACAGAAAAATAAAGAAACACAGTGAAGCTAACAGAAGTTATGAAACAAATGGATTTAACAGATATCTGTAAAACATTTAATCTTAAAACAAAAGAATACCTACTTCTCAGCACCTCGTGAAAGCTTCTCCTGATAATGGCTGAACAAGGCACTGTTCCATAAGTATAACAGAATTCCACTGAGAATCATTTTATTGAAAATTTTGTTTTTCTTTTCGGAACAGTAATATTTACTCTCTGCCCCTAGGTGATCTAGTCTCCGGTCTTTGTCATCCAAGGAATGCTGGGTATTAGGTTGGTATAAACTAGTATTTAAGGGAAAAGACTTTAAGAAGGGAAGATCTGTAGGACGCACTGAAGATGCTGGCAAGGGATAAGGAGGCTGTATCTGGTTTCCTTCATTTAACTGTGGTTGTGACAGGGGTATTATACTTGGAAAAGGTGAAAAGGTAAAGGTCAACATTTAGTGCCTACCGGCTTCTCTGGTCAGAGTGACCTGTGCGCTGTTAGAGTGCTGGCAGGAGTTGGTAGTTTAGATAAAGGAACTAGTTTAGAGACAGAGGTTAGGGGTGGAAGTTCTTTGGGATTCACTAGAGATGTCAGAAGGCAGAAGGTAGCCTGTGGCAGGTGTTTGTTGTAGAACTGGGGATTAGACTATGGTAATTGGACTTGGAATAGCAGAAGTAGCAGGAAAGATCAGCAGTTAGCCTGCTTCCCTGGATGGAGTGGTCTATTGGTCTGAGCATATTTATTTTCTTATTTTTTTCTTGGGTATGGTTAAGCTCATTAGGTTGGAAATTTCCTTCTAGAACATTGGCCCCAAATTTAGAGTTGATTGCTGTCACTCAAGCCTTACACTGGGGAAAGGACAAAGAAATGAGTGAACATTCACGCAGACAACAGCTATGCTTTTGCTACCCTCCCTGTCCATGCCACAATTTATAAGGAGACAGATCTATAGGTGGCTGAAGGAAAAACTTATAAAACAAAGAGCAAATTCTTGCTTTTGTTGAAGAGGTCTGACTACCCCCATCCCAAGGAGGTAGCAGTTAGCCATTGCAAGGAGCATCAGATAGCCAACATATCTGAAACCCAATGAAATTAGAGAGCAGATCAGGCAGCCTAACACACAGCAGAAATGTCTGTGGAGCTTCTTTCTGTTTTGCCTATTGAATTTTCTGATCCACAGCTCCCTCTGTGGGTCCATAATGGCCCAGGATCACAGAAGGGTCTAGGGACCTTCAATCCCAGATACCTCATACATGAGAATTGCAAGAGTTGGCTACCCCCCCCCCAACTTGACACACTAAAATTGGCTCTTCCAATACAACCCTGGCACAAATTTATTACTCTGACAGTTACCAGGCTTCACTCCTTATTTGATCTTGAAGTAATTTCCAAAACCCTTGCCCTGACCAATAGTACATAGTAACATAAACTCTGCTCCTAGAGACTCTAGCCACTCTCTAGAGGGCATAAATACCCCTTCTCCAACAAATGAACCTGTTCTCTGAAGCTGTTACTTGGTGTGTTTATTGCCTACACACTCATTTCCAACTGAGACCCTGCACTGTACCATCTGCCCCTGGCTAAGCTTCCCTCCATCCAGACCAGTTTTATGTGCAATAGGAGTGGCTACCCTGAGGAAAAAGTGAATATGGACTGGCATTCCTCCTCAGTCCACCTATGCTTAGAAAGAAGGTACTAAAACTATCCAGTGGAAAAAAAAAGACAGCATTTTCAACAAATGGTGCTGGTTCAGCTGTAGGTCAGCATGTAGAAGAATGCAAATTAATCCATTCTTATCTCCTTGTACAAAGCTTAAGTCCATGTGTATCAAGCACCTCCACATAAAACTAGATACACTGAAACTAATAGAAGAGAAAGTGGAAAAGAGCCTCAAACACAGGAGCAGAGGGGGAACGTGCCTGAACAAACCACCAATGGCTTATCCTCTAAGATCAAGAATTGACAAATGGGACATCATAAAATTATAAAGCTTCTGTAAGGCAAGTGACACTGTCAATAGGGTAAAACAGCAACCAACAGATTGGGAAACGATCTTTACAATTCATATATCCAATAGAGGGCTAATATCTAATGTATATAAAGAACTCAAGAAATTACACTTTAGACAATCAAAATGCCCTATTTGAAAATGGGGTACAGAGCTCAACAAAGAATTCTCAACTGAAGAAACTGGAATGGTCGAAAAGCACCTAAAGAAATGTTCAACATCCTTATTCATCAGAAAAATGCAAATGAAATCAACCCAGTGATTCCACCTCACACCAGTCAGAATGGCTAAAGCTCAGGTGATAGCAGATGCTGGAGAGGATGTGGAAAGAGGAACACTCCTCCATTGTTATTGGAACTGTAAGCTGGTACAACCACTCTGGAAATCATTCTGGCAGTTTCTCAGAAAATTGGAAATACTATTACCTAAGGATCTAGCTATACCACTCCTGGGCAGATACCCAAAAAATGCTCCAACATATAACAAGGATACATGCTCTACTATGTTTATAGCAGCCTTATTTATAATAGCCAAAGGCTGGAAACCACTCAGATGTCCGTCAACAGAGGAATGGATACAGAAAATTTGGTACATTTACACAATGGAGTATTACTCATCTATAAACAACAAATTCATGAAATTCTTAGCCAAATGGATGGAACTAGAAAATATCCTAAGAGAGGTAACCCAATCACAAAAGAACACACATGTCTGCACTCACTGGTAAGTGGATATTAGTCCAAAAGTTCACAATACCTAAGATACAACTCATAGACCACATGAAGCTCAAGAAGAGGGAAGACCAAAATGTAGGTGCTTTGGTCCTTCTTAGAAGGTATAACAAAATACTCATAGGAGCAAGTAAAAAGACAAAGAGTGGAGCAGAGACTTGAGGAGGTGCTGTCTGGAGACTTTCCTACCTGGGATCCATCTCCTGTGCAGTCACCAAATGCAGGCACTGTTGTGGATGCCAGGAAATGCATGCTGGCCAGAGACTTATATACATGTCTCCTGTGAGGCTCTGCCAGAGGTAGATGCTCACAGCTAACCATTGAACTGATCATGGGGTTCCCCAATGGAGGAGGTAGATAGAAGATTTAAAGAGCTGAAGTGGCTTGAGGCTTCATTGGAAGAGTGACAGTACGAACAAACCAGAGCTCCTAGGGTCTAAACCATGGGAATATGCTGAGAGGGGCCCATAGCTCCAGGTTTATATTTAGTAGAGGATGGCCTTGCCAGGCATTGGTGGGAGAGGAAGTCCTTGATCCCATGAAGGGTGGATGTCCCAGTGTGGAATAATTCGAGTGCAGGCAGAGTGTAGTGGGTGGATGTGTAGGGACACACCTTCATAGAAGTAACAGGATAAGGGTTTCTGGGAATGTGGGGGGTGGGGATGAGGAGAGGAGATAACATCGAAATATAAATAAATAAAATATTCAATAATAATAATAATAATAATAATAATAATAATAATGATGATAAATAAACAGATAATGGAACTGGCTATTGCAGTGAAGCATTTGAGAGGTTTTTTTTTGTCAACAATTTAATATTACCCATATTATGGGGTTTCCCTATAATCCTTAAGGACAAGGTTTTGTGGAAGTATAACATGGAACTTTAAAACAATATTTTCATAAAATAAAAAGGGGAGGTATATCCCTGTATACCACAAATTTATTTAAATCATGCTCTTTTTATTTTAAAGTTTTAAAAAATTGGACACCAAGGAACTTTCTACTGAGTGTCTATGGCACTCTACAACTAGGCATACTTATGCTTACATGAAAAGGAAGGATCCCCTTACTGGCATATGGCATGATCCTGACCAGGTATCTAATATAGGGAAGAGGGTAAGTTTGTGTTTTTTCTGCAGGATACTGAAGGAGCATGGTGGCTGCCAGAGTGATTGGTAAGACATGCTGATGCTAGGACAAAGAATGATGCTGACCTGTGAGCTTGCTGAGTGCCCTGTCAAGGGTGACAGGGAAGCTGTATTGTACATAGGTTCCTGACCAACCTTTGCTTTCCTATATTCCAAATGGGACAAACTGCCTTGCTTCAAGTTTTCAGACCTTGTGGGACAGAAAAACAAAAAGAGATGGTGGAATGACTCTTGTATTTTTCTTAAAGGTGACCAGTTATTCGGACTCAATCACATCCTGGTCTAGAAATCAATCCAATAATGGAAGTAACAGTCTTCATTGGGAAGGCTGGATTTGGACATTTTCAGAGACATATTTGGAAGTTAGCTGCAGTCATCTATGATGTTATGTTAGCAAGAGATGAAGTTGGAACAGGATCTTGTTTTCAAACAAGTGTTAAGTGCATGTGTTAAGGCTCTTTTAATTGTCAAGTTAAAATTACTTTTGTTTCTTTTACAGTATTTATTGTAAGTTGCACTGACTGTACACTTTCTAACTGTGTTAGTGTGTCGAAATCTGGCATGTCTGTTATGAGGGTCTATCAACCAGCCCTGAGTATTTCAGAACCTGGTTTTCTGAAAAAAGCTTGCAAGTACAGGAAGAAGTGAGTTAGGCTTTAAGCAGAAGCAAGAGGGTAGTGGGCTTGATTATCTCTTATATAACAACTTTAATTACACTAATTGCTAACACCACTGCTTCTGCAATTGCTTTGACACAAGAAGTTAAGACAGCTACGTTTTTTATGCATTTAGTAAAAAAAAATGCTACTAATGTGTTGAGTACACAAGAGGATTTAGATAAGCATTTGGGACAACAAATTGATGTTCTTTATCCTATTCAACTTATTGGAAGGAGGTTCAGAGTTAAAACGTAAGGAGCCATGCTGGCAGTGGTGGCACTTGCCTTTAATCCCAGCACTTGGAAGGCAGAGGAAGATGGATTTCTGAGTTTAAGGCCAGCCTGGTCTACAGAGTGAGTTCCAGGTCAGCCAGGCCTAGGGTTACACAGAGAAACCCTGTCACAAAAAGCCAAAAAAAAAAAAAAAGTAAGGAGCCATCTTGAGCCAAATACCAATGGAGTTGTGTTACTTTTAAAATTTACAACGATAGTCATTATAATTAGGAAAAAGTTTAAAGACACTTGCAATGTATCTGGTATAATTCTAACACCTGTCTAGATGATTTAACTTTGCATAGTGAGGTCATGAATTTAAAGAATTCTGTTCTGCTGAGCTTTGATTTTGCAAATAATGCTGATAAAGTTATCCATGGCTTGAGGTCAGTATTTTCATTTTGGTCAAGTGTCAAGAATGGTATATAGATTGGTCATATTAGGCCTTTTTGTCCTGGGAATACTTTTATTCCTGCCCATTGTGTTAAAGCTTGTCTTTAACAACATCAACATGTTGGCAGCCAAAGTACATGCCTTGAAACTGAAAATAGACCCCCAGATAGAGTTATTAATTTAACAGGCTGGCAGCCAAAGACTGGTAAGATTCTGCACAGTCTTACCAACCTAAGAAGAAGTGTATTGCTTTTGATAATGCATATTCCATGATAGGTAAGGAAGGCACTCTTGTCAGAACGACCTAAGACAGGCTCAGTCTTGTTCATGAATTTTTTAAAAAGGTAAATGTGAAGAGTTTTTGGGAATGTCTGGTAGGAATGTGACATTGGCCAAGAACAATGACAACAAAAAAATGTGTTTCATGCAGGAATCTAAATATTAGGCTAGAACAAAAAGTGGGCTTTAGGCATGAAAATGACTTTGGACTAGGACAGGGAAATGGGCTCAGATATTTTGGTCACCTTGATAAGCTCTTAGAAATAGTGATCACAGGACTTTGTTTATTGCCTTGCTTGTTCTTTGACTATTTGTGTTTATGTCTTGCTTGTTCCTTGACTATTTGCATCTAATGTATTGCTACTTCCTCAACCTAGAACTGACCTTAATACTTGCATGTAATTAAAATGGTATAAAGGCAAAAAGGAGGAGGAGGGATAGGACAGAGGCTTTATGGGGTTGGGGGGTAGAATGGGGAAAGAAGATAACATCTGAAATGTAAATAAATAAAATATTGAAAAAAAAAAGGCAAAGCATACCATCAATAGGACAAAATGGCAGCCTACAGATTTGGAAAATGTCTTCACTAACCATATATCTGACAGAGGTCTAATATCCAAAATATATAAAGAACTCAAGAAGTTGGACACCAGCAAACCAAATAACCCAATTAAAAATGAGGTACAAGAGCTAAATAAAATTCTCAATAGAGGAATCTCAAATGGCTGAGAAGCAGTTGCAGAAATAATCAAGTTCCTTAGTCACCAGGGATATAGAAATAAATAAGCCCCTGAGATTCCATGTTACAGTTGTCAGAGTGGCTACGATAAAAAAGGCAAGTGACTAGCGTGTGTGTCACCAAGCACGTGACTGTACATGCTGGTGAGGATGTAGAGGAAGGGGAATATTTCTCCATTGTGACTGGGAATGCAAACTTTGCGCAGCCACTCTGGAAAACAATTTAGAAATTTTTTAGAAAGTTGGGAATGGTTTTACCTCAATACACAGCTATACCACTTTTGGGCATCTACCCAAAAGATTCCCTACTATACCACAGGGACACTTGCTCGACTGTGTTCATAGCAGCTTTATTTTTAATATCCAGAAACTGGAAACAACCTAGATATCTCTCAACTAAAGAATAGATAAAGAAAATGTAGTACATTGACACAATGGAATACCATTCAACTATTAAAAATGAAGATATCATGAATTTTACAGGAAATGAATGGAACTTGAGAGTATCATCCTAAATGAGGTAACTTAGACATAAAAGAACATATATGGTATGTATTCTTTTATAAGTGGACATTAGCCATAACATGAAGGATTACCATGGTTCAATTCTCACACCCAAAGAAACTGAATAATAAGGATGTACTAAGGTAGGGTACACAAATATCATTCAGTAGGGGAAACAAAATAGTAATCAGAGGTAGATGGAGAGAGACAACTGTATAGGAGAAGGGGTGAGGAAGGGAACAGGATGGCAATCAGGTATGGGAAGGGGTGTATTAGAGGGCTGAAAGTGAGAATGGAAATCAGTGGGGGTCATCTCTTGGACTAGCTGGAGGCCTGGAATTGGGAGGAATACAAGAATGTGGGGGTAGCCCTAGCTGAGATTGCTACCAGCATGTAATATAGAGACTGAAGTGGCCTTCTTTTGTAGCTAGGCAGAACTTCCAGAGGAGGGAGGGGAGCAGCAATCCACACACAAAGCCTTCAACCCAAAATTTGTCTTGCCTACAACATGTGCAGATGTGCAGTGATAAAGATGTAGCAGAGACTGAGAGAATAACCAATCAATGACCGCCCCTACTTGAGACCCATCCTCTGTGAGAGAGCCAACCCCAGACACTATTAAGGACTCAGAAAGTTTATTTACCTTAATCAGCATGGTTGCCAATAGCCTTCTTTCCTCCCCCTCTCCTTTTACTGAAAATAGATTCTTCTCTAGCATAATTTGTCCTGACTACAGTTTATTCTCCTTCTACATCCCACCCCCACCCCAGTTAGTCTTTCTCTGAGGCAGCTTATTTCATCTTAAAGCTAGTCTTTCATCATCCAGATCAGCCAGAACAGAAACTTAAAGCAGGAACCTGGAAGCAAAAACCAAAGCACAAACCATTGAGGAGTGCTATTTCTTGGCTTAATCTGAGGCTTATACTGTGGTACCTTTCTTATATACCAAGAACCAATCTGTGTAGTGGACAGAGTACTTCTATACCAATTAGCAATCAAGAAAATGCTACACAGGAATGTCCATCAGCCAATCAAACAGAAACAGTTATTCAAATAAAATTTCCTATTTTCAGGTATGTCTATGCTTATATCAAGTTGACAAAAACTAACTTTAATCACAGGGTACTGTGTACATGGAGTTAAAGCTGATCACATGTGATCTTGCTGAGAAGGCATTTATCTTTCCTCTGATTGGCAGAGATAATTTTATTTCCTCTTTTCCTCTGTGTATGTTTTATGACTATGCACCATCTGCTCATAATATTTGTATTGAAGACATTGTAAAACACACACACAAACAAACAATCAAAGTATTCATTAGTCTGTTCAAGCTTCTACAGGAATGATTGGCTGTCTATGCACTGTATTTATTGATAAAAAAGACATTACCCAATGGTTTGATTTCATGTATGTTAGATATTTTAGTTATATATATTTTTAGTTAGATAAGCTCTACCTGTATATTTTACATCTCTGATGGGAAAGGTTTTCTGAATATAAGTGTTGTAGCTCTGCAGGGAGCCAAGGAATACCCAAAATCAACAAACTTTACACAAGAGCTTTATTGGCAAACATACAAGAGGGTAGCTGTCTCTGCTCAGATGAGAAGCAGCATCAAATTTAGCAAAAGGAAGTGATGGGAGTAGATGTTTCTAGGGTGGCCTGGGATTAGAGGGATTATGTAGCCTGATCTTGGGAAGACAGGGATTGGCGGGCTTTTGAAAACTTTTTATACACAGAAATTGGCTCTGGCCTTTTATTCTACATTCCTCCCTTTTTTGTTTATTATTAATAAACAATCAGGGGTTGGAAAAGGGCATTGATATTATCTTGACGTCTTTGAGACAAATGTGACCTTCACCATTAAGATATAATTAAATGGGAATTTCAGGCCTCTGGCTCCATAGCTAGGGACCTGTAATTCTGTAATAGTAACTGATTAAAAGTCTGGTCAGAAATTGTTCCCATCTGCTGTTAAAGAAATCTATTCAAGATATTTATAGAGCAGGGTACAATTAGTAGAATTAGAAAAATAAGGAGAAAAGAGGTTTTAAAAAGCAGTATCCAATTCCATATTGAGCGGTCAGTGATCAACTGGCCAAAGGGACTGAACTGTTTGATAAGGTTTTTGAAGAGTCATCTGGGGTTGTCATATCTTATCTGTTACTCCACTTGACTGGTTGGCATAAAAGCAACATTCCTCCCAGAGGAAGAGACAAAGACCACCTCTCTCTGCTACTGGTAGATCTAATTTTTACTGATTTTGTAAACACTATGGTGGCCAGTGAACCTATTCGGCCCTGCGCAGTGAGGATGGTCTGAACAACTCTTGGAGATCCTGGATGAACTGAGATGACTGATTGTTAACAGCTAATGAAGTAGTCAATCCCACTGCTTCAGTGGTGATAACAGGGATTATGCCCAGGACTGAAGGAAAGGGAAGGACCTGAATTGTTGATTTGTCATGCTGTGCTACTTTAAACACTGTGATGAGAACCAGCAAGGGATCTTTACCAGTACCACCCCTAATTCTGGAAAGAGAAACACCAGGTCACAAGTCCCAGACCACCCAGTGATTAGGCACCAGTAAACTTGAGTGTTATAAAAGATTGAGGGGTTGTGAATGTTCAGACTCAAGGGCTGAGTGGAAGTGATCAGAATCAAAGTATTATCACAGTCTGAGTGATTCAGAGTGCCTATAAAGTGTTTTCCTGAGACGTTAAAAACAGTTTATAACATTGAAGAGAGAGATAAGGGAGAGATAAGGAGTAGCAGAGGTAATTAGCTCAGAGCAGTTAATGAACTGCAAAGTGATAGAATCTAATAGTCCAATGGGTGAGGCTCTTAATGGTAGTTGTAAATTTAACCAGGGTTGAATACACAACCAGCATTCTCCAAAGTGGCCAGGCAGAGTGTTATTTAATAACTGATATGCAATTAGGACAGCCCAGATTTGTCCCATGGTATTTTTATGAACAATATGAGTAACCTCTTTCTGATCACTTTTTATATGGGCATGGCTGAAAGGTAAGTGTGGCATCCTTTCCTTCTGATCATACAGAAACCAGGTATAGAGTGTAAGTCCTGGGTGAGGAAGAGATGGATAAGGGAGTTATAGAGAACCGAATCAGCCATTGACATAGAGTTTTCTGACCCTATTAGAATGACTGTTTGCTAGATGTGCAGAGCTCTGAGAAGATAAGCATTTGTATGTAAGAGCTACCTCAGGCAGGGGTGGATAGGAAGAAATAGACAAGGAGAGAGCAAGTTTAGATGTAAAAGTGTAAAAGTTTTTTGAATCGTGTTTTTGAGTAGTGGCAGAATTTACCACCAATGAAAATTGACCATGCCAATTTTGACCGTACTGAGGCCAAACTGTAGTTTGCAGTATGAAGCTTTAATAAAATGTGAGTATGTGGAGGAAGAGAGGATGGCTCATGTAAAACAAACTTCACTAAATGGAGTTTCTATAAGTTCCAAGTGGGAGATTAAGAAAATGGGAAAGGCAAGAGAGAAGCCCAGAAGGACATAGAAAAACTGTGAGATTTCTATGGAACTGAAAGACAAGAGGTATAAGGTTAGAGAGGCCTAGAATGGCATAAGGAAGCTGCAGGACTTAACAGTCAGCTCCTATGGTGAGGAATCCAGGAAATGGGTAGGGTTTTAATAGAGGGAGAGGAACAAGTGTCTTAATAACTAGAGATGTGACCACATAGTTGGGCCTTGAGGGCATAGCAGGCTTCAGTAGCCAGAGAGGGGACACTTACTGAGTAAATGAGGAGAGATAGATGGTTAGAGAAGGTGAACAGAAGTGGCTGAAGATGTGGAATCTAGAATTTGGAGCTAGACATGCTAGGTAGAAGAAGCCAGCAGGAATAAAAAATGATCTGTACATATCTTAAGAGAGTCAAACCAGCAACTTGAGTCAGTTAAAAATGTTGAGATATGCACATGGCTGAAAGGTAAGTGTGTCATCCTTTACCAATACTACCTGAAGAGAGAACACAGGAGGGGACTAGTGTTTGGGGACCCTTGTCAATTAGATAGGTGATAAAAAGAGAAGGCAGTAGTAGTGACCCAAAAGTTAACCTCTTTGATTTTCACATAAGAAGTTCATCTGCAGCCAGAGAGCACAAGCAAGGTCTCCATCCTTGGATAGTATTCTCTCTCTCTCTCTCTCTCTCTCTCTCTCTCTCTCTCTCTTTCTGATAAGCATGTGACAGAAGCAAAGGAATGTCCCAGTTGATGACCTAGGACTCTGTGGACATATTGTTCCATCTATGTTACATAGAGTGAGAAGGAAAAATCATATCTCTAAAGTGTAAGGCTGGGTCCTAAAGGAAGTCCTGCTGAAGTTTACAAAAGAGCTTGGCAGTGGGCTTGGAGAGAGGCTCCTGTAAGCAACTCATGTTAGGAGAGGGTGAGAAGAGAGAAAGAGGGGATCTAATAATGCAAGAAATCCCTAGGAAGAAGAGAGTTTAGTCACTGGTGGTGGGAGTTGTGAGTGACTGAATTCAGTGTTTTCTATCATGTCTCCTTAATGTTAAGAGAATTTTTCTCTTACAATTTTGAGAATTTTTCTGTGCTTTGACCTGAATTTCTCCTCCTGCTATTTCTATTATTTGTAGATTTTGTCTTTTCATATTGTCCCAGATTCCATAGATGTTTCATACCTAGATATTTTTATTTTAGATTTAACATTTTCTGTGTGCAAAGGATCTATTTCTTTGATCTTGTTTCCAGTGCCTGTAAGTATCTTTTTCATCTCTTGTATTTTGTTGATGAAGTTTCTGTTTGAGTTTCTAAAGTTTTCATTTTCAGATTATCCACTGTTTGGATTTTTC
Source organism: Rhabdomys pumilio (assembly GCA_030674055.1). NCBI lineage: Eukaryota > Metazoa > Chordata > Mammalia > Rodentia > Muridae > Rhabdomys > Rhabdomys pumilio. The sequence continues at coordinate 138,637,588 of JANHMN010000004.1, read as the reverse complement.
AGGTCTGTAACTATTTTTTTTTATTTCATTTCACTGTTGGTGTTTTCATAGTTTTTTTTTAATAGATTCACTCATTTCCTCTTTTAGAACCTCTAAGATATTCATAAACTCTTCTGGAGTTTGGAACTGTAATAACAGGATCAGTGAGGATATCACAGTTGGCAGAATTTCAAAATCTCAAACTATTATGTCTAGTTATAATTAAAGAAAAAAGAAAAAAAATCCATGAAAATTATAAGATAAAGGAATGTATGTCTGTAAAACTAGCTATCCACCTCTTATGGATGAAACAGACTCTATCTAGATATTACACCTGCCAATCAAGAGCCTATATTTCTACCTGTTACCTCTTCCAGCTCTTTCCTATCTACAGATCTTTCCACAGACCCTGGACAACAATGAAACAGCCAACTCTGCTAAGAATGGACAAACATCCTCATCCCAATTTTTTTAGGTTTCCCAGAGACATGTAGCCCCAAAGTTAGCAGGAAGGAGCTAAAGATCACTACAACCCTATTTCTGCTTCACTATCACCTCCTTCTAGTTTTTCCTTATTTAAATTAAACTAAAATTGAGAAATGTTATTATTCCTTCTAATCTCTACTCCAATAGCCATGTATGCCCAGCTTACTATAAAAGGGACTAGTTGCGCCCTCCTCTCTTTTCTACTATCTTATTCTTTCTTCAGAAAGAGGTTACAAGATACATTTACACAATGGAATATTTTCCAGTTGTTAAAAATCAAATTATGAAATTTACAGGCAAATGGATGAAGCTATAAACAAACATTGTGACCAAGTCCCAGAAAGACAAATGCCACATGTTTTCTCTTGTTTGTGGTTGTTAGCTTTCAACTTTCAGATATATGTGTATCATTCCTAGCATCCATAGAAGTCAGAAATTCAGTCAGGAACCACAGGTAAGTGGGGGAGTTTCAAGAGAGGGAGACAAAGCAGTGATATGCAAGGTTAAAAAGCAACTGTAGAAGTTTTTCAGTGGACCAGATTTGGGGTGCAGATGTCTGATCAGACTAGAAGGGGCATATGAAGAGGAATAACTAACACTTTAAAACTACAGATCTAGGAATGGGTTACTTTGTGAATTATTCATAAATGGAGTCCCATAAACCTTTGCCTTAATCAGCGTTTGACTGCTGTAAAGAGACATCATGACCATGAAAACTCTTATAAAATAAAAACAATTGATTGGGGCTTGATTACAATTTCAGACTTTTTAGTCCATTATTATCATGGTAGGGGAGCATGGTGGCACACAAGCAAACATGGTGCTGAAGAAGTAGCTAGGAGGTTTACACCTGGATCTCCAGGTAGCAGGAAGAAACTCTGGGCTTGGTCTGGGCCCTTTAAAACCTCAAAGTCCCTGTCCTGAGTGACATACTTCCTCTAACAAGGCCTAAACTTTCAAAAAGTGCCCCTCCCTGGTGACCAAATATTCAAATATATTAGTCTATGAAGACCACGCTCATTCAAACTACCACAGCCTTCAAAAATTAAAACACTGTCACTACTGTTGAATATCCTCAAGAACTTGATCATATTACTGAAGATACCAGATAGTATACTAGGAGAACTTGAAAAAATTAAGCTAGAACTCATGTGGAAACTTTACACTTACTTTTTTTTTTCTTATCAAATCATAATTTTTACTTTTTAACACAGGGGTTATGAAAACGAAACTGCAGGATGTGGGGAAGGGGATGACACAGGAGCATAGGTGTTCAGGGGGAGTACAGATATCTTTCAGAACAGGGTATCAGTTGGGTGAAGATTCAGGGGTCAGGTCACTATGACTCTGCCTATGATTCACTTGTCCTTATTTAATTTGGTACTATCCGCCAAGGCTGCCTATTTACAAGGTCTATGACTACTCAGGCTGGTAGATTTCCACAAAAGCTGCCTGTATACAATAGTTTATAGCCATCTGTTTCAGTGTTTTTCCATAGAGACCTAAGACTTTGTGTTATCAGGCATGTATGTCAGCCCTGTTGCTGATTTTAGGCTTATGGCTGATTTTAGACCTTCAGTGTATAAGCAGGGCTGCCCCTAACATCTCCTCCTTTCTCCAAGTGTAGAAGGGCTGTGGAGATTCTAATCTTGCCAAATCTGGGATAGAGGCCTGACCTCTAGTAATTAAAGGGAACCTTGTAATGGCTTCAGTCCTTCTGTCATTGTCTAGTAAGGCGTGAGGGCCATACCAGTCCTGATGTCTTTTTCCTAGATAGGGGATACTTTTGACATCAACTCCTATGCAGTCAGGCTTGTCCCTCAGGGAACCCAGAAACATATTTTTAACTTTTATTTATATTCCCTTGCAGTGCTTAGCCTCACAGCCTAAGCAAGAATTCAGATCGCCAGACAGAGGGGGTTCTGGGTGGCCCCTCTCTGCTTGGTCTAGGGGCAGAAGTCCCCTCTTTTAGGTTGGGTGGAGATGGGACTTTGGATCACCCTGGATAGAGTAACAACCTCATCTAGAGTCTCGTGGTCCTCCAAAGCTAACTTATGATAATGTATCTGAATAGATTTTGCTATCAGATTATCTATCTGTTGTTTCACAAAGTTAGTCAGTCTATTTAAGGCCCAGGGACCAAAGGAAATAAGCAAAAATAACCCAATTAATGGTCCCAAGATAAAAGGAAGTAGGGTTAACAATCATGGAGAGGTTGAAGACCAATTCTTGTACAAGCTCCCATCTTTCTCTTTCTCTCTCTGTCTTTTCTCAAGACCTTCTCTGGCCATTTTCATGCTCTCTTTAATCATCCCTGTTTTGTCTATGTAAAAGCAACATTCTTCTTTAAGGGCTGTACACAGTCTAGAGATATACATAGTCTTTTCTATTTTAAAAGAGAAAATCAAGTCCAATAAAGTCCTTTGCAATTTTTGGAGATTGAATCAGACAGCGAAACGAAAGGGATTTCTTCAGATTAGTGATGTCAATCTATAGCTGTTTGATGTCCTTGTCAAAGGCCCTTCAGAGGTCTGAGTAGTATAAGTCCGGAGACCAGCATCAGGATTAGAACTCCTAACAGCAGACATCATGAGTGATTAATTTTTACCTAGAAAGGAAAAACAAAGGGAATTCTCAGGGAAATTTCTCTTCCCTGGATGTCAATTGTTATTCATCTTAGTTATAATTGGGTCTGGTTTTGTGGGGGTATATATTTAATTCATTAATCTTTTTGGTGGCCATTTAGCTGTGCCTTCTGTGGTATCAAACAGGCATATCAATCCTCGGCCCCATATAGAAACTGGGTCCTGGCCATTCCATTTAAGGGTAAGAGGGTCCTTCCATATAGTTGTGGTATAGTTTTATTGGTCTCAGTGATGCCAGAGGCAATCAGTGGCAGATTTGCCGTGAGCTTTCAGTTTTAGAAAGTTAAGAGTAAATAAGGCATGCTCCTTCCACCCTCAAAGAGTCATGAAGACACTATGTAAAGAAACATAATTCTTTATTGATAATCTCTTTTATCAAAGAACTATTATAAAACAGCCAACAATTAATCAATCTACATAATATCAATTAATGAGAACTTCTTCTACTTTTTGTAACATTACTCCTCTTCTGTCAATTAATTGTTGAGGGAAATTAGGATTTGCATCTCTCTTGAGAATGTTAAACAGAGACATAAATTCTTTTGTGAAGAGCTTAAAATAAGATCTTAGCCAATAAGCATCTCCTGGAAACTTTTGAAAATCGTTTGAAAATTTTTTTGTTTTGTTTTGTTTTGTTTGCCAGACCCATTATCTGTTTATTTTTATTGTATATTTTACATATTTACCTTTCACTGTTGTCTCCTCTTCCTTTCTCCCCCTAAACCCCTTATTTCATACCCCTTCTTCCAATTTTTATGAGGATGTGCTCCCATCATTCTCCCAATCCTGCCTGCCTGCTCTCGCATTCCCCAACACTAGGGATCCAAACTTTTGGGGACCATGGCCCTCTACTTCCACTGATGCCTAACGAGGCCACCCTCAGTTACCTATACAAGTAGAGCCATGAGTTCCTCCCTTTCTGTTCTCAGGCTGGAGGTTTAGACCCTGGGAGCTCTAGTTGAGTATTTTGCTACTCCTTCTTTAAAAAAAAAAAGCCACACACACACACACACAGACACACACACACACACACACAGACACACACACACACACACACACACACACACACACACACACACACACA
>JANHMN010000004.1:138592809-138633384 GCA_030674055.1 Rhabdomys pumilio | reverse complement strand
ACACACACACACACACACACACACACACACACACACACACACACACAGAGTTTGGTCTTCCTTCCTCCTCTTGAGTTTCATGTGGTCTATGCATTGTGTCTTAGGTATTGTGAGCTTTTGGGCTAATATCCACTTGTCAGTGAGTGCATGCCATGTATATTCTTTTGTGATTGGGTTACCTCACTCAGGATGATATTCTCAAACTCCATCTATTTGTGTAAGAATTTCATGAACTCATTGTTTTTAATAGCTGAGTAATACTCCATTGCGTAAATATACCACATTTTCTGTATCCATTCCTCTGTTGAAGGACGACATCTGGGTTCTTTTCAACTTCTGGCTATTATAAATGAGGCTGCTATGAACATAGTGGAGCATGTGTCCCTGTTGTATGTTGAAACATCTTTTGGGTATATGCCCAGGAGTGGTATAGCTGGGTCCTCAGGTAATACTATGTTCAATTTTCTGAGGTACGAGCAGACTAATTTCCATAGTGGTTGTACCAGGTTACAATCCCACCAACAATGGAGGAGTGTTCCTCTTTCTCCACATCCTCGCCAGCTGTCACCTGTGTTTTCAATCTTAGCCATTCTGACTGGTGTGTTGTTTTCATTTGCATTTCCCTGATGACTAGGTATGTTGAACACTTCTTTAGGTGCTTCTCAACCATTCGAGATTCCTCAGTTGAGAACTCTTTGTTCAGCTCTGTACCCCATTTTTCAATAGGGTTATTTGATAGTCTAGAGTCTAATTTTTTCAGTTCTTTGTATACCTTGGATATTAGCCCTCTATCAGATGTAGGATTGATAAAGATCTTTTCCCAATCTGTTGGTTGCCACTTTGTCCTATTGATGGAGTCCTTTGCTTTACAGAAGCTTTGCAGTTTTATGAGGTCCCATTTGTCAATTCTTGATCTTAGACCATAAGCCACTGGTGTTCTGTTCAGGAACTTTTCCCCTGTGCCCATGTGTCCGAGGCTTTTTCCCATTTTCTCTTCTATTAGTTTCAGTGTAGCTGGTTTTATGTGGAGGTCCTTGATCTACTTGGAATTGAACTTTGTACAAAGAGGTAAGTATGGATCAATTTGCATTCTTCTACATGCTAACCTACAGTTGGACCAGCACCATTTGTTGAAAATGCTGTCTTTTTTCCACTGGATGGTTTTAGCTCCTTTGTCAAAGATCAAGTAACCATAGGTGTGTGGGTTCATTTCTGGATCTTCAGTTCTATTCCATTGATCTTCCTGCCTGTCACTGTTCCAATACCATGCAGTTTTTAACACTATTGCTTTGTAGTATAGCTTGAAATCAGGGATGATGATTCCTCCAGAAGTTCTTTTATTGTTGAGAGTAGTTTTTGCTATCCTGGGTTTTTTGTTATTCCAAATGAATTTTAGGATTACTCTTTCTATCTCTGTGAAGAATTGAATAGGAATTTTCATGGAGATTGCATTAAATATGTAAATTGCTTTCGGCAAGATGGCCATTTTTACTATATTAATCCTGCCAATCCATGAGCATGGGAGCTCTTTCTATCTTCTGAGATCTGTTTCAATTTCTTTCTTCAGAGGCTTGAAGCTTTTGTTATACAGGTCTTTTACTTGCTTGGTTAGATTCACACCAAGGTATTTTATATTATTTGTGACTATGGTGAAGGATGTCACTTCCATAATTTCTTTCTCAGCCAGTTTATATTTTGAGTAGAGGAAGGCTACTAATTTGTTTGAATTAATTTTATACCCAACCACTTTACTAAAGTTGTTTATCAGGTTTAGGATAAAACTTTTCAGTTTTAGATAAACTTCTCTGGTGAAAGTTTTGAGGTCACTTAAGTATACTATCATATCATCTGCAAATAGTGAAATTTTGACGTTCTCCTTTCCAATTTGTATCCCTTTGGCCTCTTTTTGTTGCCTAATTGCTCTGGCTAGGACTTCCAGTACTATACTGAGTAGGTAGGGGGAGAGTGGGCAGCCTTATCTAGTCCCCGAATTTAGTGGAATTGCTTCAAGTTTCTCTCCATTTAGTTTGATGTTGGCTACTGGTTTTCTGTATATTGCTTTCACAATGTTTAGATATGGACCTTGAATTCCTGATCTTTCCAAGACTTTTATCATAAAGGGGTGCTGAATTTTGTCAAATGCTTTCTCAGCATCTAGTGAGATGATCATGTGTTTTTTTTCTTTGAGTTTGTTTATATAGTGGATTACATTGATGAACTTCCATATATTGAACCAACCCTGCATTCTACTTGATCATGATGGATGATTGTTTTGATGTGTTCTTGGATTCTGTTTCCGAGAATTTTATTGAGTTTTTTTGCATCAATATTCACTAAGGAGATTGGTCTGAAGTTCTCTTTCTTTGTTGGGTCTTTGTGTAATTTAGGCATGAGTGTGATTGTGGCTTCATAGAATGAATTGGGTAGTGTTCCTTCTGTTTCTACAATGTGCAATATGTTGAAAAGAATTGGTATTAGGTCTTCCTTGAAGGTTTGATAGAATTCTGCACTGAAAACACTTGGTCGCGGACTTTTTTTGGTGGGTAGATTTTTTAATGACTGCTTTTATTTCTTTCAGGGTTATGGGAGTGTTTAGATGGTTTATCTGCTTTTGATTTAACATTGGTAACTGGTATTTGTCTAGAAAACTGTCCATTTCATCCAGATTTTCCAATTTTGTTGAGTATAGGCTTTTGTAGGAGGATCTGATGATTTTTTTGGATTTCCTCGGTTTCTGTTGTTGTGTCCCCCTTTTCAGTTCTGATTTTATTAATTTGAATACTGTCTCTCTGCCCTCTGATTAGTCTGGCTAAGGGTTTATCTATTTTGTTGATTTTCTCAAAGAACCAGCTCCTAGTTTTATTGATTCTTTGTATAGTTCTTTTTGTTTCTATTTGGTTGATTTCAGCCCTGAGTTTAACTATTTCCTCCTGTCTACTCCTCTTGGGTGTATTTGCTTCTTTTTGTTCTAGAGCTTTCAGGTGTGTTGTCAAACTGCTAGTATATGCCCTCTCCAGCTTCTTTTTGTAATCACTTAGAGCTATGAGTTTTCCTCTTAGCACCACTTTTATTGTGTTCCGTAGGTTTTGGTATGATGTGTCTTCATTTTCATTAAATTCTAAAAAGTGTTTAATTTCTTTCTTTATTTCTTCCCTGACCACATTATCATTGAATAGAGTATTGTTCAATTTCCATGTGAGTGTGGGCTTTCCCTTTGTCATTATTGAAAACCAGCCTTAGACCATGGTGATATGATAGGATGCAGGGAATTATTTCGATTTTCTTTTTTATCTGTTGAGGCCTGTTTTGTGACCAATTATATGGTCTATTTTGGAGAAGGTACCATGAGGTGCTGAGAAAAAGGTATATAACTTTTTTTTTTTTTTTTTTTTAGGGTGAAATGTTCTATAAATGTCTGTTAAGTCCATTTGGTTCATAACTTCTGTTAGTTTCACTGTATCTCTGTTTCAGTTTCTTTTTCCTTGATCTGTCCATTACTGAGAGTGGGGTGTTGACGTCTCCCACTATTATTGTGTGAGGTGCAATGTGTGCTTTGAGCTTCAGTAAGGTTTCTTTTATGAAAGTGGGGGTGCATTCCTTTGACGAGTATGAAATGTCCTTCCTTATCTTTTTTGATAGCTTTAAGTTGAAAGTTGATTTTATTTGATATTAGAATGGCTATTCCAGCTTGTTTCTTAGGACCATTTGCTTGAAAAATTGTTTTCTAGCCTTTTACTCTAAGGTAGTGTCTGTCTTTGTTACTGAGGTGTGTTTCCTGTATGCAGCAAAATGCTGGGTCCTGTTTGCGTATCCAGCCCATTAGCCTATGTCTTTTTATTGGGGAATTGAGTCCATTGATATTAAGAGATATTAAGGAGAGGATATTGTTGCTTCCTCTTATTTTTGTTAACAGTAGAGGCATTGTTTGTGTGGTTATCTTCTTTTGGGTTTGTTGGAAGAGACTTACTTTCTTGCTTTTTCTGGGGTATAATTGTCCTCCTTGTATTGGTGCTTTCCTGCTATTATTCTCTGTAGTGCTGGGTTTGTGGAAAGATATTTTGTAAATTTGGTTTTGTCATGGAATATCTTGGTTTCTCCATCTATGGTAGTTGAGAGTTTTCCTGGGTATAGTAGCCTGGGCTGGCATTTATGTTCTCTTATGGTTTGTATGACATCTGTCCAGGATCTTCTAGCTTTTATAGTCTCTGGTGAGAAGTCTGGTGTAATTCTGATAGGTCTGCCTTTATATGTTATTTAGTCTTTTTTCCTTACTGCTTTTAAAATTCTTTCTTTGTTTTGTGCATTTTGTGTTTTGATTATTACGTGACGGGAGGTAACGTAATAATCAAAACACATTTTTTTTTTTTTACACAGGTAAACTAGACTGGTCTAGTCTATTTGGCTTTCTGTAGGCTTCTTGGATGATTATGGGCATCTCATTCTTTAGGTTAGGGAAATTTTCTTCCATAATTTTGTTGAAGATATTTATTGTCCCTTTAAGATGGGAATCCTCACTTTCTTCTATACCTATTATTAGGTTCGGTCTTCTCACTGTGTCCTGAATTTTCTGGATGTTTTGTGTTAAGAACTTCTTGCATTTTGTGTTTTCTTTAACAGTTGTGTTAATATTTTCTATGGTATCTTCTGCACCTGAGATTCTCTCTTCTATCTCTTGTATTCTGTTGGTGATGTTTGCATCTATGACTCCTGATTTCTTTCCCAGGTTTTCTATATCCCTGGTAGTCTCCCTTTGTGATTTCTTGATTGTCTCTACTTCCATTTTTATGTCCTGGATGGTTTTGTTCAATTCCTTCACCTGTTTGGTTGTGTTCTCTTGTAATTCTTTAAGGGAATTTTGTGTTTCCTCTTTAAAGGCTTTCACCTTTTTATCTGTGTTCTCCTCAATTTCTTTCAGGGTGTTATTTATGTCCTTCTTAAAGTTCTCTATCATCATTATTAGAAGTGATTTTAGATCTGACTCTTGCTTTCCTGGTGATATGGGTAATTCAGGACTTTCTAATGTCGGAGACCTAGGTTCTAATGAAGCTGAGTACCCTGGGTTGCTGGTGCTTGTGTTCTTGTGCTTGCCTTTCGCCATCTGGATCTCCTTGGTGCTACCTGAGCTGTCTTTGACTGGAGCCTTGTCTTTACTATTATCTTGGTTGAGTCAGAACTGTTTGGGATGGGTGTTGCTGCTGGGGTTAGAGCTGAGGTCCAAGATCTGCTCAGTGCTCAGGTGGGAACAGGAAGGAACCAGTGCTCTGTGCCAGGAGTGAATTTCTGGGTCCCTGTGGGTCCCGGTTACTCCCTGTTTGGGTAGAGTATTGCCATCTCCTGACCTGAGATACTGCCCAGGTTAGAACTCCTGGGAGCCCTGATACCTCTGGGTTTTGAGAGGTTGAGTACAGAGCTGCCTCCTGGGATCTGCTCTGTGCTCGGGGCCCAGAGAGGAAGGAACCGCTACTCTCACCCAGAAGTGAATTCCTGGGTTTCAGTGGGTCCCAGTTACTTTCTATTTGGTTTGAATGTTGCTGCCTCCTTCCCTAAGATACTGCCTGGGTTAGAGCTCCTGAGAGCCCTGCTTCCTCCGGGTTCTATGAGATTGGGTGCAGAGCTATCTCCCAGGATCTGCTGAGCACTCAGGCCCAGACCAGAAGGTACCAGTGCTCTGGGCCAGGAGTGAATTCCTGGGTCTCAGTTACTCCCTGTTTGGGGCAAGTGTTGCTGATTCCTTACCTGAGATACTGCTCGGGTTAGAGCTCCTGGAAGCCCCGCTTCATCTGGGTTTTGTGAGGTTGGGTGCAGACCTGCCACCAGTGATCTGCTCAGTGTTCGAACCTACACTTACTATCTACCATTCATAGTGCTGAAAATTGACATTCCCATTGATTAGAGGAGAAAAGTAACCACCAGTTTCACCAAACTTCAACCAGTATGCTAAAACAACTATTCTGACAAGATATGCCCACCAACGCAATAGTGGCATGATGCTAAGTAGTTAATCATGCATGTTCTCTATTGTCTGATGTATGAGATGGAACCCATACTGGTACTATGTAAAGAGCAAGAATCAGTAACTCAATAAGTCAGAGATCCTATGAGAGAACCCAATAATATTGTTCTGTTGAAAACATACAAAATTAAAATGATTCCTAACGGCATTGCTATACTGATAGATCAGCCCATCTTTCAACCTATATCATAGAAGCTTCCCATTAGAGTAGATAGCAGTTAAGATGGAGTCTATTTGTCTAGTTTTAGTTTATTACATGAATATCCTTATCCTCAGGGTTCAGAGATATTCACAGAAGAGGGGGCAGGAAAGTTGATACCATCTAGGAAACAGTGTTTACCAGGTACAACAGGGCAATCTGCACATATAAACTCAGCAATTTTGACAGCATGCATAAGACTTGCATAAGCTTAAACCAGTCACAATTTCAGCAAAGAGAGAATGTGGGCATGAAATGGCACACTAACTGAATATTTGTTTGCTGCTGAGAGAAAGTCAATTATCTTTAATATAACTCTGTTCAACCACACTTCCAGGAAGACCCCACTCTTCAGATTAGACTACCCAAACTACATGGAAAAGAAAGACAAAGAGGAAGAAGCAACAACTCAAAGATAAGTGGTAAGTGATGGGAGAGAGGATATTGTAGTTATTGCAGAATTTTAAGAGGAGGTGAATACGTGCAAAATTCATTGTATGAAATTTTCAAAAAATAATTAAAATTTTGTTTAAAAATGAATTACATGAAAAATAGAATGCATTTAAATTAAGGTGTCTATGTTGTGATCCTTTCATATTTGGGCATGAGAAAACAAAGCCTGCTTACAGACTTTTCCTCCATGTTGAGGGTAGGACTGAGCAGCCATGGAATGCCATACTGGCAGTAGTTTACAGCATCTATTTTCTTTTCAGGCAACTTGTATGGACAGCCATACTACAATAATACTACTGTCCTGCATGGTGCCTTCTTAATTTTCATTTTTCTCAAGGGTGCTTTTCTCCTAATGAGGCGTTGACTCCTTTTCATTGAAGATGGCCTGTGTCTCTGTTTTACTCTGAAACATCAGTGAAAAATGGCTTCACCAGCTTCTTCCTTATTCTGACAGAGAAAAATTATTGAATATTAGTGAAGATTTCTTTGTCCTCCACATTTTTTCATAGAAAAGAAATGGCTGAACTGGTATTGTCCCCTACTGGCACATTTCAAAATCAGTGGGTAAATGTTTAACTGGAACTTGCAACTTTTCTAAAGCTGACAAACAGGATTCTCCCAGTGGGGATTTATTTTCTAAATGAATGCTTTTTGTTATTTGTGAAAAACCATAGGTGTTTACTGAGTGGTGAATAATGGATATAAATTTATTTTCTCTATAGTTAACATGTTCATTGACACTAAACATGCATTAACAAGCACCAATTCCCTCCTAGTATATAATCTTTATATAGTTCAAAGGTAAATATTTTAGAAAGAAAATTCAGATAATTTCTGATAAATGTTTTTGTGTCTACAGCATTAAATAATTTGCTAAAATATAACCCATTAAATCACCCTGTATCTTATGAATATTAATGTAACCTCATGCTTCATTTCTGAACCTATTTGAATCAGGTGAATTATTTATTTCATTGACAGCTGACTTTTTTTAGTGTATAGAAAAGTGATTGAAGTCATTTAATATGGGATGATACCCTATAACCTGGTAAGAGGAGATATGCTTGTTAATATCAAGTCACATAAAGTTAGCTTTGAGCAGTGTTTGTCTGAATATAAATATTTCTTATATATTTAATAAAATATAGAGCATACTGAATGCGTTGCATATAATAAATATGAGTTAGGGAGTGCTGAATTATTTTTGTGTAAGAGAAATTGTACCAGTGTCTAAATTCATGGTTTCCAGGAACATTTAGTTCTAAATCTTGCTTCTATTTTGAGCTGAAAGTATAATCTCAAATGTTGGATGGGTAGAACTTAAAGAAAAGTAAATTTAATTATTCAGACAGTAAAAGTAAATGATGAATAAGAAAACATTGAATTGTTTATAAAGTCCTATCTATGATGAGTGCACCATCATGTGTATTCTTTACACTAGAATTGTTTCTTTAAAGTATGCAGTACTTCAAAGTGAACTGATGGGCATTTGTTGTGGCTTGTCCTGGTGCTGTTTGTATTTTGATGCTCATTGTGCTTTCCCAAGAGGGGATGCCTGGGATGAGGAGTGAATCATTACTCAAGAGACTTCAGGCGAACCTTTTCCCATTTTAACTTTTAAAATAAAGGCTAGAGCCAGTGATTGAGCAGTGAAAGAAAGGTGGAGCAAAAAGGTTTTGGGGAGAGGAGGACAGAAAGGAGTGGTGGGAGGGGGAAGCAAAGAGAGGGAGAGAGAGGATGACTGAGAGGAGGAGGTGGAAGAAAATTTGAGCCGAAGCATGTGGTCTGGAGAAACAGCAAGTTATAAGGGATTTTAGCTGGGGAGTAGAGTCGTGCGGTGGTAGATCTGCTCACTCTAGGCATGCAGCTTGTATTCATTTTAATTGAGTTGTGTTCTCATTGCACAGGCTTATTTGGGTTGGAGATTTACTGCAACAGGCATTAACTGCTTTTTTCCTCTATTTGTCTTGTTCAAGTTTATTAAAAAACAAACAAAGAAACAAATATGATGATGTTGTGGGTCAAAGTCAGAGTCTTGCATATAACTGACAACTACTCTACCAATCTGCCACCATGTTCTTCTCCAAGCCCCAGAAGCTTTTAATTTCATGCCTTCTATTCTTTCTCAACATACCACAGATAGGATTTCAAGAATTTTCCATTTTTTTTCCCCATTACCTACTCTGTTTTCAAGTCTCCTAAGGCCAAGTTAGCCTACAACACTCAGGCAGAGACAGAATCCTGTTCAGAAATTCATCAGCCTTTTATTCATAGTTGATTCCGAATATTTACTGAAAGCCAGCTGGACCACACTGGGGTTACATACCATGTTGGCTTTCAGCTGGTGTGAAATAGACACATAATAACTTTTCATGTTATTATTTTGAGATGATGGAAACACATCACGTCTCACCTTTTTGAACTGATAGTCTGTTAGATAATAGCCAGTTTAACTTTTATAGTGTTTCAAGAGAGTGGGGAAAAGCATAAAATTTTTTCTGTGCTAGAAGATACTTCAGGTGGTGTGCAGAGATATGTGGTTTTCCATAGTATAAATAATCATCCCATGGGCAGTATCTAGTTATGAACTTGACAACACAGATGGTGGAGGTGGAAGAGCCATAGCAGTGCACAGTTTTGCAGCCTATGCACTGGACATAGTACAGACCAGAACTAGATAACCTTAGAACAGCACAGGGAAGTCACATGATATAATGACTTTTAGAAATTATTAACTTTTAAATGAATTAAGACATTTCCTGTTAAATTTGTGGAATTTGATATTTCTACAGTGGCGAAACTGAACAAATATTCCACAGAACACTGGAAGAGTGGTAACCAATTGTGTCACATCCTGTGGAGGAAAAAGTACCAAATTGAGAATGGTTATATACCAAAGGGTAAAGGGCACGAGTGCCCTTGGAAGAGACTCAGACAACTGAGTTCACTTGAGAAAGGTTCCCTGAAGCAGCAGCATCTGGGGGTTAATGAGAAAAGAGGAGGAAGCCAGACAAGTGTGGCTGGACACTTTCTTATAAGAAAGGAGGAAAGATAAGAAGACACTTCTGGAGAAGGCATGAGCTTACACTGAGGGGTGCAGCACTGGTGGGCAATAGAAAGGCAAATGATAAACTGCATAAGTCCCTTTTGCTCCTCTGGAAGGCATTTCAAAGGAAAGTGGTTGAACAGAGAGTATTCCCTTCCCAGTGCCTAGTAACCTTTACTTGATGAGCCCAAGAGTTTCTCCATAGCCTCCGTGCAGGCTCCTTATGTTCTCCCTCCCTCTCTCTTTCCTGGTTATATTTTTTTGCTTCTCAATTTGAATTATCCTTACTTTGAAAACAACATTTAAACATTCAGCTTTGATTATTATACATTTCATGATTCTTGTTGATATCTTTATTGTTTTTATTTCGTTTCACATGTACTCTTTACATTTTTGAAGATACCGTGTGGGCACAAACCCTTGTTACCAAGTCTTTGCTATCCCTATTGACATTTCTAAAGTTCTCAAGAAACCTCAGAGCTGTCCTCTATGCCTTTCTTCCTCAAGTCTCCAAACATTTTCTTTGTCAGAGTATCTTGGACCCTGAAATCCAAACCAGGAAGACACACTCTCACAGAAACACTCACGGACAAGGGGTTCAATGCAAAAGCAAGAGGTCCTGCAATTGGAGCAATGATGGACGCCCACCCCAGAACAAAAGCACCCACCTTTTATATCTTTTTAGAATATAGGTCTCAGGCAATAACATGAGTTGGTGATCTTTCCTCACTGATGGAGCTCATCATTTTTTTAATCTATTGGTGGCCCTTCCTTTGGCATGAAGATACCTCTGAATTCATTGGTGGCCCTCTCTTCTGCGGGAAGAGGTCTTTGGCACCCAAAGTTGGGGGGGGAGTCCTGCTCTCTGGGACAGTCATTGTTCTTACATTCCCCCCTTTGCTTTTAGCACAATTTTAATCTTAAAATTAAAGCTCATTTTTATCAAATTATAATTCACTTTCACCAGATACAGACCTATATTGTTGTCTAACCATCGTGATCTGGACAGTATTTATGCAGTCTCTAAGAAAAACAAGTAAGCGATTTAAAATATAGGTGCGAAGAGTTAGTACAAGCACAGAAATCATTAGCGGTCCTGCAATGGCGGAAAGTGAGGTGGTAAGCCAGGGGGAAGAGTTAAACCATGATTCAAACCATCCTTGATGTTGTTCTCTTTCTCTTTTTCTTTTTGCCAATTCTTCCCTGGCAAGGAATCTTTTATCACCCCGGAATGGTCTATGTAAAAGCAACATTCTTCTCTAAGGGTCACACAGGGAGTCCCCCTGCTGGAAGAACAAGAGGTTGAGACCTCTTCTGTTTTAGAACACTACCTCTGACAGGGAGATCAGGGATTCTTGGAGCTGTGAAATGGAGTCTTCTAGTTCTCATATGACCGAATCAATGGCAGACTGTTACCCCAGAAGTTTTGATTTTGTACGATCAAAGCATACGTTCATGTGGCTGTGCCTGCTGCCCTAACCCTAGCCCTAGCAAAACAAAAAGAGTAATGCTTAAGGGCTCTCTCTTAGCTCTCTGAAAACCACCATCCCAATGAGACAAGAGTTCTTCATAAGGGTAATAAATGAGACAGGAACCAGTTGTACTAAGACACAAAAATCCTGGATATTTATTAAAGCTTGTAAGTTGACACAAAGTGTGAGTCTCGATGAGCATGCCCACCACCCTCCAGGGGGTGGTGTGAGATAGTCTTTACCTTCGCTGGTGGAGGCTGAAAAGGTTCTATTACAGAGGAACTTTTGTGAAGGCGGGGGCGGGGGGAGGGCTTTGGGCTTTTCCTACATGTATCCCTTGTCTGGTAACAATGGACAGGGTAAGCCTGACATTTTGACCTTGTTGCTATCTACACTGATTGATATCTTTCATTTGGTTTACAATCCCAATAAATACTATCCTCTCATAATGGTGGTAGGGGGGTGCACATCATAACACAGCCAACACAATTCTGTGGCTTTGGAGTTAGTGGCATTCAGTACTTTAAATGCTTTTTCTACTAGGTCAGGCAGTTGAGAATTCTCCTTGAAGCCCCCCCCCCCAGTGAGGGTCATCAGGGAGGTACTCATAGTGGGTGTGCTGTTTTCTAACAGCTTTTGAGGTCTGGCTGGTTTCAGAATTGGGTTGGGCCTAAGAGAGGTGTATAGAGCCTCTTCTCATAATCTGATGGTGAATAGCAGCCCTACATCACATTGTTCTACATCGAATCTGAGGCCCCACATGTATCCTTTTCTCCAATCTGCAGCCTTTTTCCCTCTCTCAATGAAGGGGATGCAGAGAGAGTGACACCAATTCCATTTACACTGTTCCACTGAGGGGGTAGGGTGCCTCAGGACAAGGGAGTAGTTAGCAACTACCTTGATATAGTCCCAACTTGAAGTGGGGTCCCAGTATACCTGTCCCATTGTCTTATAACCTCAGCTCTTGCAGAAATAGTCACTTTTGCCACCACAATTAGGATTAAGGGACCAATCCCAATGGTACCTGGGACAAACAAAATTGTTGGGTTCACACAGTGCTTCTCCAGTGTCTATTACAACCCACTCCCCCTGTTTTTGGTGTGTCCACTCATCTGAAACATACATCCATGGAGCCTTTTCTAGGTTTGAGTGTCCCTCTCGGTCCCAGCCTGTTGCCCTAATAGCCAACTTACAAATGTCAGAGAACAGGTCTGGCCACCATTGGTCGGCTGTGGTGACCTGGGACCTGCTCCATGCAATGTCTCCTGCTTCATTTATCACTACCCAGGTAAAATTATGTGGTTGGTGAGGGCTAACATAGATAGGGCTCAAGGGGAAAGAATTAAGGTACAGTACCATCATCAGGAGGAGGTGTTTTGGTGTCATCTTGAAGAGAAGAGTGGGAGGTTTCTGGATGATCTTGATCTTGAAGGGTTTCCCAGTTGTCTGTATACTCCAAGGGGAGCTGGTCTCTTCTGACAGGGCTGACTTTATGTGGGATGCATGTATCTAGGTGGCGATACCTTCTACTTTTACTGCCATTGGGGTGGTCAGGAGAACTAAGTATGGTCCTTTCCATACTTATGGTTTCGAGTGTTTGGGCTCAGTGTCATAGGACGTAGATTGAGTCTCTGACCTGGAACCTATGAGATGTCCTTGGGGTCCCAGGTTTGTAGGCATTGGCCAACTGGGTTCACACTTCTTTCTGCACCACTTGAAGTCCCTTTAACCTAGCATACAAATCACTGTTACTATGACAAGTAGGTTCAATAACCTCTCCTAAGGTGATCAGAGAAGCAGGTGCTCCATATAGAATCCCAAAATGAGTTAGGTTAAACCTTTAAGGGGTGTTTCTAACTCTAAAAAGAGCCAGAGGAAGGAGCAGCATCCAGTCTATGC
Organism: Rhabdomys pumilio; assembly: GCA_030674055.1. Lineage (NCBI taxonomy): Eukaryota > Metazoa > Chordata > Mammalia > Rodentia > Muridae > Rhabdomys > Rhabdomys pumilio. Next base: position 138,620,302 of record JANHMN010000004.1, on the reverse strand, counting down.
TGGCAGTTTCCATGAACAATTTTGTCAAGGTCTCTTTCAAATTTCTATTCATTCTTTCTACCTGACCTGAGCTTTGGGGTCTGTAAATGCAATGAAGCTTCCAACCAAGTCCCAGGTACTTGGCCAATCCCTGACTTAGCTGGGCGATGAAGGCAGGGCCATTGTCCAAACCAATCACCCTAGGCACCCGAACCATGGAAAGGTTTCTTTCAGAATCTTCTTTGCCACCACCATGGTTGTCTCTTTCTTTGTCAGAAAAGCTTCTACCCAACCAGAGAAGGTGTCTACAAATACTAAAAGGTACTTATTACCATACCTGTTGGGCTTGATATCAGTGAAATCTACTTCCCAATAGGCTCCTGGTCTGTCGCCTCGGAGGTGCTTACCAAGTTCAGCCTTGGTTCGACAAGCATTTACCTTCTGACAGGGTACACAGGCATGTATGATGTCCTCGACCAGTCATGTGAGTCCAGGTATGTGAAACTTGGTATTTAGCATGGTGGCTACCAGTTTCTTAGCTCCGAGGTGGGTCCATTGGTGCATTTGTCTCACCATTGTTTCTGCCTCTTTCTGGGGCAGAATTATTTTTTTGGTTGGGGTCTTCCACACCCTCAGGTCCTCAGCAGACTATTTTCAATTTTAGTCATTAGGGCCAGACCCTCGGCCACATATTGGAATGGAGAGGCAGTTCAGCTTTACTTTTTGTCATAGTCATGACGAGAACCATTTCACCCGCTATATTCTTTTTCTCTTTGTCAGCCATGCTGTTCTGTTTCCTTTGGTGACCACTGAGGTCTCCTTTTGGTGGCCAGGGCAGTGGATAATGCTCACCTTAGAGGGCAGATGTAGTACCCCAAGCAGTGCCAAAATCTCAGTCTTATTTTTAATTTCTCTCCCAGCTGACATGAGGAGACCCCATTGCTGGTAAATGGCTCCATGGACATGAGCCGTGGCAAAGGCATACCTGCTATCTGTGCAGATATTAACCTTTTGTCTTTTCCCAATTCTAAGGCTTTTGTCAGTGCTATCAGCTCAGCCCTTCAGGCAGAGGTCCCTTCGGGTAGTGCCTGTGTCCATGTTACTTTTTTTCCATCTACCACTGACGTCCTGGCCTTCCTTTTCCCATTTTCGAAGTAGCTACTGCCATCAGTATACCAGGTTATCTCAACATCCACCAGAGGCCGATCACTCAAGTCCTTTCACCAACCATGTGCCTCCACAAGCACTTGCTGGCAGTCATGGGTTGGTGCTCTGAGGTTAAGGTCCAGCAGCAAGGTGGCTGGGTTCAGCCCAGTGGCTGGGGTGAAAGTGATCCTGTCTGAATGTAGCAGCAAAGTTTGGTAGTGAGTCATCTGGGCATTGGTAAGGCAGCAATGTGGGGGGGGGTGCTGGCACACTACACTCTTTAATGCATGAGGACCTGTCACTACTAAACCTTGCCCTAAGGTCAATTTATCAGAGTCTTTGCCACCACAATTCACAGGCAGACAGGCCACCCGGCTGCTACAGAGTCTAATTTTTTTAAAAGGTATGCCACTGGCCTCTTTTAGGGTCCCAGTTTCTGTGTTAGGACCCCTTTCACTACTCCTTTGTTTTCTGCCATGTACAGATGAAAAGGCTTAAACACATCAGGAAGTCCCAGAGTGGGGCTGACATGAGAGCTGTCTTGATTGTATCAAAGGCAGCCTGCTCTTTCTCTCCCCATTTGAATGGCCTGTCATTCTTAGTTAATGAATAGAAGGGTGCTGCCATTTTGGCAAACTCCCTGAGATCCACAATCGAGAAAACCCCCACTGTCCCCAAGAATTCTCTCACCTGATTTGCATTACAAGGGTGGGGGATGTGGAATACAGTGTCTTTTCTAGCCTCTGATAACCATCACTTCCCATCTCTGAGCAGATACCCCAGGTAACTGACATGTTCTCTGCAAATCTGGGTCTTTTTAGCAGAGGTCCTGTATCCTAGTTTCTCTAGTTCAGTTAGTAACTGGTGGGTTCCATCAAGGCACCTGTCTCTGTAAGGGACATCAAGGAGGATGTCATCTACGAATTTAAAAAGAGTTACCTGGGGATTTTCTGCTCTAAATGGGGTTAGATCCCTGTGTAGAGCCTCATCGAAGATGGTAGGGGAGTTCTTGAACCCCTGTGGAAGCCAAGTCCATGTTAGTTGTCCAGATATTCCTGATTCCAGGTCCTTCCATTTGAAAGCGAAGATTGGTTGGCTGCTTGGGCTCAGTGGGAGGCAGAAGAAGGTGTCTTTAAGATCTAGCACAGTATTTTCTGGAGGAAGAGAGCTCAACAAGTTATATGGGTTTGGTACTGTAGAATGTAAGTCCATCACCCACTTGTTTACCTCTTGGAGGTCTTGCACCAGTCGGTAGTCGTTGGTACCTGGCTTCCATACTGGGAGCAGGGACGTGTTCCACACCGACTGACACTTTTTAAGTATCCCCAGATCTAGCTATCTGAGGATATGAGGTCTAATTCCATCTTGGGCTTCCTTGCTCATTGGATACTGATGGACTGTTACCAGAGTGGCCAAGGCTTTTAGCTCTACATGAACCACAGGCTAGTTCTTAGCCTCACCCATGCCTTTGGTTTCTGTTCATGCTTGGGGAAACTGGTTCAGCCACCAGTTCATATCTCTGGGATTCTTTTTTGGGGGGGGTCAGAGAGGTGGTATTCATCCTCGAGTTTTATAGTCAATACTTGTAACACATTTCCTTGTCTGTCTTTTACCTGGGGGCCCTCAGGAAGGAAGTGAATCTAGGCTCTAATCTTTGCAAGCAGGTCCATGCCCAGGAGAAGGTAGGGGCATTCTGGAATGACTAAGGATGAGTGGGATACCCGGCCCACACTGAGGTCCTTTGGGTGGTCCATGAATATTGTTTATTGTTGGTGGCCCCTTGGACCCATGACTTCTTGTCTAACAGTGGGCCTGTGGTTTGTAGAAGGACTGAATGTTGGGCTCTAGTGTTCACCAGAAACTGGGTGGGCTTCCCCTTCACATTCAGGGTTACCCTGGGCTAGGGGAGGGGGTCTGAATCCCATCCACCCTAGTTGATGTCTTCCCCAAGGGCCAGTATCTTGTGGCCTAGGGCTAGCTCTCTGGCTCAGTGGGGTTCATCCCCCTTCTTCTTGGGGCAATCCCTTGCCCAGTGTCCCCTTTCCTTGCAGTAGGCACACTCGTCCTTGGCCAATGCCATCCTTCTGTTGCCCTGTACTCTCTCACCTGGCCCTTGACTCTCTCTAACTACTGTGGCCAAAATCCTAGTCAAATTCTTTTCTTATCTCCTTTTTCTTTTTTGTTCTCTAGCTTCCTGTTCTTTTTGCTTCTTCCTTCCTTTTCTTCCTCAGTCTCTCTGTTATAGAACACCTTTTCATCTACCTGCACCAAATCTCTCAAAGCCTTGTCCTGTAATCCATCTAACTTCTATAGCTTTTTCTTAATATCACTGACAGATTGGTCCCTAAAGGCTACTGTCACTGTTGCTTTATGCTCATCAGGATCATAGGGTGTGAACTGGCAGAAAGCCTCCATCAGCCATTCTAAAAAGGCCGAAGGAGGCTTAGTAGGCCCCTAGACCATCTCTCTAAACTTAGCCAAATTAGTAGTGCAGTCCCTCCGAGACCTGCCATTAGAACCTTGTGGTAGACCTTCAAGTGCTCCCTACCTTCAGGCGTGTTAAAGTCCCAGTTTGCTCTGGTCAGAGGAAACCCTACATCTATTTCATTTTGTAGGAGGGTGGGCCTCCCATCCGTTTCAGGGACATATTTCCTGACCTCCAGTAGGACACACTGTTTTTCCTCAGTAGTGAGAAGTGTCTGTATGAGCTGCTGACAGTCATCCCGAGTAGGCTGAGGTGAAAAGAGGAGAGAATCAATCAGGCTGGTCAAAGCCTTGGGGTTTTCAGAAAAAGACGAGTTGTGAGTCTTCCAGTTATAAAGGTCTGCCAATGAAAAGGGCCAGGATTGGAGAGGTTGGCGTCCCTGAGCATGGAGGGGGTGTGAGGAACATAGGCCAGAAGAGGTAAAACAGTGGTTTTGAGGGTCCCTGTCCTTCTACTTCGGGTCCTGGCAGCTGGACCCTCCTGGCCTCCATCCGCTGGGGGAGCTGAGTGTTCCTGGAGCTGTGGCCTTCTGTGCCCCCGTAGGTGAGGCTGGGGCTGCCATTGGGGAAAGCGCTGGAGGATAAGGGGGAGGGAGATCTAATATGAGGAGGTAAGCATTTGAGGTAGGTAGGATCTTCTTTCTTCACCCTCTCCCAGAGTAGGGGAGATATTCATTTCTTTGCCCCCTTCCTTCAGTGCAAACATTCCATCTTCATTGGACCTGTAACAGAAGCAAACAGACCTCTTTGAAATATTCTACCTTTAACTTGTCTGATTTTCTCAAGGAAAAAACCCTTCTGGTGGCCATCCCATCTGAAAGGACGGCCATTCAGAGGTGCACAGTGTCTGCTACTTCTACTTCTTCTACTTAAAGGCTACGAGCTCTAGTCTTAACTGCAGTCCAATGGTCAAGAGTCAAAGATAGTGGAATAGAAAGTGTCTATCCCATGATAGGTCGGTCAAAATAGATTACCAGTCCAACACCACAGACAATGAACAATACAAACAGAATCAGACACAGACGTCCTACATGAGAGCACCACAAAAGAGCAACAGAAGCCGTACCTGGCAGTGGTGGCTGGAGACAGACCACCTCCAGGCAGAGGAGAACCATTTTTGATCCCACCTCCCAGAGGGACTCTGGCACGTCCTCCAGATGTACCTGTGGCCCGCGGCCTGCTGGTACATCTATCCCGCAGCTTTGGCCACTTCCAATGAGTTCCCTCCCTGAATTCAAAACCTGACCCTCTCCCAGGGTCTAACACAGACTACTCTCTGTGACTTGCCCAGATCCTTCACAGACACAAAACAGAAAGTACACAGACCTGCTCAAGCGGACCTCCATTCCCTGAGCCACAGGGTTTGAGAGAGCATGTGTATCCCAGACGAGCTCCCAAAATGTTGGACCCTGAGATCCAAACTGGAAAGACACGATCTCACAGAAACACCCAGGGAATTCGAAGCGAAAGCAAGAGGTTTATCAATCCAGTGCAGTTCGCTGGAGGCCATCCTGCAATTGGAACAATGGCAACCCCCCCCCCCCGCCCAGCCCCCCAGAATAAAAGCATGCACCTTTTATATCTTTCTAGAGTATAGGTCTCAGGTAATAACATGAGTTGGTTATTTCTCATTGGTGGAGCTCATTATTCTTTGAATCTATTGGTGGCCCTCCCTTTGGCGTGAAGATACTTCTGAATTAATTGGTGGCCCACTCTTCAGAGGAAAGAGGTTTTTGGCGGGCAAAGGGGCACGAAGGAATCTTCGACTCGCATAGGCGTGGGAAGGAGTCCTGCTCTCTGGGACAGGAGTTGTTCTTACAAGTACAGTTAAATTTCTACTTCCTTTATCTTTCTACCCCAAAAACTGACTTTACAATCTTTCCTTAATTCAATTAGTAGTGTGTGTTTGTGTGTGTATGTACATGTTCATGTGTGGGGGTCTACTATGTGTGAAGATGTGCATGAATGCAAGTGCAGCTTGGGTATTTTTTTTTTTAATGATTTCTTATTGGCCCAGAGCTCAGCAAGTAAGGTGATTGGCTATTTCAGCAAACCACACCTGTCTCTGTCTCCCTATACTGCTGAGATTGATCTCCCTATACTTGTCTCCTGCAAGCAGACTTCCCAGTGGCAATTTGTACTCAACTGTTATCATTTCCATGCTATACTGTAGTTGCCCAGACTGTGTTTTGTCCTCTAATTATAAACCTATATGTCTCTGTTATTTTGCCTTCTCTGTGATCCAATATCTGACAAAACTGACATAACTGGAATATTAGTTTATTCTAACCACTGTTTCATTTTGGAGGAGTGCTGGAGGCCAGCTCCAGAGCTCCAGTTCTCTCTTGAAGGTAGCCAAAGGCAAAGAGCATGGCTGGGGGCAAGATTTGGTCTTTAAAGATAATTTATATATCTAGGTTGGGTATTGGGTTACACTTCTGATTGAGCATTACTATACTTATAAAGCCTTTGATTAACATTCAAAAAAAATTGTGTAAAAGCAAAAAGGAAAAGGAGGCACTTGGATAGGGGTTTTCTAGGGAGGGAAAATGGGGAAAGGGGATGGCTTCTGAAATGTAAATAAAATATCCAATAAAAAAAAAGTAAAAAAAAAGAAATTAGAATTGCTATTAAAAAATAATAATAGTAAGTTTTTCCTGTCCTGGATTGAATTTACTCTGAAGCCAGAAGCTGCAGGCTTCTGTTTGAATTAACACCTGTCCCTTAACTGCAGGGGGATTATGTAAAGATGACTTTTGTTCCTTTTTTTTCTGTCGGTCCTTTGTGCTCTAAGTCCTAAGGCTGTGAGGTTATTTACCTAGTTGTCAGTTATAGAAAGTCACTTGCAGGAAGAGAAAAGAGACACTTTAAAAAGGACTCTAATTCTTTATTTCAAAGAAAAAATAAAAGGTAAAAACCCCTATCAGACTATGTGCTTTCTTAATTTCTAAATTACTCTACTCTGCTCTTTTCCTTTCACCTACTAATCTTGCTCTGTCCTTCTGTAATGCAATGCTATGCAATGTAATTATTCATAGTTTTTTTTTAATATGGGAGGAGATCACATGATTTTTCCAAGAAAAATTTTCTTTTTTACAAAAGTTTACTAAAAGAAAACATAAATTCAAATCACACATAAGGCTATTTTAACTTCTTTTTCTACTTGTATCACTTTAATTTTCTTCTATTATCTTATTGCTCCTTCTATTGCTTTGAACATAGTATTTAAGGAGAGTGAGGAGTGGCCAGCCCTGTCTCAGTCCTGATTTCCAGAAGATTGCTTCAAGTTGTTTACCCTTTCTGGGTAACCTGATGATGGCTGATTGTTTCTCATGTATAGATTTTATTATGTTATGTTCTCACCAGTCCTATTCTCTCTAGGGCTTTACCATGAAAACATGTAGGCTTTTATTGGGGGAGGGTGGGGGGGTTCAGGCTTTTTATGTACCTGTTGAGATAGTCATTTAATTATTGTTTTTAAATCTGTTTATGTTTTTATTACATTTATTACTCTTACATCTTTAACTTTTTCTGCTTTGAATGCTCAGGTCTCATAACCAAAAATATGAACAACATGAAAGGTCAAGAGAGTATGACCCCTCTCAATAAACACTCTAATCCTATTCACATATTCTCCAATGAGAATTGCCTATATGAAGCCAAGGACACTGAATCTAAAATAAAAATTATAAGTGTCATTAAAGAACTAAATGACTTTAAAGAAGAGTTTTATAAGTTTCTTGATGAACTTATAGGGGATAAAAGATAAGTGCCTGGGTGATGCCTAAGAAATTAAATTTAGGATTTGAAAAACAAATTTAATAAAGAGATAGCAAGTAAAGAACTCAGATTGAAATGAAGATGACACTGAAATCTTCAATGTCTCAAGTAGAAAACTCAGGAAACACATTTACAAACAGAACGTATCCAGTACAATACAGAATTTTAAATATAAAGTAAATTAATTAGGCTTCACCAGTAAAAATTAAGAAAATATTTTATAAAAGAAACATGCAGTAACGACTGAATTTTCTCATTATAAGTACAGGTGAAAGGTCAGAATTGCAGGACAATGGTATGAAATAGGTTTACAAGAAGATCATAGGAAAAAACTTCTCTTCTTGAAGGGAAGACACGCCCCTATACAGCACACATACAGAACATATACAGAACATATACAGAACAACCAATATGACCAGAAAAAAAAAGCCCTGTGCATTACTACAGTTAAAACACTCAATGTAAAACAATAGCAGCAAAACAAACAAACAAACAAATGGAGTATGTCAAAAGCTACAAAAGAAAAATTACAGGTTACATAAAAAGAAAAACCCACCAAGAGAGCAGTTAGTTTCTTAATGAAAAATTTAAAAGCCAGTAGATCCTGGTACAATGTAATTTATGTTTTAAATGACCAATAGGTATCAACTTTGTCTATCATGCCCAGCAGAACTATCTGCTATAGTTGAATGAAAATTAAAAAAAAAATGTGTTGACTATACACATATACATCTATATGCACATACACATATATGTGTGTTTGTATATGTGTGTGTGTGTGTAAATCTAAAAGAATGCATGCCCAGTAAATCATTCCAGAGAAAATACTGGATACAATATATTAGGTCAAAGAAAGGAATAACTCTACCAAAAAGGGTATAGAAATAAATAAAGCTATAATTGCTGAAACATGGAATGGGACTAATTAGTCAATCAAACAAAAACCCAAATGACAATAATCTGCACACACATTTCAGTAATAATGTTAAATATCAATGACCTCAACTCTCAAGTCAATATAACATAAGTTAGCTGAATGGATTAAGAAACAAAATCAACCCAGGACACATGATGTGCTTGGTCAATGGAACTAGAGACAGGATACCCCAGTCACCTAGGGTAGAACCATGCACCATATTAAAAAAAAATCAATGAAATGATTCCTAATGATATTCTGCTATACTCATAGATGAATATGTTGTCCAGTCACCAGCAAAGAGGCTTCCTCCTTCAGCAGTAGATGGGAACAGATAAGGAAACCCACAGCCAGATATTATGCGCACACACACACAGAAAGGGAGAGAGAGAGAGAGAGAGAGAGAGAGAGAGAGAGAGAGAGAGAGAGTCTAAATTATAGGTCTCCATTGGATCCCTCTCCTTGGAGTCGGGGGGGGGGGGGGGGGGGGCATTGTATGAGTCACAGGAATGGAGGCCACTAGGAGAACATATCTCATTGAATTTACTAATCAGAGTTCACCTGGGCTCACAGATACTAAAATGTCAAACTCAGGGCCTGTATCTGTGTTATGGCTGTTAGTTTGGTTAGTTAGGTGTTTTTCTTGTGCTCATAACAGTGGAAGTTGATATGTCTGACTCTTTTGCTTGCTCCTGAAATTCATTTTTTCCTATTGGCTTGCCTTGTCTAGCCTTGGTATAAGGACTTATGCCTTGTTTTATTGTATCTTGTTTTGTTCTGTTTTGCTGTTATCTCTTGGAGGTTTGATGTTTTCTGAAATGAAAGCAGAAGGGGAGTGGATACTGGAAAGAAGAGAGGTGAGGATATAGCTAGGAAGAGTGCACTGAGGAGTACCTGCAGCTAGGATGTATTGTATGAAAGAAGAATCTATATTCAATAAAAAGAAACAAAATCCATTGTTCTGTTTTTCTATAGGAAACTAACCTGAGCTTTAAATAAAACATCATTTTAGAAAAATGATGGGGAAAAACCAAGAAGACAATGCAACTATAAATATTTGTGTATCAAACTCTGTTGCATTCAACTTCACAAAGCATGGCATTGGGCTTAAAGACACAGACTAACATAAACCCAATAGTAGTAGATGATTTCAACAACCCGGGTATTCTTTCCAATAAAAAGGTTCTCTGGAAGAAAAATAAACAGAGAAGCTTCAGAATTAAATTACTTCATATATAAAATGGACCAAACAAATAAACAAAATATTTCACCCAAATATAAGAAATAAATACTGTACCCAGCAGTCCATGGATGCTTCCTAAAATAAAATACATACTAGAATACAAAACAAATATTACCAAATTCAGAAAAAATAAAATAAGTGTATTGTATGTGAATACAATGATATAAATCTTAAAATGAACATAAAAAATCTTTAGAAATTGCATAGATTTAAAGAGATTAAACAGCACATTACTTAATAATGAATGGGTCAAAGAAAAAAACAAAAAAATTTAAATTGTGGAATAAAATGATAAGGCACAACTGAACAAAAACACAGGAACACATACTCTGAGAGGGAAATCTATTCTCTTAAGTACCTACATTGAAAAAAATCAGAAACAACACAAAAAGATGACTAAATGGAGCAATTTAAGAATTTGGAAAAACAAGAACAAACAACACTCAAATACAGCAAAAGGCAAGAAGTAATAAAATAAAAATAAAAGCAGAAATTAATGAAATAGAAACAAAGAAAACAATAGAAAGAATCAATGAATTTAAGAACTTGATCTTTAAGAAAATAAGATCAACAGATCATTAACTCACACAATATAAAGAAATATAAGAGTCGCTGTGACTATTAATTATTAAAGGGTAGAATAAAAATTTCCAGCATTGGAAACTAGCTAGGTTTCTTGTCTTTACTGGCACCTATCAGTAGCTTCTTAACACATGTTTCTGTGTAAAAACATGTTGGCCTTCCCAAGCCAATTCTACCAATACAAGAGTGACTGACAGCAGAGGAAACATCAGGTTGGGATGGATTCCCATTCTGCCCCTATCACTTATTAGTCCTAACTAAGAAAAACGTAATTCTACCTCCCCTTTTTGGAATTTATTGATCTTTTGAAAGTGAAGCTTAAGCCTGCTGGTCAGTGGGTCATTTTTGAGCTAGACTTTTCTAGAAGTCTATTGAAAATAGTCTGTGAGAACTCCCAAAGCTCTTCATGAATTTGTGTGATTATAATTAATCTCATACAGTGGCAATTAAGTTTAGCACCTTACATATTATTGATGAACTTTAAAATTTTTCTTATCTTCCCAGAGTATAAAACTTTTAACAAACACAGTTTACCAAATAGCATTTACTGTATTTTATCTACGGTATTAGCAAATGGTGAGTAGGAGAGGGATCATAGGAGCTGTGCAAAATCTGGATACTCTGAGTTGAGATCCGCCAATCATTTTAAAGCTCCTTTGAAGCTCTTTGCTCTTAGGTATAATTAAGGATCACTGATCCTTTCTTTAAAGGTCACATTCATATTCATCAACATTTTCTGAATAGAATCCCACCACGTGAATAGAATAAGCAACCATTAACTATTCATTATTCCTACACTGCTAAATTTGACTTGTACATGACTTTTTCAACAGTGTGATTTTTATGTGTTTCAAGACCATTAAATACTAAGGAGTGTGTTTTTCTTTTTAATATGAATGCAAACATTTGTTTTAAATTTTATTTTGTGTGTGAAAATTATTTCATATCTGATTTGGGTACATGTGTGTACTTTCAAACAGATTTATGACAACTATCGAGCAGCAAAGGTGAAGAATCAATTACACTAAGATCTCGTGTGGATTTAGAAATGATTTCTTTTGATGGCTCTCACTTTTCTGCCTTGAAGACAGGGTATGCTTAAGTTTGCTTATTTTATTTTTATTTTTATTTTTATTTTTTGGAAGTGGAGAAAGACACAAGCTTCCACACTTTTAGTATCCCTAATGATGGGTATTTAGAAACAATACATTAGAAAAGACAGCATTTGTCCTCAACATTAGAACGTTATAAAATACTCTTCAGTTTTGATGATCTCTTTTATTTTTTTTTAATTCCACCACAATTCAACATAATCCTGAAGACTCAAGCAGTGCTCAAAGCAGCTACCATATTCTTTTGTGAAGCTGTTTGCCCCTGCCCTGAGAAACTGTTTGCATAAAAACCAATACTGCATACTGACAAGGGATTGTGAAGAGGAAGGGACACAATAAAACTCGTCTCAGTTTATTAACAGAGATAGAAAAATTTTACACAGAAAGAAATCCTTAGTGACAAGAAACAATCACATAACTTTTCCCACATTTCATTTTCAGTGTTTGAATGGGTGGTCTTTCTTAAACTGTCCTCACTGAGATCCTGTGTCCTGGTTTTATAAACAATATTATTTAAAACTTCAGGACTTTAAATGGTTTTTACAGTTTCTTCTTTTCAACTGATTCTCAATAAAATTCTAAATATCCTTCATGGTATAGACAGAAATTGTATGAAATGAACTGTACAGTAAAATTTGGGTGTAATTATCAGTGATGTTCTCAAAGGACAGCTGCTGCCCTCACCATGTGATTGTACGTGGTTCAGGATGTGGTAGGTTAAGGACACTGTCCACTCTGAGAAGCCAGGCACACAGGCAACTTAGGACATTGCAGAGCAAGACTGACCTCTTGAAGAAAACTGATCTAAAATTCTCTGGGTAGAAATTCTGACTTTTGCATCCATTTAGAGACTAGATTGGATCCAAAATACACATGCATCTCCACATTATTTGATTGATATTTCACTCCTTACTTAAATTGGGAGTGAACATTGGCAATAGTTAATACTTCTCTTTCATTTAATTCTTTGTAAATTCTTTACATTTTCTTATGTTCACTGTGTGTTATGTGCAATTATATTGCGACACGTCATAATTGGCAACACACATGTAGACAAGAACATATGACAAGTGGAAACAGTCAATGTTCAAGGAAAGTAGCCTTGCTGATGTGAGAAACTGATCTCCTCATGATGCCTAGACAGAGACCCCCTACTTCACTTAGCCACTTTCACCTGTGCAGTCTTTTTTTAAATGATTTCCACTTTATTTTAGATGCATCATTACTTGTGCTATAGGTTCATCTTAGGGAAGCATGCAAACAGCAATAGATTAAAAGGGGAGACATGGAAACACAATTATGAAAAGATCAAGGGACAGAAGATGCCTCAAGCAAGCCAGTTTCTGTCTCAGAGGACTTTCCAAGAGCCAGTTTGCAAAATATTTCTAATTATTTTTGAGTAAGTTTTCAACTAAATCATAAACACCAGTATTTTTTTATTAATAAGTCTAAAAATGAAGGATTATTGAGTAAATATTAAATAGACAAAACTATAGTGGACAGATAGTACAGGTGGCTGGCCTTTATTCTGCCATGTTGTTGCATCATTTCCTTGGTCTGTCTACACCCTAGTTTTGCTCATGTGTGCCATTATAGCATCTAACTCACAGACACACGCTACTTTCCTTTTATGGGCAGCAGTAGGACATCTACTGATAATATTCACTGTGAGTTGGGATCCCAGATTCCCTGTAATGTACAGCAATAACTCACTAGTAGGAGAAAACTCTTTTCCGGTTAATTCCACCCTAAAGGTAGCCTCTCTTACAAAGGGCCTGGTGAGATTTTTACCTGCATGAAACTGTCCACTAGACGTCATTACTCTAGCAAAATAGTAATAGGTGATTTTTCTAATTGAATTAGTTAGCAACATGAGTCCCGGGGACGTTGGACTGTACCAAATTATGTCCCCTTTATAAATTATGATCCCACAAATCACTTCCAGAACACTTTGATAAATGGTTCCATGGCAGGCATTAATAGAACTTTTCTGTTATCCTCATGGAAATCCTCCCTTTTAACTACTGCGATATCTTTTGCTCACCCAGTGGTCTCGTCACTATATGACTTATGGAATCTCTGTGGGGGGTGGTGTCTTTGTTCAGACTGGAAAATTTATGGGATGTTTCTCAACTGACTTGCAAGTGCCGCTGGCCTCTTGAGTGGCACTCTGGGGCCAAGAATTTCTCAATGCGTCTGACCAACCTCTGCTTTTCTTTTTCCAGTGAGGCCCACAGTTGGATGATTACTGACCTCTCTGATCAGTCTAAGGCTGTCAGTATCTCTAGGGTTCCTGGTGCTGTTTGGATTATAAGTTATTCATCCCTATTCAAAGTGGCTCTTTTTATGGCTCCCTCTTTGAAGGAACTCATACTACACCTTTTTCAGAGAATCATTCATTACCAACCATACCTTTCTTGGGGAACCAGCCCTCCAATTTGACTTATATTGAGTATCCCTGTGTGAGACCTTTTTTCTTTCTGACCTAGATCCAAAGCAACACTTCAAATACTAAGATAAATTGTTCAGAGATTAACTGCACTCTCTTCCCTCTGTTGGGATCCTGTGAATGGAGACACTATCATCCTCCTCCGGGAACCACCACTAATCTGGGTTCCTATAAATGCCACTGATGGCTTCTGATTATGCCCCTTCCCTACATTGCTACAGAAGAGATTTTGGCATTTTTGCCATTGTTGATGTCATAATGGTGGGTCTCTTTGCTGCTGCAACCACAGCCACACCAGTTATAGACTTAACAAAATTCTGTGCAGGTGGCCGCTGTACTTAATATCTAGACTCCAAAAGCCTCTGCTTTAGATAAACAGTTGCAGGTAAACCAGTTCTTGAAGGTGTGTTAAATTTACACCATCAAGTGGGACTTTTACAGGATGATGTTAATTATCTATGGGATCTTGCTCAAGATAATTGTGATCCACATTATCCTGATATCTGCTTAACACAATATCAAACACATCTTAATACTAGGGCAGCACTAAATTGAGAGCTTAGCTATAGAATTGGTACATGGAATTCGTCATTTCTTTCTTGCATCAGCTGCACCAAAATATTGTCTCCATTAATGCTACTCACGTAGATGTTATTACTTTGAACAGAATGGCTTGATTCTTTAAGAATGCAGGGTCAAAGCTACTCTAGTTTGCTTCCCCTGCAAACATTTTTGTTTATGCTATAATTCTTGTTGAAAGCAGAATTGTGTTTTTCATAATCCGGGCCATTAGACATATAAGGGTTAGCAGCTCCACACCAAATCCCTCTTATTAGAAGTACCCAGCCTTGAAATAAAGAAAGAAGGGGGGACTGTGGGGTATGTGGGACTAAGCATGGTGGAGGAATAAGTGAGACAGAGAGAAAAGCACCACAGTCTCCTGCAGCTCCTAAAGGAGTCTCTGATCTGCTACACACAGTACAAGTTCTAAGAAAATCATCCCCTGTTGCTCAACCTCCTCCCCTGCAGAGTCAGAGGCAAGCAAATTAGATTTGCCAGGACAATGGATATAATGCCCTGTTTGGCCGCTGATTATGTAACTGCACGCTGATTAGCTGAAAAACTGTATGTAAGTTTATTGTACTGAGCAATAAAGTTAGATCTGCACTCCAATGCTGGTCTCCGGAGTCCAAATTCAGGGAATCTTTATGGTCTCCGGTCTCCACTGTACGACCCCCCAACTCCACCATTTCCTGGTTCCTGTTCCTAAAAGGATGAAAATCAAGACTCAGTATTTGAATACATTTATGTGTGTGATATCTACCTCTCTATAATCTCTCTCTCTCTCTCTCTCTCTCTCTCTCTCTCTCTCTCTCTCTCTCTCTCTCATCTATCATTTATCTGATCTTTGTTCCAAGCTCTTCTGGCTTTTAAATGTTAAATTCAGAAATCAGCTTTTATTCCTGATGGACCTGCTTTTTCTTGTACTTCCTCTTTCAGTACCTTCAATATTTTTTCTTTGTTCTGTTATTGCGTGTTTTAAACTATATTATGGAAACGGGAGTTTGTTATTTATTTACTTTGTTATTATTACTTGATGATCTGCATGCCTTTTGTACTTGAATGGACTTATCTACCCCTAGATTTGGAAAAAAAAAAGTTTATGAACTTTATTGAATGTATATTGCATGTTTTTGATCTGGAGATATTTCTTCCATGGTTTTAGTTCATAGATTTGCTTTTTCAATAGTGTCAGATTCTTGCATATTCTGTTCATCAGCTTTGAAAATTTTATTTTTGAATGGTACAATTCCTTCTCCTTGTATTCAAGTTCTGATATTCTGACTTTTACGTGGCCTGTTCCATTGATGACACTTTCCACTAAAGGTTTTACTTTAAACTAGACTTGGTGAGCTTTTTATTTACAGTTTTTTTTTCAGTTTGGATTTTCTTCAGTTTTTCTATCTATTTGTTGAATGCAGTTGTCAGAGCTTTAGTTATTCTCATTATTTCACTCAGCCATTTGCCTGTGCTTTTATGAACTTCATTTTATTCTTAAACAACACTTAACTCTGTTGCTTGTTCAAGTTCTCTTTGGAGTCCTTAGACTTTGAACATGTTTATATCCTTTGGTTTATGATTTCTCAAGACACAGATGTTGTAAGTGTTTTGTTAGGTTTATATATAAATATTATATGTTTTCAGCAATTGTGAATGATGTTAGGTTTTTTTTTTAAATCTACATTTAGTGGTTGAAGATACAAATAAAATTGCTTATTTTACATTTGTCTTATATGTATAACCTTGCTGAGGTAACTTTGAATATGTTAAGATTACTAAGAAGGTTTTATAAGGACAATGATATTTTCAGACAGAGACAGTTACATTTCTTTGCTTCTAGCTGGCTGGCTGCCTTCTTTGCACTAAGATACTGAAGATACTCTTGTTTCACCTCCTTCCTGAGAAAAATGTAAGCTTTTCTATGTTCTTTCTCAGGCTCTAGATCCTTCTCTATTTCAACATTTCCAACAGAATTTTAAAACAATTAATGAGTATTGAATATAGTCAACCACATTTTATATACTTATTGACATTATCTTGTGACTGTTTCTTCTTTAGCAGTAGAAGAATATTACATGGACTGATTTTCAAGAGCTGAATCAAATTTTCCTCCTGGGAATAAGATTCATCAGAACATGATGAATTCCATTTAACACCTCATTGAGGACTATTTTTTAATTATTAATGAGTGTCAATTATTTTTCTTTCTTTCTCTCTTTTTGTAATATCATCATCTGGTACTGGTGTTAAGTAGGCTTCATAAAACATGAAGAATTTTTCTGTATTTTTGGAGAGAGAGGATTGCATAAAATTGGTGTCAATTTATTTTTTATTTGAGTAGAAATGAATTTTGATGTTATCATGTAGCTTTTCATTGCTGATAGATATTGAGATAGCATAAGGAATGAAAAGCCTAGTGGCTCCACTTTTGTAAGAGATCGACAATGTTTGTGTACATGTTCTTCTCACTTTATTCCTGATCCAACTCTGGTTCTAACTATTACCTGTCAACATCTGATGTTTACTATTTTTCCGGATGTCTGAATAATTGGTTTTCCAAAAGTGATGTGATTAGCTGACATAGCAGTCAGATTTATAGTGCTTGATGAGGCTGTACATATTGACAAAAAGATACTGACAAAATGTTAGAATGGTTCTCTTCAACAACTCAGTCTCCTCAGTATACAGGTGCAAACATTGGAAACCATATAAATATTTTACATTATGCTTAAGGAGTGACGCAGCCATAGATACTTGGAATAAGGTAACATTTCAACTAAAAACCAAAGTAATGCTAGGAAATGAACAGACACGTTGATCCCAGAGATGCAGGTAATTATTCTCCTGTCCATTTATGGCTACTGTGAATTTTGCTAGCAAGTAGTTGTGGAGAGCCTCGGTAAACGGTGACAGCATCCGCCATTGGAACATGGCGCTGGCACTGACACTTGTGAGTAAACAAGTAAAATTGCGCATGTGCAAGTGGTGAAGGCCCGCCAAGTCACCACCCAACCCAGGGTGTCATACTGGGTTTGAGCAAGCAGCCAATCAAATATGTCCACGCCACTCTAGGGTGTATATAAAGCAGCGCCATCTTGGGTCGCGCTCTCTTCCTCCGCACATGATAATAAACAGTTGCTGCAGAAGGATCCTGGTGCCCGTGTGCGTTCTTGCAGGCGAGACGATTGCGCGGGTCACAAGTAGTAATTTTATAGGGCAGTACCTTTATGTCATCTTTCTTCATTTTAAAAATGACTACATGAGATTTTGTTTCAGGGCTTGGATAGAGTTTACCCTTTATCATCTGTTTGGTGATAAAATCTTTATAAGCCTATCTAAATTCCTTCAGGAAGATTGCCTTTCTCATATATAAATTAATAGCTGCAGTGCTGGGTAAAAATAGTATAAATTAGTAACTCAGAAATGGGTTGAAAATAGGTCATTAGCTCAAACAAGAAACAGACGAAAAGGACATGAAGAAAAGGACTCCTAACTTTGTTACCAGATATGCTTTAAAGAATAATAGTTTTTATAATGTATTATATTCCCTGTGGTTCTCTGTGCTATACTCTTCCAATATCACTGCTTCTTCCATTTTAAGTTTTAGATCAAAATGAAATTATTGATCGTGAATTCTAGTGTTCTTAAAAAAAGCAACGAATCTACACACATCAGAATGGCAACTTTCAAGGGAAAATTGTTTCAAATTTTAAAATTTGAAAGGTAAGAAAACTATTTTCAAAGCTATATGTTTGCTGTACCAGTTAGCATTTTCCTCTCACGTTTATGTCACATAATCTACAGATTGAGACTTTGTCTCATGAGCCTTCTTACATAGTCTGAATTTTTAGAGACTTTCTATGTATTTTTACTTATTTAAATGATTTTGTTTAAATTCTTACTTGACATTTTAGTAAATATTTCATCATTTAATCACATCAGCACATCACAGGAGGTAAGCTATGACCACAATTGACTGAGAGGTCACTACACAACAGACATTTTACATACAGTTTCAGTTTAGTCTTACCAATAATCCTGCTCATTTTACAAGTATAGAAACAGTATTTATTAGGAAAATTCTGCTACATGCATAGAAGCTCCCTGTTACAGCCAGATAAAAGATTGATTGGAAAGCTATCTGATTGTACAGAATCTACGAAATATAGACAGACCTGTACATTTTATTCAGGGCTTCTGGTCATAAAAATTTTGAAACAAGAGAAAGGCCAACTTTTTTTTAAAAAAGATGGAGTCCATTTGGGGGAAAGGCTAAGAGAAACAGCCTCTGACAACCACTATTTAATTGTATTTAAGGCACAGTCTATGCATACACAACACTTTTAAGATGGCCCAAAACCTGAGGCTAGGTTGGTCATTGGCCTATCGTAAATGCTTCTACTATTATTCCCCTAAAGGAGCGAAGCAAAATGACTTCTAAAGATATCAGTAAGCTTCCCTACATTATAAGCATCAGTGTTTCATAAAACAGAGCATTGCTAAACCTTCAGATCCACAATTGGACAATATGTAGAGTTAAAGACTTTGGAATACTTTGTCCTAAATAGAATGTCTTTATCAAGTCCCCTTTCTCAAGGCTCAATGTTCTATACCAAAAAAAAAAAAGGTAAAAAAAATTTAAAAGCCAGAGATAATGAATGACTTCAAGAAAATAGTAGCCTCTACACTGTAGTGAACACTTAGAACACAAAATTAAGAAAACAAACATTGGAGGCACGCCTGTTCAATGGCCTGACAACAAAGTATACAGACATCAGAAATGAGCACTTGGGTCAAACTGGCAAAGCCCTAGGAACCAGAAGCTCACACCCATTAGAAGGAGGAACCAAAAGGTCTGCACACATTAGATAAGCTTCTGAAGGGCTCTGAAAAGAGGTAAAACCCCAGGCTTCCTGCAGCTCAGCAGGTGCTCTCCTCTACTATACCTCAATGCATGGAAGTCATACAAGCTCGCAAATAGGGGTCCTTCTGGTAAAAGCATCACCAACCAGGATGTCCTACCTCCAGCCTGGGTTTAGTCTTGGTGATGGTTGAATGTCTGGCACTGTGTCCATGATCATTTAGCATACATCACTCTCAGGGAACATTCCAGAGCCAGCATCCATTATCTTTCGCCCACCAGTAGACATGCATGTAGTATCTTCTTTTGCATCAGGACGGTCAGACTTTCAACCTACTTTTGCCAATTATACCTGCTGTCTGTGAGTGAATCCTGTCTGGATGTACCTGTGACATCATATATATGTAGATTTTTAGTCACATTATTTTGCCAGTCTGCTGTTTGAGGCTATTTGCTTCCCATTCTCTGAGGTGTGATGTATAGACAATAAACTGTATATTTAAAAAGACACATGGTTATCTGTGTAAGTCATGTTCAAGACAGGACAGACACACATATGAATTCACAGAGATTAAGATAGAATGTACAAGGCCTAGATAAATTCAAACCACACAACATCCCTACATTGAGAAATGAAAGTAGACACAAAGTAACACCCCCTACCCCCAACTAAGAAGCTGTTTGCAATTGGTGTCGTGTGGGAAATGGGGTATCACTTTTCACTAATGAAGTGTCACTGAGTTCATCAACAGACTTCACAACAGGCCCCGCGCCCAGGAGCATTTGTCTAACACAGAATGGCTCTCATGTTCTTCTCTCTGTGGGAATTTGTTTGTTTGTTTTGCTATGTTTTTGTCTTATTCATTTTCTTCCTCTTTTTTGTTTACTTTTCCTTTTAGAACATGAAATTAGGAGGGTATGGAGGTGAAGAGGATCTTGGAGGAGTTAGGGAAAAACATAATAAAATATATTGCATGAAAAAAAATTCAATGAAAATTAAAAGAAAGAGAGAGAGAGAGAATGGATGTGGGGGAAGAATATCTCTGGGCTCCATGCCTTTGTTCTTGGTGTTCATCTCTACCTGGATTCTTTCAGACACCTTTCTACAAACTTAGTCTTTGCTACTTCATGCCACTTCTACCCTCAGCTCCCTGCTGCCCATCACTTTGAATTTGTCTTCTAGCAAATGGGGGAAAATGAAGATAGGCAAAAAAATCTTCCTCTTTATGGCAATGCCTAAGCTTATTGGCTTATTGGCCTATTAGCTATTGCTGGATGGATGTCCCTATGAAATAGCTCCCATTCATATTCCCTCTGAACCTTGATTGGAAGGGTGGGGTAAATACAGATACATTCCCTCACCTGTAACTATCTCTGTGACCCAATGTTTTTTTTTCTTTTTAAGATGTACATACAATAATGATACGATGCATGCATTCATTCTTACTATAAGAGAATTCATTTGTATAGTAGTTCATATATACTACACTTAATTTTTGTCTTACTAAAATGCACTTTAAATTGTAAAACATGGCTTCTCTGTATTTATGTAGCTGGCAGACAGATGGGTTCATATTGAGAAGAAAGAACCTAAGTCAGAAACATGTTTTGATTGTTTTATGCAACAGATTTATGAGCATTTTCTCTTTTGGATATTTGTGTTATGCTAACTAAAATCTTTAAAAGTTTTGTTTTCTTTTTGTTGTAGTTATAAGACTTGTTTTAGACATAGACAAGGTATGAAGATGCATATATATATATATATATATATATATATATATACACACATATATACATATATATACATTGGTTGAAACAATGATTTAAAAATAATAATACTGAAAGATGATATAATAAAAATTTTAATATAAAATATTGACTTATTAGGCACTTGCTCTCATGCTTGATACAACACATTCCTAGCATTTGTTAAACTAACAAAACTGTATTAAATGAAGCATAAACATCTTTAACAAACCACATTTTCTCCTTTTACTCTTTAAGCCAGTGTGCAAATCAGCAAGAATGGGAAACTCCAATTTGATAGTTAAGAAGTAGGCTGGCTGTCTATGATAAAGGCCATGCCTATCAAGGAAGCTATGGATATACAGTTTAAAATGCATTTGTCCACATTGTCTTGTTTCTTTGAGTCAGTGGTAGGCATTTAAAACTCCTTTACAACATTCAAATCAGAAGGTTTGAGATTTTTCTAATTCTATCTGATTTACCTTCCTAGCCATTATTAACTCATGTTAATAGTAGGTCAAAACTGTTTTTGTTATATTTTAAAATCTATAGCCTTAACTATAAATTAATTAGTGAACATGAAACAAAATCAATGCCCTAAGAGAACATTAACAGTAATAATCAAAAATGAGGTTTTTCTTCTCTTCCCCTCTTCCTTTTTTTCTTCTACATCATCATCTTTTAGAAATCTTAACTAGTAAGATATAGTATGTGTCACCAAAAAAGGAGTAAAGATTGAAGATTGTGGAAGTCAACATGTGTTGGTTACTCTGGCCGACTTGGTGTATCCTACACTTAAAAAATTAATAAAATAGCTTTCAAGTAAGATTTTCCACCAGAAGAAGAGATATATTAATATTTGAAAGCATATCTAATTAGCCAAAATAATTAGTATCATTTTTACATTGAGTCATGAACCTGGTTTGATAGCCATAGTCCTGTGTTGTTCACTCTATATCATGACTAATTAAAAAAATATTCTAAAATTTTGTGAAACTACAGAACATCATTTTTCTCTCAATGACTCTATTCTTGTTGTAGATAAAAGAATAGTTTTAAAGAGGCTCTGTAAATAGACTGAAATCCCACCTGCGGCTACAGAATAGAGACAGGTCATACTAGGAAGGACACTCTGGAATGCTTTTTGCAAAGAAAAAGCATTTAAGAGCAACAAATAAAGTATATGTACATCACAGGTAAATGCTTTATAAGTGTACCTAAGACATTCTGCTGTGGTAACACTAGCCGTTAAAATGAATGAGCTCAGCCTCAAGCACCTGTGGTGAAGCTTCGGCATCATTTGTTTTCATTAGATGTTGTTCCATGGCATAAATATAATTTTACAGATCTACCAATTTTTGTTATTTTAAATGACTATATTTTTAAGTTAACTTTCTGCTTACTGAGTTTTCCTGTAGTATGTTTATACATTTATATATTATTCTGTGTCCATGTTTGTCATCCTTTCCTACATTCTTCCACATTTTCTTGTCTCCTCTGGAATTTCTCTTCTGCTTTCCATCAAATAGCTCTTCTAGCTTTCATGTCACATCTCCTTTTTAATCTTCAGTTAGATATTTTTCTATTCTCACCATCCTCTTTGTAACTTTAGGATCTATACACAGACACATACATACACATAGATACTTCTCACATACATTCACACAGACACATACATATATAAATACACATGTGCATACATATATACAGATGTATTATCTTAGTTACTTTTCAATAGCTGTGAGAAAACACCATAATCAAAGCAACTTACTAAGGAAAGCATTTAATTTGGAGCTCAGTATTCTAAAGGGTTACAACCCATGATCATTGTTGAGATCATGGCAACAGGCAGGCAGGCATGGGGATTGGTGCATCATCTGAGAGCCTATTATTTTTGTCCACAAGCCAAAAGTTGAGAGAGCTACCTGAGAATGGTTGAGTATTTTAATATCCCTTAGACTACTCTCAGTAACACATCTCCTCCAACAAGGCTGCATGTCTTAAGCATTTTCAAACTGCTCCATCAATTGAGAACAACACATTAAAATACATGAGTTTATGGGACTATTATCATTCAAACCACTACACATACACACACACACACACACACACACACACACACACACATATGTGTATATATATATATATATATATATATATATATATATATGAACCTAGACACATGTGTGCATGCACTCACACACACAATGCACACACACACAAATTAGGTTCTGCATATGAGAGAAACATGAGTCTTTTATGAGTATGGCTTATATCTAGTGATTCAAAGAGATTGGGTAACTCATTCTATTGGTCTGATTTAAAATTATTATTACATTGTATCCATTATGATGTCTCTGTTTCCCTATCCTATTAGTAATTTTATATTCTTTTACTCATATCATATATTTCTTCAAGATATCAAACTTATGACCATCCAGTTTTCTTGAATGCTTTATATAAAGTGTGTATTTTCATGTCATGTTAATCTTCATCTATTCATTCTATTATTTGTCAAAATTATATTATTTATGTTATTCTCAAACTTATAAAAATATGTAGCGGGAGGTGTTAGAAAATGTGGCACTGCCCTGCTAGCTCCTGGGTGCCACCATGTACCCACTCTAACTTCCCGTGTTATCAGTGGCAGAGGCATCAGGAGAACTGGCCCAGGGCCCACAAGACATTGGTGTGGCTGCTCCCTCCATGGTCAGCTCTGTGGACTCCAAGGCTCTAAGCATGGCCCTTGGGCCAACTCTGCCACCCTCACCACCTCACACTCATACATACGCTCAACCCTAGACAGTATCTGCCATCCTCGAGGTACCCGGTAGAATGAAGACTCTTAATGCCTAGAGATTATCCAATGGACTTACATATCAGCAAACACTCAATACACAAGCTGCCCACACAATTAGAATTGTTAATCCAATTACCTAATCTTGATATTTATAACTACCTTAGATTGCTAGAGTCATGGAGACATCTGCTGCCATCTTCTCTTCTCTGTCCTCCTCCTTCTCCTTTCTCCTTCCCTCCTTATTCCTTCCTCCTCCCTACTCCTAGCACCACCTACCTCTTCTCTATCCAATGACAGAGCTATTACCACAAAAATATAGGTTAGTAGTCATCAAAATTTATTTAGGGGCTCTTTATAATGTAAAATCTTTGAATGTTACAAAAACTTAATTCTATTTTGTTATTTTCTAAAGTCATCTTTTTCCTAGTTTAAACTTTCATTTTTCTAGTGCTCTTTATAAATTTATGAAGTTCTCTTCCTGCTGTTCAATTATTTATGAGCTCTATAGAAAAACATCCCTTAATTATTTTGAAATAAGAAAAGAAAACAAAACTCATTATACAATTTAAAGTAAAAGTCTTTGATCAGAGATGCTGGTATCTGTTATTAAACAATCAAGTGTACTTGTTTGCAGTCCTTGAGTACTGCTTGCCTTGCTTTGCCATGCACAGAGAATGTTTTAATGTAAAAAGTAAGCAATACATTAGAGTCTCTAACCTAAGAATTGTATTTTATTGAAAGTTGAAGAATTAATAATTATAAGTGCACTAAGAATAAATTGCTAAAGACACCCAACAATGGTAGAGTACTTGCCTTTTAAAAACCAATGCCCTGGGTTTAATCCACAGTATTGGAACAAAAAGTTAGTCAGACATTCAGACCAAGATGCATTGATAAGTTTATTATTGTGTGTTAAAATAGTGAAAAGCAATAGTCTTCAAATCCTCTTCTGCTGAATAGAAACAGAACTTGAACTATTAGTCAAAGATAGTTTACATAGCTAGGTTGGGTATTAGGTTACACTTCTGATTGAGCATTACCATACTTACAAAGCCCTTGATTAACATTTAAAAAATTGTATAAATGCCAAATGGAAAAGGGGGGACACGGGATAGGGGTTCTCTGGGGAAGGGAAATGGAGAAAGGGATTGGCATCTGAAATGTAAATAAAATATCCAATAAAAAAAGATTTATATAATAACAATGAAATAGAATTTACTCGACAAAAATCATTTTGCTTTTGGGGAACATATGCACTGATATAAGAAAAAATTAATTTATAACTGCATATTATACCAGACAAAATTCAAGGTATTATAAGTAATTTTTTTTAATGTTAAAGTAATTTTTTTAACTTATTCAAAAGTTTAAAATTTTTGAGATGATCATATAATTACATTTTCCCTTCCCTTTTCTCACTCCAAATCCTCCCTCGTGCCTCTCCCCACTCTTCTTCAAATGCATGGTCTCTTTTTATCATTAGCTGGCTTTACATCTGTATTTCTAAACATTACCTGTGCATGCTGTACATTACTTGTGTACATGATTTCAGAGCCAACTATAATGTAAAAGAAATGTAGAAGGACATAATTTAAGTTTGAATAGTCAATATTTAAGACAAAATGTGTATGTTTGCAAAGTCCAAGTTTGCAGAAGAGGGAAAATATGGCACCATAAAATAACGTGTATTGAACATTTTATGATGTAAATCCACCAAACCACTGGTCATTGTTGCTACAGATTTGCTGCCCCTTCTTAAAAGTGGTTCTAACTCTGCTTGAGTAATAAGTAATATAAATAAGATTGAATATTTTGAGTTTTTCTACATTAAGAAATATTACAAAATATTAATAAAGACAATAATGATATATCAAAAATATACACATTATTTATAAAATGTACACTTTATTAGTTGATCTTTATAGCAGCAATATAACAAATTACTACTGATAAGACAGCAAAATAGTTGTTTTATGAGCATACTTTTAAGAAATTTATTTATTTTAATATTTTAAAAAATAGTTTCAGTGAATTTAGATAGACTGATGTGTACTTTATAGAAAACTGTTTATTTGTTTTTAATAAACAAATATCCACAGTATTTTTTATATTGGGAAAAACATTGCTTATATCTAAGCATATTTTCTGTATAATCTTTGCCATCACAATGCCTCTATTTTAACTTAGACAAAAGAAAATACTTAGGTCATGTGTATCTTGGAGTCCCAGCACTTGGGAGACAGAGTCAGAAAAATTAAGCGTTCATGGCCAGCATCCACTATATAGGGAGTTGGAGACCTTATGACAAAAACGCTTGATTAGATCCTACTGGTGTGTGCCACCACCCCACAAGATGCTCCAATATATAACAAGGACACATGCTCCACCATGTTCATAGCAGCTGCATTTATAGTAGCCAAAAGGTGGAAAGAACCCAGGTTTTCTTCAACAGAGGAGTGGATATAGAAAATGTGGTACATTTACACAATGGAGTATTACTCAGCTATTAAAAACAATGAATTCATGAAATTCTTAGGCAAATGTATGGAACTAGAAAATATCATCCTGAGTGAGGTAACTCAATCACAAAAGAACACACATGGTATGCACTCAATGATAAGTGGATATTAGCCCAAATTCTTGCAATCCCCAAGATACAACTCACAGACCACGTGAAGCTCATGAAGAAGGAAGATCAAAATGTGGGTGCTTAGGTCCTTCTTAGAAGGAACAACAAAATACTCATGGGAGCAAATATGGAGAAAAAGTGGGGGACAGAAACTGAAGGAGGAGATATCAGGAGACTGCTCCACCTGGGTATCCATCCCATGTGCAGTGACCAAAAGCAGATGCTGATGTGGGTGCCAGGAAGTGAATGCTGAAAAGAGCTTGATATAGCTGTCTCCTTAGAGGTCTGTCAGAGCCTGACATATACAGAGGCAGATGCTCACAGCTAACTATTGAACTGAGCATGGGATTCCCAATGGAGAAGTTAGAGAGAAGACTGAAGGAGCTGAAGGGGTTTGCCACTACATGGGGATAGCAACAATACCAACCAACGAGAGCTCGCAGGGTCTAAACCACTAGCCTGGGAGCACATAAGGAGAGACCCATTGATTCAACTGTATATGTAGGAGAGGATGGCCTTGTTGGGCATATGTGAGAGAGGAAGTCCTTGGTCCTGTGAAGGCTGGATGCTCCACTGTGGGGAAATTAGAGGGCAGGGAGGTGGGAGTAAGTGGGAAGGTGGTGACACATCATCATAGAAGCAGAAGGAGGGGGGATGCAATAGGAGGTTTCTGGGTGGGGAAGAAATGAGGAAAGGGGATAACTTGCAAAAGGTATTTAACCTTAGGCCTGCCCCAAGAACACAGGGTACAGCTTCATCCATTTTCCACCATGACAATAAACGTTTTGAGATCATGGACTACTTCTTGTCTTTGGGGCCCACTGTGGAGAACCATGGAGAAGGCCTTCAACTATAGAACCACAGTCTAACCTCCCACTGATGATCTCCCTGTGTTCCAGCCACAAAGTTCACCAACTCAAGCAAACTAGCTGAGCCAGCAGAGACCCAGACAAGCGATGACCAAGAGTCTCATTCCTGTAGTGAGCTGTTGGAGCTCATCTTCTTCCCCTCGCCCCTGTTGGCCTCGGATCGGTCCAGCCAGTACACGAGCCATAGCCCCACAGATAACATCTGAAATGTAAATAAAATATCCAATAAAAATTAATTTAAAAAACACGATAAAAAATTTTACAGTTCAAGAGTAGTTTACATTTAATTTATCTTTCTCTTTCTTTCCCTTTCCTTCTTTCTCTTTCTTTCTTTCT
>JANHMN010000004.1:138576383-138592272 GCA_030674055.1 Rhabdomys pumilio | reverse complement strand
AGAGAGAGAGAGAGAGAGAGAGAGAGAGAGAGAGAGAGAGAGAGAGAAACACACACACACAAATTTTTTTCTATGTGAATATGTTATAAAGTTCTTAGAATACAGACCAATTTATTTATTGTGGAAATCGTTCAATCTGAGAATACATAGTATGAAATAGAAGTATTGTGCCATTAGATACGATTGGTAGTAGACTTCTAGTTTTGTTTCTTTGCTATGAAACATAACTGAAGGAAAAGCTTTAGTTCATAATCCCAGGTTACAGTTTCTCATAGGAATGTCAAAGATAACAGGTAGTTAAAACAGTTGGTCATACCCAGTAAAGAGCAGAGAAAAATAGGTGCATGCATAATTATTATTCAGATCACATTCTCTACTCTTCTAAAATCTGCAACCCACCCCCAGGGGATGGTGCCACTCACAGTGTCTTATATCATTTTGTGTCAGTTAAGATAGTCAAGACAATCCCCTACGGATATGATCACTGGCCAAACAGATATAGACAATATCTTACTGGCATTCTCTTGCCAGTTGATTTTAGGTTGTCAGGCTGACAATGAAAACTAAGGTTTACAGATACCTTAAATAAATTTCTTATCACACTAGGTTTCATTTCCTCATTTCTTAAAAGACCCTTTCAAAAATCTAGGTATTTCTGGGCTAGGACTTAAATGCACAATAATTATGAACAGCTTATGGCTGTAATCTTTGCTTAATATGCAGGCAAGATGAAATTCAAGGTTGAAAGAGAATGAGAGTTTTGGGGAACAGGAAACATGAGCCAACTGTCCAGACTCTGTACGTGTCGATTCAAATCTGAGCAAGGCTACTGTGTCTAAAATGATTAAGTGGGTCTCTTATTGTCTTTTGGATATTTTTTTTTCTGTTGGACACAATTGTACCCTTTTCTGTGTTCTATCAGGACACTTCAAATGCCACCAACACTAGAGAAAAAAGAAAGCTCAGTATCCCATATTGGTCTCTTACTTCTTGTTGCATGCGTCAGTGTCTCCTCCCTAAACTGTGTCTTTTCCTCTTTTCTTCATTCAATGGTTTCCTACTGGATATCTTATGTTGAAAATCATTGGGCTAAATGATCTTCTCATTGATGACAGTCTTTATTACATCTTAACTGAAAAAAATCTAATATAATAGCTGGCTTTAAAATAATGCTTGCCTTTTTATAAAGTTAAATAACTTATAATGACATATAATAATAATAAACCTTTAATGATATTGCTAGTGTAAGTGATAGTTAATGTTTATTGGCAGTTTACCATTTCCTCTATGTGTTGAACATCAATTAAATTGTCTCATTCTTGTGAGTTCTCCTTAGTTTTAAGTTTCTGAATGAATAATTAATTTAACATTTGAAATTTTAATTCTGGTATTTAAAATCATGTAAAGAAAATCTCTCTTTCTATCCACTGAAGCTCCTCTACAATAAAGAATGGACTGTAAAGCATCTAAAAGGGCACTAATTAAAACAACTGAATGGAGTAAAACTGATAGGTGAATCATTTCAATTTGTGGTTCTCTTCTATTTGGTAGCTCACTCTTAATATGGTAATAAACTTCGCATAAATTTTAAAGTAAGTGCTTTGAGGGGAGTAGATGAAGACCTGAATGAATGTGAACTGTTAGCATGAGCATTGTCATTCATATCATAGACCCCAATGACTCAGACTCATGGATATAGAGAATAGTCCCTGGGTCAAACTCGTGAGAATAGCAGGGACTTCCCCCTTAGTGAAGTATGCATGTTGACCTCACAGAAAATGTTGGCTGCAGTTTTCTCCTCCTAGATGACTATAGCTTGAGACTGCTCACTAGCAGGGATCCCCTATCTAGATTAGATAACTCACCTTTTTTTCAGGTATGTATTAAAAACACACTGAGTTTCCAGGCTGCTGGTGTGTTCATTATATGCATAGCTTGCTTGAGCACAGCTTTTCTGTTGGTGTATCTATCTTTTCTTCATTTTCTTTTGCCCTAGTTAGGACAGTCCTAAAGTGGTGCAGATTGTAGCAGAACTTTACAGTCCTATGAAGCCAAGGAAATTCACGTAAGGAAGAAGGGAATGCTTCCATTTATCAAGTACATATGGACATTTGTTGTGTAATATATTTTAATACATTAAATGCATAGCACATTTCATGCATATAATCTCTGACAAATAAATATCTAATGCATATTAAACTCTGAGAAAATTTCTAGCTCTCACATTTTTAGCATTAAATTTCACTGGCAATATGTAACAGCTCTAGACTTTTGGTTTGTAGCGTTATCACAGGTAGAAATTATAAAGACAACCAAAATTGCAATACAACTCTCAGTTCAAGAAGTGGAATTGTAAAAATGAGGAAGCCATTTCCATTTTTAATGACATAAGGCAATGTAGGACAGTATCTTGTGGGGAGGTAGCAAATTGAACAAGGTGCCACCAGAATGAATCCATGTGATAGGAAAGTGATTCAGCTTTTCTAGAATCACCTGTAAGAGAGTCCTAAGGAGATATTATGTTGTTAACCTGAGGGCAAGTCTGTGGGGAATTATAGTGTTTATGTTAACTTAGGTGGGTAATCCCACCTATAGTGATTGTCACCATTCCCTAAAAAAGGATTCCTGAATTGTGAAAGAGTGGGCAAAGGAAGCTGAGCACAAGCATGCAGAATTTTTGTTCTTTGTTCCTGACTTTGGATGTGACATGGCCAATTCTTTGAAGTTCCTGTCTCCTTGACTTCTTCACAATAATAGACTGCAACCTTAAATTGTCATTCAAATAAACAATTATTCCTTTAAGATTCTATTATCAGGATATTTTGTCACAGTAACAGGAAACTAGTAGGATTTGAGTTAACTTGTTCCCTCTGTGTAACAATAAAAGCAAAAATAAAAGAACTCAAACCATCAAACCAAAGGAGAAAACCCTAAGCTCCTGGTAACTGTGAAGGAGTAAAATAAACTCAACCTGAGTTAGGCCTAAGCATCTTGTAGATATGTTAATGGAAGGCAGAACATAGCTACTTCATTCCTCTACCCCTTCTCTGAGTCCCTGCTTCAATTCATCCCTGGTGCTGGGCTTTTTTGTGTAGGTATCAGTAAGGTAGCCCTAACAGAAAGGCCCTGTCCTTTAAGAGCTCACAATTGTCCTCTAACTTTGTCATATGTGGAAGGGATGGGGCTATCTAGATATAAGCAAAGGTGTGGATGTTCATCACACATTAAATAACATGCATTCTTCTTGTGTCTTCACAGGCCTTTCGCTCATATGCATGGAGTTTTGCAGTTATAAAAGTAAAATAATCTGAATCTCCCTCTTCTACAGGATTTGTGTAAAACCAATAGAAATAAGCTCAGAATTTCTAGACATTCCATTTTCTGACACTTTTAATATATTAGCTGTACTAATTTATCTTGACATGCCCCCACCCCACCCCCAAGCACAGAATTTTCTTTGTATGTGCTGAAAAAAATCCATGGAAATACTTTTTTGAATTTGTACCAAGCCAAATAAAACTGCTTTGAAATTATGTAAGCATTACAAATCCCTATGGTTTACCTCAAGTTTCTTTTGTTCAGATTTACTTTTTAATTTCTAAGTGTGCTTGCGTATATGTATGGGGATAGGATAGGTGGAAGCACATGTGTGTGGGTATTTGAAGAGCCCAAAAGATGGTGTTGATTCTCCTGGAGCTGGAGATAACTAAGGATGTTAAGCTACCCAATATGGGTTCAAGGAGCCAAACTCAGGTCCTGTTAGAGCTATCAGCTCTTACTCATTGTGCCATTCCTCTAGCCTTATCTGTCCTACTTTTTCAGTTGTTGATCAACAAAAATCAGTTTTTAAGAAAACAGAAAAGAAAGTTTTTAAGTTGTTGATCAGCTTAAAATTCCTTAATTGAATATGATTGGCTTCTTGCACATCCACATCATGTATGATGGATGGTGACAGACTCCTGCTCTAGCTAAGAGATTATTCCCTCTGACTCTTCATTTCATCCTTTCAGTAAATTGAGCTTTCAGGTGACTTTAAAGATCAGAACAAGTGATTTAAATGTCTTTGCATTTCAGGTTTCCTGCCCATAAAATTGGAATAACAATAGACTCTGCTTCATTAAGTAAGCTTGCTGAGAAAAAAGACTAAGGTAGTATTAATGCAGTGTTTCAACACTGCTTAGGTCATAGAAGGTGCTAAAAGCAAGTGACCTATTAGTGCCCTTATTACTTGTGCTGGCTAGTTTTATGTCAGCACAGACTAGAGTTGAGATCAGCTCAGGAACCGAGAGGCTAATTGGCATTCCTGGTCAGTTGGTCAGCTCAGTAATGGCTCTGGAAGAGAGAAAGGCTAATCAACATCCTCAAACAACAGGGGAGAAAACCCAGCCTACTTGTAAGGGAAACCTACAACCCTTGGCCATGCACAGGCAAGGGAAGCCTCTGCCACCTCATTCACTGAAAACAAATCATTTTAAAAGTTACACTCTTCAGCCAATCGTATTTTGCCCAGTTGCTGTTTCTCAAATCTACCCCTTGTAAGAATAAGATAAGAACCGACTAAATGGGCAGTTTGGGGTCGCCACTCCACCTTCAGTGTAGGATGACCCCAACACCTGTTGGATCATTAAAAATTCCTCTAGCATTTTGCAGTGACTTTGTCTCCATGTGGTTCACTCAAGGGTTTCTCTGGCAAACTGAGGCTTTGCTTGCTAGAGTATTACAGAGTCATCAGAGAGAGTTGCAGTTGAGAAAACACCCCTATAAGATCTGGCTGTAGGGCATTTTCTTAATTAATGATTGGTGGGGAGAGTCTAACTTATTGTGAATGGTGCCATTCCTGGGCTGATGGTCCTGGGTTCTATAAGAAAGCAGGCTGAGAAACCCATGATGAGCAAGCAAACTAATAAGCAACAACTCTTTGTGGACTCTACATCATCTCCAATCTCAAAGTTTCAGTCTGGCATGAGGTCTTGTTTTGACTTCTTTTGATAATGGACTACAATATGGAAATATAAGCCAGTGAAAGCTTTTTCTCCCCAGCTTGTTTTTGGTTATGATGTCTCATCATAGCAATACTGTTCCTAACTAGGACAGAAATTAGTATCAGTTTTGTAGGATATTGCTCTGACAAGTCTGTCCATGTTGTTTTTGGAAGGATTATGGAAGGACCTCATAATGTTGGGTTAGAAAAGCTATTGAATATTCAAAGCTTAGTGGGTTGTTCTTTGGCATTTTGGAAGGTAAGTTTGTTGAGAGAAATGCAGATGATGCAGGCCTGTCTTTTGAGTTTCAAAGGGAAATTTGAAAGTCATTTAAAGACTCTCTTGGTGGTATTGTGTATTTTGAATAAAGAATTTATGATTCTGTCTAGCTGGGGCTGAAAAATAGCTGTGATTAGTAAGAAACCAAAACTGCTAAAATAAAATTATGGTTTTACTAGGACAGTTGATGATGGTTAGCTGGGACTGAGAAAATAGTAGTGATTAAGAAAAGACGAGCATTATTAATGCAAAATCTTTTGAAATGTTTTTCCTCAGGGTCAGCATGAAGAAGCAGAAGTGGCCAAAGTTGTCCCCTGTGTTGGCAGCTGAACTTAGCAGTACTGATGTACCCAGGTGGTAATAGTTTGAAGGCATGAAGAGGAAATGGAAAGCAACTGAGGCTTAGCAGTTTGATAGGCCAAGAGAGGACGTCGGAGAAGGTGCTGTCTCAGTAGCACTGGAAGACGAGTTGCTGAAGAAATTCCTAGCATTTTGGAGATACCAGTACCATGGCCAACAACCAAGAATAGTAGCAATGATGAAATGGAGTCAACCAGAGCCTAGAAGACAAGGTGAGTGCTGCAGAAGAAAGAGCCAGACAGAAGCTAGAATCATCAGAAAGGAGGAAATCTCACTTGAGATTTCCTTCTATAAGAAGGATTTCTCTTCTATAAGATTCAGATTTAAGACATTTTCTTAATTATTGGTTGATGAAAAATGACCCAGATCACTGTGGATGGTGCCATCCATGAGCTGGTGATCCTAGGTTCTATAAGAAAGATGGGTATATAAGCCATGAGTAATAAGCCAGTAATCAAAGAAGCACCCCTACATGTCCTCTGCACCAGCTCCTGCCCTCAGCTCCTGTTTCCAGTTTTCAGTCCTATTTGATTTGCTGTCCTGTCTTCCTTTGGTGAT
This sequence comes from Rhabdomys pumilio, assembly GCA_030674055.1. NCBI lineage: Eukaryota > Metazoa > Chordata > Mammalia > Rodentia > Muridae > Rhabdomys > Rhabdomys pumilio. The sequence continues at coordinate 138,586,093 of JANHMN010000004.1, read as the reverse complement.
ATACTACAATGTGAAAATATAAGTAAAAAAAAAAAAAATCCATTCCTCCCCAATTTGCGCTTGGTCCTAGTGTTTCATTTTAGCAATAATAACCCTAAGTAGGACACTACGAGCCTATGATCTCAAGTGATTGTAACTCAAAACAAATAATAATATATATCTCACTTGACCCTTATCGTATCTTTAGATTAGTTTCACTAACTTTGATGTTCTTAACCTATTTTCTTCAGTTCTACAAATGATCAGAACCACTACTATGTGCGTCTCAATGTGTTTCTTATTTGGGTAACATACAGGAATATGTACACAATTGCCCAGAAGTTACTTCCTCTAGAACCTGTGAAGACTGTCTAAGTTGATAAACTCCACTACAGACATTGTGTTTTATTAAGTGCTAAGGTTGAAATCACTTCTACTCACAAGTTGTGGGTCCTGTACCATGAGGGTCAGTGGGATGGGATCATTCATTAAAGAAGAGCTCCTTGTGGAGTTGGGACTTTTGTGATGAGGGATGTTTCTTTTTTTGCAACTTCTATAAGATGCTTCTCTAACTGAATCACATGCACAAGGATTCATAGATTCCTTTCTCTCTCTCTTTTTTCTTTCTTGAAGATGCCATGTGCTTTTGTTCTTTGAAGAAAGCCCCACCTTCTCAAAGATCTGCTGTCTCAATTTTGGTTCTAAAGCCATCTATGAACTGTGGAGATTTTGGTCTATAGAGATTTAGAACACACATTGTAGCTGGTCTAGAATGTGTGAAACAGAGGCTCACTGTAGATCTGGAGAGCTGCGGCTGGTAGACAGATTTCCTGTATAGAGTCTGTTGTACACTCCTGACCGTACTTTCAGCAGAGAATGCTGGGCTTTTCATTTCTGGAATTTCAAGCATTAAGGAATCAATTTACTTCACATTTTTTACAAAACAATGCAAATATCTAGTAGATCCATTTTATGAGAAAAATTAAAATTAAAAATTAAATCCCCAAAATGCTAATTTCTGAACAGACATATTTTGGTGCCTTAGCAGCCTTTGGATCAGCCTCATAAATGCTCAAATTATGCCATGAGTTTGCTCAAAATTCCTTCTACTATTTATAGTTCTTCTCAAGTTTTTTTCAGTGTTCAGCCTCTCATGTACTTTTCTCCCAAATCAGACACTTACTTAGGAAATATAGACTAAAATGGTTTAAAAGCTTTCAAATTTTCTGTCTTTCTTTTTGTAATGAGATGGATGAGCACGGCACTCTGTTGTGAATTTTCTGTGTACTTCATTCTCCTTCAGAAGGGTAAGCTCAGCTCTGGGCAGAAGGACCATCATGTACTTCCCCAACTCTTTGGTGTTCTGAACAAATTAATTCTCATTATGTTGATTAGGTTGGTTTCTGAGTTCCCCTGGCTAGCAAGGGTTCAAGTGGAATTGTTTGAACCCATGTGAATAATTGAGTTAACTTGATTCATAGTAGCTTTAGGTCATTCTGGGTTAATTTTGAGCCTCTAGCCCCAGGTGAAGGTTAGCCACATGGGTCTTTAAGCTTTCCAGTTCTTTATTCATTCTCATCATTTAGAAAAAGAAATAATTTTGTGAATAACTTAGTCCGAATTATATAAATGGGAAGCAATACACATTTAGAGATTTAACATTTCTGTATATCCAATATTGATTATGGAAATGAACCTACTTCTCATAGCTATACTTAAGAACCTGAGTAATTTTTCCCTAAAGAGGAAAACATTAAGTTATAATCCTTTCTTTAATTATTTGTAAAGTTAGTCAATTTTTTTTTTTTTTTTTAGAATTTCATTTAATTATTTGTTTTAGTTTTGTCTCAAGAGCATCCTACTCCAGAAGTGGATTTTGTATTCTTGTCTTGGTATCAGTAATGTCAACATAACTGAGAGTCCAGCCAAAGGCTAGTTTTCTATAGTATAATTCTCTTGGTATCAACAAAGTTTATGTTGATTAATTTGGCTAATTAGCATAATATTTCTAAATACCCAGGACCTCAGCTGTTTCTGTGGAACTGGAACACTTTGGAATGGTGAGGCTGGGTGAGATGTGTAGCTCCAAGGCCCTTCCTGTGCTGCCTTTTTGTATTTCGGAGAGAATATTTGCAGTCACTTTCTATCAGTATTCACATAATATGTAAGGGCATGCTTTGACCATGTCTTCTATGTTTCCCAGGTCCACCCCATTTTTGTATTGAGGAGGAACTTTGGAACACTTGTGCCCCTCCCCCACCCCCATCCCCCCAGATGGGAGAGGCTAATTAGCATTCCTCAGTCAGAGGACACTTGCTGGATTAACAGTCAGAGGAGGAAGGGAGAAGCTGCTACAGACAAGGGAGGTCCTTGCCACCTCATTCCCTAGAGACCAATCAGTTTAAAAAGTCACACAGTTCTACCAGTCACATTGCTCCTAATGGCTGCTGCCCTAAGGACTATATAAAAGCTCACTGAATGAGCAGCATGGGGTTGCCTCTCCTTTTGAGATGCAAGATGGCCCTAGCATGCTGGAACATTAAAAATTCCTCTTGAATTTTGCAGTGATCTTTTGTCTCCACATGTTTCACTCAGGGGGTCTCCTCTAAACTAAGGCTCTACTCCATAGAGTCTTACAGTATCTTCCACTTTGATTAAACTGAGACTTCAATTGATGACAGTAATCTGGTTTTTAATAGTAAATGCATTCTTAACTGTCCTGCATGATGGGCACCAAGAAATGAACAGCCAATAAAGATCTAATGCTCTTTAGCTGACTACTCACTTAAACCTAGAAATGATCAACTTTGGACAGAAAAAGGAAACATTTCAATCACAGAGCTTTTCCTCTGCTCTGTTTCTACCCTAGTTTATAAAGGGACAGGTGGCTACCCTAGTTTATAAGGGTAAGCCAGGGCACAGTGAAATCACCGAACTAGACCACTTCTTGAGTAGAAACAAGATTTAATGGAGATTAAACTGCCAATCTTCCTGGGTGGCAAAGAGAAGGAGCAAAATGTTAGAAAAACAGTTAAATTTTATGGCAGTTAACAGGGTATGGATTTTAGAGTTGATATAGGCAGTTTGGGTTGCTCAGGAACTAGACACCTTTTGCCTCAGGTAGTTGACCTATGGGACTGATTAACAAAAGTTCTCTGTCGACTTAAGGTGTGTGGGGGGTACTGATAAATAAAAACCTGCCCTTAAGCCTTAGTTTACTTAATAACAGTCCTTTTGTGTGTCTGGCCAATTTCTGTCTGTTTAGGACATTGTCACCAGTACTGCCAATTTAAGGCTCTCTTTGAATCTAATATTCCAGCCTTTTGATTGTTAGATGGTGTTAGATGTCCGTGTGCAGCTTACAACAGACTACTCCAGACCAAATGGTTCCTTGGGTTGGGGGGAGTTTATTCAGGAGATAGGGCAAAGGTGGGGGGAAGAAGATGGAAGAAGAGAGAGGAAGAAGAGAAGTAGAGGCCTGCCATGACCACGTTGAGAGAGAGGAAGAGAAGGGGGGGACAGAGAAGCTAGAGGCAAAAGAGCAAGAGATTAAGAGAGAGAGGAGGGGGCAAGCAGCCCCTTTTGTAGTTGGGCCAGGTCTACCTGGCAACTGTGGGGAGGAGCATTCCTGGCTGTTGCCAGGTAACTGTGGAGGTGGAGTTTAGACAGAATACTAACATTGACGATAAAGGACAAAAATAGTACTCTGGCTACTTACTGCTGATTGCAGATTAAGGGTTTTAGAGTGTTGGTTCAAAGTAAGGAGTGCAACCTGGCAGGCAATCCTAGGAGACCTGAGGAGACTCCATCAAATCATCTGTTTTACTTAATGATGGGTTAATTCACTAATTCTGTCCTGAAGGAACCTGAAGAGATAAGGAGAAATCATTATGAGAAGGATATAGACCAATGGGCAGAGGAGATGGAGGAGCTAGGGGCCCAAGAAAGAACAAAAAAAGAGACCTGCATAGGAATCTGCCTCTGTAGGATTATGAGCCTGTTCACGTGAGTCTTTAATCCTCTCTTACAGTTCACAATTGACAGTTGCAATAATCATAATTGAGAAAGAGGCAAGATATACATGATTGAGAAAGAAGCAAGTTTTCCCCTTTCATTGTTAGTCCAGTGCTTGCTGGTTTTGTAAGACCACATAAGCTTGTTTTAGAGCAGTTGCAAGGCCACAATGGATTCTAAGATGGGGTCTGTCAGCTGAGTGGCAAATCTGTTGGGAGAGCATATACTAGGGAAATACAATAAGGTTAAGGAGATTATCAGGGATCTTTCTCTTGGACGTATACTTGACATTTTTATCTATAGTCTCGACCTATTACATGTGGATCCATGTCCTAACTCACTAAAGCTGTTTTTTTTTTAACTTGAAAAAGAGATAAATGTTTTAGATATACCCACTGTTATCAACACTGAAATCATCATTGTAGAAAAACCAGTTAATAAGCGTCTGTAAACCGATAGTGAATATTCATGCCTTTGAGCCACAACACAAATAAAGCTTGAAATGTTATTAACATGATTGAAGAATTAACATTCATCTGTAATAAGACAAAAATAACCCTATTTGCAGGAGCCAGTGGAGCTCAGAATGGAGTTTCCATCTAAGAACCAAGTAAAGTCAAGATGTGACAGGGGAAATAGAAAGTTGTGGCTTTTTATACGTAAGGTTTTTAAGTGAGTGCAGTAGTAGTGAGTACAAGTAGGTGCAGGTAGTGGCCGTGAGAAGGAATATATCAGGGATTGGAGGAAAGCAGGAATCAATTGAGATTTTAGAATTTTATAGGAGGATAATATGAAAAAATCGAATCTTAGGAGACAAAGTTGAGCCACTCTTTTGTGATAGGAGATCCATGAACAAGTATGGTGATGGGTCAGAGTGTGTAAACATAGGTGATCTTAGAGGCTTCCTGTGCCAATAAGGAGCCTGCTTGTGGCACTTGTTGGCAAGATTGCCATTCCTAACTGTTGTATCTAGCAGTTTAAAAAGATAGGAAAAATGAACAAAAGTAGCTTCTCATAGTTGTCCCCAAATTCCTGAACCCATTCTCCAATTTTCAGTAGTATAAAGATTTTTCAGTGGAATAAAGATTTGGTCAGGTTCTGGGAAAGACAAAGCAAGATCCTGTTTGAATGCTTCTCTGAGGTGGGAACAGGTAGTTGTGACAGACTTAATAGAATTTAGAGGCCCGATTAGGAAATCCTTAGCTATGCCATAAAGAGAGCATGCAAGAAAAGCTAAGTTGAGAATCCAGGTTCTGAGGTATCAGACCAAAGAAAGAATTTTTTTTTCTGTTGTTTCAAGACAACAAGTAGAAGAAGAGTATAAGGATTATGTCCAAGTGTGTTTGTGGAAAGAACAGCTATCTTAATAATCCTGTGGTTCTGAATTAGACAATGAAAGCTATTAGGTCTTAGGACAGACATGTATGAGTGGGCTTGAGAATGCCCTTATTAAGAAGGCATTGAATGATAGGTTTTAATCTATGTCTATATTTTAAAGAGATAAAATATTGAGAGTGACACAGGTAGTAAGTAGAGTCCCTGAATGGGGACTGGTTGTTGGGAAGCCACTGAAAGAGAAGTGTCCCATACTTTGGGGGCAATAAGGGAGTCTGGAAAAAGATAAGGATGAAATATTAGTGTCAGCTGCTAAAAAAGGACTCTTTAAAGGCTGAAAGAATGGGAGAAAAATTTCAGGAGTAGATTGAAAAGGAAAAAAAAAGTATAATTTAGCTTAGTAACAGGGTCAGGCAATGAGGAAGGAGTAAAATAATTTTTAAATCTCAAGTTTTCCATCACCACTCTGGCTTATAGACTAATTAGTTATTTATTAAATGCCTATGCTATAAACTTTTTCTCATTCCCTAACTAGCTCTTAACTTATTTAACCCTTTAATTTATGCTATGTCTACCACTTGGTTAGTTACCTCTCCTTTTGTTACGAATTGCTTCTTCCTTATCATCTAATCAGTGTCTCACCTCAGTGTCTCTCAGAGTACCTCTACCTGCTGGCTTATCCATCTCCTTGGTCCCTCTCCCATCTTGCCTCTCATCTTGTCCTCTGTGGCTCTCTTCTCTTTTATCTCTATTTTCCTGAATCCTCTATTTCTGCAAATGTCCCACCTCCCATTTTCTGCCTCAGCTCACTGGCCATTGGCTTTTTGATTGACAGGTGATGCTTATAGGAGATTCTCTCTACAAGGAGTGAGTGATCAGTTAGCACAAGAGGGAACAGAATAGAGGACTTGTATCCCTGGTGTGATGAGTCAGGTTGTTCCCCTCCATCACAGAGGTCTAATAATGATGAGTTTTACCGGAATAATCTAGAGGTATAAACGGATCAGCTCCCAAGACTCTTAATTAAAAATGAGAGACTTACTCAGTACCTGGATACTACCTGGGCTCCTCCATGGTTGCTGGGGGTAAGGTTCTAGGGTAGTATCAGTTACTACATAGGAGAGTACCTGTTTTCAGCCACAAGGCCCAAAAGATCTAAGAGATATTTCTATGGAGCAAATAACTATGTGACAGAGTCAGGTAGTCAATGCTCTAGTGTTCACAGGATAAAGAGGAAGGCGTTTCTTTTCCCCAATGTCCACTGTAACACACTTGAAGCAAGATCCAAATGGAGTCTGTTAGTGCCTTGTCTTTCTTTGGAGGTGGCCTCAGGGCTGCTGCCAAAAGCTGTCTATTATGGGAAACCCTTTTTGTTCTTTCCTATTCTTCCCTCCATTAAACATCTTAAATAGCACATCAAAGATTTTGGCCACTTATATGGTGACTGACCATTTAAAGCAAACTATAGAGTTTGCATATTCAGCTGCCTTAAAAGATAGGTTTTTCAGGTTAGAGTCCAGGGCTCCTACATCTCAATGTGTGTTTCAGTTCCTGAGAGACTGATGAACTTCCTCAGACAGTGAAACATTAAGGCCACTTTGTGTTTCTCTTTATGTTCCCTTAGTAGTTAAGGAAGTATAGAAGCTTGACAGAACAATTGGTCTTAGAAATTAATCTTGTGTAACCCGTATAGTTTGCAAATTTCTTAGGGTCCTGACAACTACAACTCTATTAATCCTGGCAATTGCCATTTCATTCTGTTTCTGATAAAGGTATAAAAAAAGTGTCTGATTGCTCCCAATACAGTTGTCTCAGCCCCAGTCTTGCTGTGGCTCCTCCAACCCACACCCTGGTTTTATTCCTTGAGGCTATATCAGATGACTTTGGCCTGGTAAGTAAACAAGGCAGCTTACAACCTGAAACTGGTTGAATGTCTCAATTATCTTCAATAATTTACATCTTAGCAGTTTTTATAAGATTACAAATTGAGCCCTGGCATATGCCTTTAATCCCAGCACTTGGGAGGCAGAGGCAGGGGGATTTCTGAGTTCAAGGACAGCCTGGCCTACAGAGTGAGTTCCAGGTACATAGAGAAACCCTGTCTAGAAAAAACAAAAAAAACAAAACAAAACAAACAAAACAAAACAAAAAAAAGTTGAACCTAAACATTTGTAATTTTTACTTGATGATCCTTTAGTATCAAAATCAACTTTAAACATAAATGCAGTTCACAGAGAGACTGGGAAATTTGTTTTTGTGGTCTCTTTAATGTATATGTCTATAAAATACTGTCATTTTTGTTTTATAGTTGACTGGATTCGTTCAAATAGAGAAAGCTTAATGAAATTAGCAAAGACATACATCTTTAAGTCAGTTTCTGCTAGACTTAATAGAATATTATAACCTTAAGGATGTATAAGCCTTGATCATCAAATATATGTTGTTCCTTATCCTAAATATCTTAGAGGCATGCTATTGTCTTCTTAGTCTAGAAAAAATATAAAGTAAAATAAATCATCCTGGAGGACTGGAATTGACTCTTCATTCTAATGAAAAACATTCTCCTGTTTTTTAAAAGAGTTGAATCCAAGTTACATATATTTATGCTGTTGTAAACTGACATCATTTATACATAGATTTTTAAGTATCAAAACTTTTTATTACAGTTTTAAGCTGACTTTTTCTGCTAGATACTTTACAGATTTTATTAAACCATATCCTAGTGGTCTGAAATCCTGAGAAAAATTAATTTTTCCTTTCAACAATAGCTTTAAAAATATCTATGATCTTGGGAGGGAAATACTTTGATACCACACTGTTGATCTTAATCAACTGGAGGTAAAGGAAGTTTATAGTTCCGCAAAACTTTCAAAAAAATCATAAACAAAACCATGAAAAGAGGCCAGGGAGTATTTATAATGTTAAGTAGCTTATTTACACTTTGCTATTTGTAAGCTCTGTTGGAAGCAGTTTACCCCTTTGCTATTCTCAAGCCTAAACTGGGCTGTTTTCTTTTTCTTTTTTTGTTTTTCTTTTTCTCTGTCACAGAGCTAGGTGATCAGACTTACTGAGGACAGAGACAATTCAGGAAACCAATCAAACACATTATGCTCTAAAGAGAATCAAATCCCAACTCCAGAGCCAGCTTCTTAGTAGTAAAACCACATGGCAAAATATTTTAATAGTATCCATACCCCAAAGACATTGGAATCTCTGTAAGAGTAAACCCAGTAACCCAGAGGGAGGAAAGGATAAAAGCACAGAATAAAGAAAGCTTAGAGGTAAGAGGATTTTCCAATCATTCCTTTGTGTAATGACAGAAGTTCTTATAATCTGGAAGAATTTGGAAATTAAGTGTGCCACGTTTTTGACCACTGAGACTGACTATGTAGTTTGTACTAGGCTAAGCTCTTTACAGTAAGACTGTATGCCTTAGATAAGAGAAACAGGGAAGTGTTCTCAGGTCTAGTTCTGAATAGGAAGAACCCATGGTTAGAGACAGCAAACTCTAGGAGCAAGTTAGTTACAGAGCAGGTGGCAAGGGAGATACAAAGAATTTTCAGGAGCAGACAAAGGAAGAGATAAGAGAGAAGAGGATTGTAAATAGAAATCTTGCCAGATAATGGATTCCAATAGGGTAGGAATGGAAAGGAAGGGAGAGGGATAAGTGCTAAGATGACAGAGCCTCACTTTGAGGCTGTCCCCAAGCAGACCAAGACTTGTCAGAAAGATACCCTGAATCGCGATGGAAAGGCATCCCTTTCTACATGTGCTCATGTGTGTGGAGGGTAAGGAGGTTGCCTAACACACCAGCATGACTTTTATTGAGTAGGCTCCAGGAGCTGAAAGAGAAAGAGAAACATGATCCAGTGATACCAAAGAGAAAGACAGCTCTGAGGTAACATTTACCATGTATGTAAAGAGAGAAAAGAGGGCAGAAACAGCTGAAAGGCAGACTCTAAATTTTGAAATTGAATGTAGCTGGTGGCAGAACATTGTGACCATCACTGCCATTTCAGAAGCTACTTTGGGCATAAGAATAAGAGAATGCCCAACTGATGCTCTCAGAGAGGCCCTGTGCATTTCCCTGGGCCTTGGGCAGGCCTGAACTGCCTTAACTTCTTGCTCACTCACTCTGGTGACTGTTTTTCCTTCTCAGTGACCTTTTGTTTTAGACCATGAGAAAGAAGCCATCACTCAAATAATCCTGGAGTGAGGATAAGATAGATACAGCTTTTTTCTTTCTTCCTTCCTTCTTTCCTTCTTTCTTTCTTTCTTTCTTCCTTTCTTCTTTCTTTCTTTCTTTCTTTCTTTCTTTCTTTCTTTCATTTTTTTTTGTAAAGTCAGAGTATAAGAGCATCTCCATATATCCCTGCCTTTTT
>JANHMN010000004.1:138563079-138576373 GCA_030674055.1 Rhabdomys pumilio | reverse complement strand
AAAGGGTAGGGTGAGATCCAGGGGTAGATGCTCCTGGTTGGCTCAGTCTGAGATGTTAGGGATGCTTTATTTGCACAGGGAAGGACTTTAGATGTTGCCCCTACATGACTGATTGTCATGGTTCTCTTAATGGGGTATCCATGTGTTCCAGGACAGTTACTCTGGCCGGGAGCTGACTCCAATGACTACCTTTTTAATTATGAGACTTATTGGGGTTTTGAATCTGCTTCAGTCTTACCAGTTTTTCTTTCTGGTGACATGTTGTTCCACTGCCCCACACATACAGATAGAGCTCAGTCACTCAGCTATTTCTTCTGTCAGTGTATCAGTCATAATTTAATCAGTCATAATTGGTTGTAATGAATAGAGTTGGTCTAATCCACATTTTTATTGATGATTGATATGAGGGTCAAAGGTTACCCCTGGAATTAGGAGCTCCATCTTTCTGTGGGAAAGACATTTAGGTATCTGGGAGTATCTGAACACAATAGTAAAAGGGATATCTAATTACAATAAAGTATGAGTTCCACTTATAACATATCAACCAGTAAAACTTTAAATAGGGATCCTGTGCAGTATAGTCAGACATCTGCTTGTATGAGCACGAAAGATGACTAATTGGTCATCTCTTCCAAAGGCTAGTTTGCACTGAACCTAGTTACCTTGCTCATTATAGGCAATGGCATTGCCCATGTAGAAAGGCATGAGGTGTAACTACTCTCAAGAGACGGAGGTTTTATAACCCCCAGAGATAGTGAATGTCTCACATCTTTAAGTAGGATAAGCAGTTATGTCGAGGTGTGTCTAGGACTCATTATTCTAGGCCTTTAGATATAGTTTGAAGGAATGACTCAACCAGGAAGAGAACTATTTCAGTTCATACTTGACCTATCAAACAGGCATAATAGTGGTTTTCATTGAAGGAGTAAAAAAATAATCCATTTTAACAAAGCATTGTCATTTCTATATCCTGTACCAATGGATAAAATCTTTTCAAAATCTCTGCTCTTCATAGTGGTGACCTTACTGGAATCATTTCTCTTGAGAAAATATTTTATTGGATGAGGAACAAGGAGAAGGGGAATGGTGTCATGAGACATTTGAATCAACTTTGTAGACACAACCTGTAGTCATTGGGAATTCATATTAGTCTGAAAGTAACTTTTGGATCAGCTGTAGTGATACCAATCCCAATGGCACAGTTTCTAAAAATTGAAGGTTTTTCTTTTATAATATAAATATTATTAATTATTAAAAGAATAGTATTGTATACAAGAGGTTGGTAGTTGGGGGCTATTTTTTACAAGTTGGAGTTTATCTTTATGTCTCTTGAGATTGTAAATTCCAACCTCCTGGTTGAGTGTTCTAGAACATGCCATCCTAACATTCACATTAGTGTCTTCTGGAGAGGTCAACATTTTATGAACAGCTTTTTATGAGGTCATATATGAGATGAGGATAGGGATAAATGTAGAAACCATCATATTAAAGTTGTATTTGGTGGCATAAGTTCTTGTCCCCACAGGAGAGAATGAGACAAGTATAACATTTAATAGTTGAAAGAGAATTTATTTTCATTGTGTTGATAGTAAAATTATTATTAGCTGCTTGAGTTAGAATCAATGGTTTTAGTAAGGTCTCTGTAATATGGGCCCATGACAAGCAAGCAAATAGAGTTTGGTGCATATCTACTATTATGAGTTAAAGCTGTAACAAAGAACTCATTTTTAGATAGCAAGAGAAAAGCAAGAACACAAAAATTACAGACATGATAGCAAATAGAATACCAAAATACATGTCCGCAGACTGGAAAGAGGACTGTGGAAAAAGTGTAGGATGGCCTTCAGAGAATTAATTGTCTGTCTTTCAAAACTAGGTGTAGAGTATTACTAGATTCTTCCTGTGTGCTCTTCCAGGCTTGGCCAGCCTGCTGTGGTTTTTCCTTTGTAGATACCCTTTTAGTTTGACCCTTTTCAGCAGTACATTCAGCACTTTTAGAATGTGAGCAGAACTTGGTCAGACGCCCCACAAGTGCCCAGGACACAATCACTGGATGTTGGTATACAGAATGCTTGAGTGGTGGTGTTTGGGCGCACAGTTCCTATTGCCTAAGATAAAGCAGAACCACAGACAACCAAAAATGCATGATTTCTGATGAATTGGTCTTTGGTTTCAAGTGACAAGGTATCCTCAATGACACTTAAGTATAGTAAACAGTTAACATTACACATGATAGTAATCCCATGTCTTTTTGAGGGGCAGCCCAAATTATCAGAAGGGCAATAAGAAGGAATTTGGACAAGTTTTGTTTCAAGTACAAATTTTGCTAAATGTTTTCTTAGAGTCTGTTTTTTCCTACTCTACCATAGGTAGGAGGATGCCAAGGGATATTATAGTCCCAATTTATGTCAAAGGTTTGATCAAGTCCTCTGACAGTAACTGCAATGAAATGACTCACATTGTCTGACTCAATCATTTTAATTATTTCTCATGTAAATACTTTGTTCCTAAAAGTAGTTTCATTATATTACAAGCAGTAACTGGAGATAACAACCTGAATGTAATTAATCAATTTTACCCCCTTCATGTAGAAGGCTTATGTTTGATGGGATATTCTATCTGCCAACAGCCATCTAATGAAACCTAAAGGCTAGCGTATGATCTTCACCATGGAACATGGACTGTGATGAATGAACACTCACAGACAGAACCTAAGGGATGGCATTTTAGGATCAATTCCTGCTATTAACATGCCTTCCCTGGCAATAGTAAGTTAATATATAATCCCTGGGCATTAGCCCACCTTATTGGGCAGATTTTATGCAGACCAATGAAGGTATACTGTCTTGTAGTGGTGGTATACAGACAAATATATGGTTTTTAAATTCCTAACAATGATTCTTTAAGAATTCCTAAAATTACACTAGTAATTATTAAGCCCTTTATGTAAAGACTACAATTAGTATCTCATGTGATATGAAAACTGCAACTAGAACTCTGCCAGTTTTCACATGTCATGAGTAAATTGCTTCTGAGATAGAAAGTAGGTATTAATACAGATTTACAATTTAAGGATACCTTCCTTTAGGGCTGTAAATAACAAAGGCCATAAAAATGGACCTAACAATTTATTGTAGGTTCAAGGACAGAAGATAAAATATTGACTGCCTTTGTATATACAAAACTTCAATGTTAACTTAGACACAAAAATTAAAGTTTTAGACTCTCAGTGAACATGTGGAGCTGGTGACAGACAATGAGTGTCTAGCTAGATAACCAGTCTTAATGGAAACATATGTAAGCATCTCTGTTGGAAACTTCTTACTCAGTTTCTGATTTAAATTTATCTTTAGCCTTATGGTGAACTTTCAAAAAAAAATACCATATAATCTATTCTCCTAAAATAATATAAAAACTAGGAATGATATTAGTTGGCAAAAGGAGAGAACAGAATTTGGAAGAAGGAGAGAGCAGAATTTGGAAGAAGAGAGCAGTATACAGAATATAGAAAGAGAAAGAGACAAAGACAGAGCTGAAGAAAGAGCAGAAAGAGCAGGCAGGTTTCTTCTTACCTTGGGATGGAACAAGATTTTTTCCTAACAGCAAGGCAGGCTTAGTCTTACTAAAGAGGAAAAATCTTTTTTCTTACAGACTTTGGTTTAATTCACTTAGCAATACAAAGGTGGAAGCTTTTTCTTTATGCAATAAAGGTTGAAGTTTATTTTTACTGAATGGGTAAATTCTTTCTGTGCTGGCACTTGGGCTTTTGTCTATATGCATATGTAAATCTCTCTGTGTGTGTGTGTATGTGTGTGTGTGTGTGTGTGTGTGTGTAAATATGCAAATATGAGAAAAGTAGCTGAACCCAACCAGAGTGTATGAAGGTGTAGGGTGTATGTGCATGAATGTATATACGAATGTATGTGTGTTTATCCATATTTGATTGTGTAAAAGTTTTTGCTTCTGTGACCATGACTCTTTCTGGTTCAATAAATATTTATTGCTGTAAGCCTCCCTCTTGCCTGGCAATTGAGAGGTAAGGGTTCTGGGGAAGACAGAAGAAGCTCTAGCAATTAATTAATCCTTTCCTTAATCACTAAGCAACAGATGTCAATTTGCCCAGAGGCCTCAGCTTCTGATGTCAGAGTAACTTAGAATCAAGACAGGAGAATGTGTGTCTTGGTCTTTCACAAGACCAAGTCCTGCCCCTGCCAATGCTCTTCCCCTTCAGCTGATTCAGAAAGCAGCCAGCCCGGTGCTAAGCTCCTGGGAGCTAGTAATATTTTTCCTAAAATTATCTTTCATTTTCTTCTGATAGAAGAGAATCAGGTGATTGGCATCAGCTGGGTACATTTTGGCTCATTCCAGATAACAGAGGCTAGTTTCAACAGCAGTGCCACAGGTTTCAATGACATCTATGTTCTTGAATGAGGACTGCAAGTACTGATTTTTGAGTGCCATAGAAATTGATTATTAATGATTGTATAAATTATATAACTTTGATGAGCTCTTGGAATAAATGAACCAGCTACATATTGGAGTAGATACATATGAGCAGACACATATGTGTGCAAAGAATGAATTTCTTTAAGATCTGCTCAAGGATATGGTCCAAAAGTTTAGGAGCTTCTGTGAATTCTCCAGGCAAAAACCAGTTGTCTATATGGTGTTTTATTTCCAAGTGGAAACATTCCCAATTGAACAAAAACAAAACAACAACAATAAAAAACCAAAACCAAAACCAAGCTAAAACAAAACAAAAACCAAGTGCTGTCTCCCAGTAGAGGGCTGGTCCAGAAGGCATATTTAAGATCTATAGTGCTGAAGCATTAATAATCAGTAGAGTTCTCATCTACTGATTACTAATCAGTCAGTCAATCAGGGACCACAGACTGGTTTTAATTTGATTAATGGCTTCAATGTCTTGAGCCAACCTAGAATAGCCATTGGGCCTCTTTATTAGCAAAATTAGCATATTAAAGGTTTAATAAGTCCATGTCTTATAAATGATAGGCTTAAGACTTATTCTCCATTCCCAGGAAACATTGTCATTTAGCTAATTTCTTTCCTGGGTATTTAATTCAGTTTAGATGTAGGTAAAACAGTGCAGTTAATCTAGACTTTGGTCCAGAATAAAAGACACCTTGATCCCATCTTGTACTAAGTTTAATATTTAATATAGATTTCCGTCCCCTGCAACAGATTTATTCTGTTTTCTCAAACAAAACCAATTCGACTGTGTCTCCTTGTCTTGGAATTTTACTTTGGTTTTCTTGAAAAATGGAGTTGATAATCCCTTCCCCCCATCTCCTGCTCCAGTTATGACAAAGTCTCAATAATTTCAAAAAAAAGCTCCAACAGTTGCAAATTGTACACAAAGAAGAAAGCAAGATGCACCAGAGTCAACGAGGGAAATCAATTCCTCCTTTCTGATCTACTCTTCAGTCCATTCAGGGTTCCAGTACATTCTGGTGATGTAAAACTCTTCATCAAAATTAGTGGGATTGCTTTCTCTTTTTCTTTTTTATTCTACGCCTTCTCTTTTCAAGTGTCCCAAGTGTCCCATTTTTCAACACTTGAAGCATTTACTTCTTCCCATGAGGTTCCTTTCCCCTGCTCTGGAAGGGCTTTCTTAAAATCATATCCTTGTGGGATGTCTGATATTCAGAGACCAAAGCATTGTCTCATTCTTCAGATATTTGTGTTGAGGTTAAAAGCAATGTTTTAGTTTTCTGTTTCTGTTTGTCCTCACCTCTCCTTACATAGACTTTCTCAGCTGTACTGAGCAGTTCTTTTTCAATGCTGTATTGTTCTAATTTTCTACCTTTTGTAACTTTTAAAAGAAATATCTAGACAGTGTAAATCGCATGTTGTTTACATAAACCCTGGCCAGGGTGATCTTTAGGGTTTAATGTAGAATTGTTTCTCATCTGTTCTCTTAATTTAGCTAAAAATTCTGCCACACCTTAATTACTTAACTATTGCATATTAAAAATCCTATTGATATTTTGAGACTAAAAAATGGGTTTATTCATTCCTCTTATAATTAGATGTCTCAGGTCTCTCATGTGCTTTTTATGGGCTTCATTATTGTTGTTCCATCAGATATCCTAATTGAGGAAATTAGCCTCTAGTTTCAGGACCCTGTGGTCTTCTGGATGCTCTTTTTTAGAAATAACTAGAGTACCTTGATTATCATCCTTTCTTCTTCCAGAAAAGAATGCTTAATGTAAACATTAATTCTGCATAGGCATAAATCTAGGACTCCAAAAACTGGTCTAATGGGTCTACCATGCCGAAGAAGTTTTGTATAGGAGACTTAAGTGATGTTTTAAATTTTCCTAACTTCAAAACCAATAAGACGACCATTCAATCTAATTTGTCCACTTAGGAGAATTTCTCCAAGTGTATACATCTGTTGGAGAAGGATCTTGGGTTGCTGAAATTATATTTCTTCAGGGACTGGAACTAGGATATTTTAAATGTCCCTCTTACATTGTTTTATGTCCCATTTGAGCTCAGTAAGGGAAGAAAACTTAATGTGAAAACTTCTATTCATTGGGTTTAATATATAGATTGTCTGAGTCCTAGGCAGATTTGGGGACAGCTAAATAAGAGAAGGGCAAGAGGGACAATCCAGCTCTGAGAACTACATTTTACTAGAAATGCAGTGGAAGGGACAGCTTGGAGGATGAAGGGGCTGAAGAGTAGCAGTTAGAGCTGAAATTTGCCTAGGGTACAGACTGGAATAAAAGAAGGTAAATGACAGCCCCTATATATGCTTCTCCCCCACTAACCTTTGTGGTTACTTTCATCTTTTGTTCTTAAAGGCAGTAGTCTTATAGGACCTTTCCTCTAGCAGAGAACATAATTTATCTCCTCTTGAAAGAAAGAACTTTTTTTTTTTAATTTACATGTCCAGTTAAAAGCTGGTAGATGCAGTCCTAATTTAACCCAAGTTTGGGTAAAAATTCTAAGGATTTTAGGATGGAATCCTGGGTCCAAATTTATCATTTGTTTCTTTTGTTACCTTTAATATGAATGCCCAGTATTTAAGCATAAATTCAAGAGTACTGTCAAATGAAGTTCTATTCTTTATTTTCCTCTGAGCACTTTTTATTGTGATTATTTTCTATTGTGGCTTTTGAAAGGCTACTAGGAGTTCTATCCCTTCATATATTAAGGTTTCTTATATTCTAATAATTGTTTTCAGGCTACTGTGAATTTGAACATTTTGTTTCTCTCCAATTGATTTCTTCTAAGAAGAGAATCCTGTATTTGGTGCTTCCTACTGACAGAAGTTTGCAAATACCTGACTTGAGCATAAAGGCTGATAGAGAGCTGTATGAAATCACTAGGAGTTATAGATCGAGTCTCTATATTTGCTTTGCATCAGAAATATGTGTCTCATTTACTCTTCAGGATGATTTGACCACGAGAGGGTGCCTTTCTACTTCCATGACATTTTTAACCTTGGTGTGTGGGAAAGGGTTGTCTGTTTTATGAACCTTTCACTAACTTGCCAAGAGCCCTGGTTCTGAGTTTCTTTATCAACCCAGAAAGTATCAAAGTCACAGTGCCTATACTTCATCACTAAACGATCGTGGGATATGTTTCTTAGAAAAGGATCTGGGTACCCTCTTTGGGGCTATAGAATGCTTGGCGAGTCTCCGTAAGACTAGGATTTCAATTTAGCACATCTCTGCTCAAATTTAGGTGTCTCTGAAAAACAACTTTCTGCAGGGGGTGCAAGCATACATGATTACAATGGCTTCAGCCTTTTGTTCCCAATTCAACAAGGACCTTGGCTGTTCCTCATTGACTGTGAGCCAATCTTACCATCTACATGTGATTGACTATTTTGAAAACTTGAGCAACATAAAACTAGACATACTGAACTTTATAGAACAGAAAGTGAGGAACTCTTTGGCACACGAAATGACTTTATGAACAGATAACTAACTAAAATCAACAATTATTTAATGGTGTCTCATAATACTGAAAAGTTTAGACATTGCAAAGGACCTTGTCACTAGGACAAAGTGGTAGCCTACAGAATGGGAAAATATTTTGACACATCTGATAGAGTGCTAATATAATAAGTAAGTAAGTAAGTAAGTAAGTAAGTAAGTAAATAAATAAATAAATAAATAAATAAATAAATAAATAAGCAAACCAATCAGATCATGGCATGGAGACTCTGCCCTTGAGCGAGAGGGAGCTCTGCATGAAAAAGACCAGCAGGAAGTGTACTGACAGATGGTTTGAGATATAGGAAAGGTAGTATTAAGGTGGCCACCAGGGTCCATATGATAAGCTAGGAACCAAAGGCCTGGGTCTTGTTCTACCAATGCATGGAATTCAGAGTTACTGTCCATATTTGACCATTTCTAAACTAGTAAGATGTATCTGAAAAATGGACACATTTTTTCAAAGTGAAGATATATATTGAGCAGTAATTGCAAAGAAGATGAAAACAGACAAGCCATTTTTGAAATGTATATATTATATTTATTATATGTAAGATACATTATATTTATAAAACAGTGATGTCACTATCTGTTTTAGGTTGTCGTAGAAGCTTCTCTGCACTTGCTTCAACTTTGCAAACTGTAGCTATGTCCTGGATCCCAACACCAGACCTGTGCATTTGACTTAGCATCTTTAACTAGGGAAGTTTTTGCTTTTCTTTTTTTTCAGATTTTTTTTTTAGTTCAAACTATATGAAATACATTTTTATTTTATATTTTTATTTATATCTTTTATTCTTTTAAAAAAAGAATGAGCAGAATGATGTGAAGATTAATTATCCAATGAGCAGTGAACATAAATTCCTAGAGAGCAAATCTGAAAAGTTATTTTTAAGTCCCCCTTTTACCAAAATGCTAGCATGAATACATAAACCTTGAGTTGCTATTAAGTATAAGTCCTTATGATTTCATTGAAGACCATTTCACAGATCTGATGACTCTCATGAACTCTCTTTTACAAAAATTCCCCATAATTCCATGTTTCATGGGAGAACTCACTTCCTAAGTATTCCCACAGACACTATTAACTCAGTGATTGACACTTATATTGATTTTCACCCTTCCTTCTCTGCTATCCTAGGCATTGGAAATTCATGATGGGAAATGATATACCTCCCATAGCCAAATGTAATTGTACACTTGAAATTATCATTTTCTCTTAGTCAAAGGCTGTCACCATTATGCTCTCTCTTGTAGGAAAGAGTAAGTTACAGCAGGATATTGCTGAGCAGCATACAGATAGCTGGGTGCTGAAGGACCATCATTTTTTTCTCCTGTCTTTTTACCCTCTTAAATGTTTTTCCCTCCCCTATCTCTCATCATACATGATTCACTTAAGATAGCTCCCATAGCTCCCAGCTCTTCATCCAATCATTTATGGCATAGGTAACATGTGAGTCTTGACAATTACATTTTCTCCAAATTTTGTTTTTAATTATACCCATGATGCAGATATACCTAGTCATATTGTTCAATTCCAGGTTCTAATTTTACAATATTCCTGGTCATTTTTATGCCATCCTATATCTATTTTTAGAGAACATATATCAATAGACAGATATAATTGTTGCCTGAGCACATATGCATTTCAGTACTCTGAGGACCTTAATTTCAAAACTATTTTCATTTTAATAGTTCTGACTAGATAAAGTTTTCTTCTGTGAAGTTGTGGTTTTTTTTATGTTTTCTTGGAATGATTTATTTTAACTTGATATAAAAAGGAATAAAAACTATAGTAGAGAAAAGCACCTTACTTATTCTATTTTTAAATTAATTATCTTAATTTGAACTTTATGATGCATATATACTTATGAACACATATACAAACAACCAATCAAATTTAAATCAGCAAACTGTAATCTTGTGATATGGAAGCTGCATGTCATGAAGGTAATAAAAAGTTAGATGAGTTATCAGTTCATAGACTCTCACTTCTGTTCAGTTACAAAAAACAGACTGAAAAATAGTTAAAAATTTCAAAATGTGACATATAACATTATATTTATTGATTTTCTGTTGGCATTTGTTATATATTTATATTACTTATATATCATTATAATGTATATCATAAGTATATATCTTTTATATGCATGTATCTCCAAATCTGTTTCTTTACCATAACCATAAATTAGAGAATAGTTTGGTGCTTTATATTCTCATTTCTTAGTGATAATAATTCAACAGAATATTGACACGTTATCAAATTTAATAGTGAAATGAAAGCACTATAAACTCACTTGCTTGTTGTTCCATGTAATATGAAACTGTAACAAATACCTTTTTAGAAACTTTAAGAAATAAAATATATGCTTAATTACAGTTTTATGTTCTATTTTGCTCTTTGTTTTACAGTTTTAAAATTTTGCTTTACTTTTGATTACAAATTAATTCATTTTCTTTTCAAAAGATTTATGAAATTACAATTTTTGTTTTTAAAATTTTTTATTTAACATATTTTGATTATAGTCTTTCACTTCCTCTTACTTTTTTAAGATCCAACATCCTCTCCCCTCCCTACTTACCTAATTGATTCTCTTTCTCTTTAAAAAAAAATTCAAACTGAAGGGAAAAAAAAAACCAGAAACAGAGAAAACCAAAACCAAAAGTAACAATAAAGAAACCATAGGGTCTCTTTTGTAAAGTGCTTCTGGGCAGCAGGTCTGCTCTGGAAAATGGTCCATATATTCAGTGTCACTAAATTGGAGACTTTCCTTTCCAGAAGCTGTCAATCGAAAATAGCTACTTTTTTTTGGGTTAGAGCATTGTGCCTACTCCATCTGCTAGATGCTGAGATTGTTTTTTCTGGCTTAAGCAATTCACCACTGTAGTTTGCAAGGTTCATGAGCTGCATGAGATTGGTGGTGGCTATTTTTCTCCTACTTTTCTGCTGTCTTGTGCATGCTGTCACAGTCTCTGTGAGTTCATATGTGTATCAGCCCTGTTCTGCCTAGAAACATTTTTTCTTAGGAGTCATCCACCACCTCTGGCTCTTAAAATCTTTCTATCTCCTTTTTCCGATAGATTTCTGAGCCTTGAGAGGAGGGGCTAGATAAAGACATCCAGTTTAGGGCTGAATGCTTCAAAGTTACTCAATCTCTACACATTGTCTAATTCCAGGTCTCTGTGTTAATTATTATGTACTGCAGGAAGGCTCGCTGGTGAGCACTGAGTGATGTACTAATCTATGGGCATAGCAATATATATCATTAGGAATAATTTTATGTTTATGTTTATTTACCAGAATAACAGTAGTAGGTTCTCCTTTAGTGTTCATGATCTTTCAAATCTTAGTTTGGGACTCACTAACAATGTCAGTTATAAATTCTATCTCATAGACTGTGTGTCAACTCCAATAAAAAAGTTTGTGACTACTCCCACATTTGTGTCACTGTTGTGCTAGTGGTATCTTTTGGAAGCAGGACACTGTTGTAGTTTGCAAGGCTCATGAGCTGCATGAGACTGGTGGCTACTTTTTTCCTTAGGTGACATTTTAACCTCCTTGTAGCACTATGAAGTCTTGTCAATAGTGGTGAAGCTTCCAGTCAAGCACAATTTTAATTTCTCCTTGTTCTGTGTCATAAGCATGTTGTGGCTTTAATAATAGGATCTTACTATTAGATTATAGAGAATAGCCAATAGCATTGGCATTATTCTGTAATGTTTTTGGAGTGATTAATGGGTCCCTTTTGGTCAATGACTCAAAAAGATATAGTCCTTTCATTGTACTGGGTATTTTTTTTTTTTATTGGTAGCATGGGGGTCTATTTAGAGCATTGTCTTCTCATTATATGTCAACTCCATTTAAATTTCTTTTATATATGTTTATATTTTACAAAGCTTCTACAATATTAGGTTATTTATTTGTTTATTGGTTTGTTTATTTATTTGTTTATTTATTTATTCATTCATTCATTTATTCTTCTCTCATATATTCTGTCATGACTGGAATTTACCCTCTCTCTATTCTTCCCTGTCTCTCCCCGCCAAACTTTACTCTTCCCCTGAGCTCCTACTGCTCCTCCATTTCCCTTCAAAAAAGAGCAGGCCACCTAGCGATATCAACCATACTTGGTATAAGAGGTTACAATAAGACGAGGCACATACTCTCACACTAAAACTGAATGAAGCAATCCAGCAGGATGAAAGGATCTAAAAATCATATAAATAAGTCAGAGATAACACCCATTCCCATGTTTAGGAGTTCCATAAGGAGACCAAGTTACATAACCATAACAAAACAATTCAGTCTTTATGAGACCATATGAACCCTGCTTCGTTGATTTTGTGGGCAATGTTCTTATGGTGTTCCGACCCCTCTGGCTCTACAGTGTTTTTTCAGTGTCTTCCTCGGGATTTCCTGTGCTTTGTATAATGTTAGGCTATTGGTCTCTGCAGCTGCTCACATTGCTGGATGAAGCTTCTCAGATGATAATTATCCTAAGTTCCAATCTATGAATATAGTAGAATATCATTGAGAATCATTTCTTTGCCTTTTTAAAAATTTTCTTTCAGAGGTATTTGGTTTTATCCTAGGTGTCTAGGCTATTCAGCCTCTCATTCCCAGCCATCCAGGTAGTGTCATAGGCTCTCTCACATGGGGTGAGCTTCAAGTTGGACCAGATATTGGTTGGCTACTCCCACAAGTTTTATGCCACCTTTTCTCAGCACACCTTGCAGGGAGGACAAATTGTAAATAGAAGGTTTTATGATGGGGTTGATGTCCCAGTCTCACTACTAGAAAACCCACCTGGTTATAAAACATAAAACATAGTAGGTTCAGGCTCTGTATTCCCCATTACTATGAATCTTAGCTAGGGTCACCCTCATGGATTCCAGGGAGTTTCTATTGTACTAGGTTTCCATATCACTCCAAAATACCACCAATTTCAGTTATATCTCCCAATAGTATACCTATCAGAATGGCTAAGATAAAAACCACAAGGGAAATGTCGTGCTGGCAAGAATGTGAAACAAAGGGAACAATCCTCCATTCCTGGTTGGAGTACCAACTTGGACAGCACCTATGGAAATTAATATGAAGGTTTCTCAGAAAATTGGGAATCAATCTACTTCAAAACACAGCCATATCACTTTTATACACATACCTGAAGGACACACCGTTCTACCACAAGGACACTTGCTCAACTATGTTAATAGTAGCCTCTCAGGAGACAGCTATTAACAGGCTCCTGTCAGCAAACACTTCTTGGCATCTTCTGTGGTGCGCCAACGTCATTGGGTGTGGTGTGCCAACGTCATCACGC
>JANHMN010000004.1:138540636-138563069 GCA_030674055.1 Rhabdomys pumilio | reverse complement strand
GTCCGCGTGAGTTCCTGCTGGCGGGAAGATCGCGCGCGGATTACAATCTTCAATAGTGTCTGTGTTTGGTGTCTGTGGTGGATCCCCAGGTGGGGCAGTTTCTGGATGGTCTTTCCTTCAGTCTCTGATCCACACTTTGTCCTTGTATTTTATTTAGACAGGAACCATACTGGGTTAAAAATCTGGAGATAAGTGGATGTCTTCATCCCCCAACCAGGGGCCTTCCCTAACCTCTGGAAATGGTTTCTACAGGTTCTCCTTTTTCTTTATTGGGCATTTCAGCTAATCTCATCCCTATTGGGTCCTGGGAGCCTCTTGCTTTCCTGGCATCTGGGACTTGCTGGTGGCTACCACTAGTTCCCCATCCTCCATTGCTACACACCTCTGTGAAAATTCTTGACCCTCTGTATGTCATCTCTGATTCTTCTCATACATGATTCGGTCCCTCCTTCTTCCCCTTCCTCTCCTCTCTTACTCCCAAGTCCCTCCCACCCTCTACCTCCCATGGGTATTTTGTTCCCCCTTCTAAGAAGGACTGAAGCATCTACATGGAAATCACTTAACTGAGCCTGGTTTTCTGTTCTGGAGATTTAGTCTAGTGCTGCCATGACAGGAAACATAGTGTTCCATAGTGGGCATAGCTTCAACAAATGAGACCTTAATGTCTGGCCCCATAGTGACACACTTCCTCCAACAACAAGGCTGCACCTCCAAATAGTGTCACTCCCTGTAGGCTAAGCATTCAAATGTAAGTCTATGGGAGCCATTCCTATTCAAACCATCACCATGGGGATGGAAACAGAAAGAGTTTCATAGTGGTGAAGAAATGGAAAGAGGCAATAGAAGGTTTTGATAGAGCTTCTCAGAAGGCCATTAGTGTTCGTTATCTATCTCCATATCCCCTTCTCTACCTTGATCTCCCATCCTTTCCATATAGGAAGTGCAGGAAGCCTGGAGAGCATGAAGTCCAGAGTAAATAAATGTACATTGTCGACATGAGTATAGCCATGTCAAGGCTTTGGCCTTGGACCCATGAGTATTTGACAAAGCCATTACGCATATGGCGTAGGTTCAAGAGGAGCAGCAAATTTTTTTTTTTGGAGTCCTCATATGATGATTGAGCAATGTATGCAATGAGTAGGAACTGTAGCTGCCTTCTCCGGAATCTTCATAGCCAGAGACTACTTGCTTTTCAAACCTCAGTGGAGGCTCACCAGCCCCTCCTCCTGATTTTCACCAAATAAATATGCTGAAGCTCTGGGTTTCAGGGGTAGGAGAATCCCACCTGAACCAAGTTACTCTGTATATGTTGTTTGTCTGTCTGTGTGTGTGTGTGTGTGTGTGTGTGTGTGTGTGTGTGTGTGTGTTCTTTATTTGTTCTTTGTCCCTTGTCAAGTTTTCAGGAACACATGTAAGAGTAACCTGCAATACAATGGTCACATGTCAACTGTGCAATTTGATGAGTGTCCTAATTACTTATTGTTTTGACAAAATACTCTAACTAAAGCAACTAGGGGAGGAAAGGATATACTTGGTATCTTAGCTGTAATTTTTTATTGCTATAATGTAATATCATGAGAAAAAGATGTACACATGAAAGGGGTTATTTTTCCTTTTCTTTTTCTTCTATATGACAGTTCATCATCAAAGAACATCAGGTTAGAAACTCAAACAAAGCAAGAACCTGGAGGCAGGAGCTGATGGAAAGGCCATGAGGGGTACTGCTTACTGGCTTGCTCCCCACGGTTAATCACTGTGATTTCTGATAAACTCCAGACCCACCAGTCCAGGACTGATCCCACTTAGAATGGACTTGTCCCTCCCACATCAACTACTAATTAAGAAAATGCCTTACATGCTTTCCTATAGCTAGAACTTATGGAGGCATTTTCTCAACTGAGTTCTTTCTTCTCATATGACTCTTGTTTATGACAAGTTGACCTAAAATCTTAACAGCAAACTTGGCTTACACTGCCAAACCACAGTTCACTTATCAAGGAACTCAGGGAAAGAAATCAAGTGAGAAGCATGGAGAAACACTGCTTACTGGGTTGCTTTTTGGCTTGTTCACAGTCTTATGGTCATTTAGCTTTCTTGTATACCCCAGATCCATTTGTCTATGCACAACGATGCTGACAGTAGAATGAGCTCTCCAGCATCAATAAACAACAAAATATCCTTTTGTAGAAATGGCCAAAAAGTCAATATGATTTGGGCACTCAATCATTGATATTCCATAGATTATTCAAGGACATGTCAAGTTGACAACCAATGCTAACTAAGTAAGCATTGTAAGACAGTGACTTAAAGAGTATCATGCCTGTGTAGTCATCACTGCAATAAACAACATTTTCATATTTTAGAAACTTAGGCCCTTTTCAGTAAGTCTTCCCACTAATCCCTCTAAGCAAACTCATGTGGGCTGTTCATCATTATGTGTTAATTTTTCTCTGTTTTTGAAATTCATGTAAACAGAGCTGTATTGTATATTTTGGTTTAAACTTGGCTTATTTTTTTAATGTTTTTATTTTCAAATTTATGTATAATTTCAGGTGTATTAATATATCAAGTGGCTTTGATGGTTGTGGACAATATTGATTACGTGAATATTCAAATATTTATCTGTTAATTCATGTGAAGTGCTGTGTATTTTTTTTAATTTTTTAATCTATTTTGATTAACTGCCATGATGATAGAATCCTTGGTGAATCAATGTTTGTATTTGTCCTGAATAAAACCTAGTAGTAATGATCCAAGTCATTTTATAACTCTGTGGTAACTCTATGAGGAATGGACAAGATTTCATTTACTGTACAAATATTCCAATCAAAATTTAATTTGCATTCTAAATGAGTTTAAACATCTTTGTACACAAAGGTGCTTATATAAATTCAGCTTGTATAATAAGTATCTTCAACCTAAGATCTTGATGTTTACAGATTCTTTGTCTGTGTCCTGTCATGCCTTTATTTCTTTCACATAGCACTGAATTTATCACAAAGCAAAAATTGTGTGCATTCCTTATTTCATTTATTTATTTATTTATTTATTTATTTATTTATTTATTATACATCATGATCACAGCCTTCTCCCCTCATCTCCTCTCCATCACGCCTTTACAAACCCCTCTCTGCATTGTCCCTCCCTATTTCCTCAGAGCAGAGGAATTCCCGCTTGGATACTGCCCCTCCCTAGGAAATTCAGTCCTAAAAGGACTATGTACAACCTCTCCCACTGAGACCCAATCAGGCAGTCCAGTTAAGGAAAAAGGATTCAATGGTAGGCGACAGAGTCAGAGACAGCTACACCCCATCTCCCTTCAATTGTGACTGTACCTACACGAAGACCAAACTGCTTATTTGTTCGAAATGTGTAGGGGGCCTAGGTCCAAGCTTGTTCTTTGGTTGGTGGTTCAGTCTCTGTGAGAGCCCATGGGCCCAGGTTAGCTGACTATGTTGGTCTTTGTGTGGTGTCCTTGACCCCTCCAGCTCCCTCAGTCCTTCCCTTAACACTCTTCTAAAAGACTCCCTGAGCTCTGCTGGATGTTTGACTGTAGACAACTGCATCAGTTTCTGTCTGCTGCTAGATGAGACCTCTCAGGAAACAGTTATGCTGGGTTTCTGTCTGCAAACACTGCAGATTATCATTAACAGTGCCAGGGCTTTCTCACTTGGGATGGGCCTTAAGTTGGGGTAGTCATTGGTTGCCTATCCCCTCAGTTTTCTCTGTATTTATTCTTGCGTATCTTATAGGCAGGACAAAATTTGGGTTGAAGATTGGTGGATTGATGTTCTCCTTCCTCCTTTAAGTGTCTTTTCTGGCTATAGAATGTGGCCACCTCAGTCTCCATAAACTCCCTGGTAGGAATCTCAGCTAAGGTCATTATCAAAGACTCCCTGGAGCCCTTCCTGTTACAGGCCTCCAGCAAGTGCCAGAAAAAGTCTTCCACTGATTCCCATTCTCACTCCCAGCCCTCTCCTGCACCCACTCTCCCTGCACCTGATTCCTATCCCCTTTCTCCTCCTCACCCCTTCTCTCACGTAGTTTCTTCTCTTCATCCACCTAAGTTGATTGTTTTGTTTCTCCTTCTGAGTGAGATTCACACATCATCCCTGGGCCTCTCCTTGTTACTTAGTTTCTTTAGGTCTGTGGATAGTACCATGGTTACCCTGTACTTTATGGCTAATGTCCACTTATACGCAAGTAGATACCATACATGTCTTTCTGGGTCTGGGTTACATCATTTAGGATATTTTCTAGTTTTACCCATTTGCCTGCAAATTTCATGATGTATGTTTTTAAAAGCTGAATACTATTCCATTGTGTAGATTTACCACATTTTTTAAATTGGATATTCTATTTACATTTCAGATGTTATCCCCTTTTCCCATTCCCCCACACATACCTATCCCCCCTCCTCCTGCTTCTATGAGGATGTGCCCCCATCTATCTCCCCACTCCCACCTCCCCACCCTCGAATTCCCCCACACTGGGGCATCCAGCCTTCATGGAACCAAGGACCTCCTCTCCCACCTATGCCCGACAAGGCCATCCTCCCATACATATACAGCTGGAGTCATGGGTCCCTCCCTTTGTGCTCCCAGGCTGGTGGTTTAGACCCTGGGGAGTTCTGGTTGGTTGGTACTGTTGCTATTCCCATTGGGCCGCAAAACATCTTCAGATACTTCAGTCTTTCCCTAACTCCTCTGTTGGGAACCTCATGCTCAGTTCAATGGTTAGCTGTGAGAATCTGTTTCTGAATATATCAGACTCTGACAGACCTCTAAGGAGACAGGTATATCAGGCTCCTGTCAGCCTGTACTTCTTGGTATCCGCATCAGTGTCTACCTTTGGTGAATACAAATGGGATGGATATCAAGGTGGAACAGACTCCAGACAATCCCCCCTTCAGTTCTTGTCCCACGCTTTGTCTCCATATTTGCTCCCATGAGTATTTTGTTACTTCTTCTAAGAAAAACCAAAGCACCCATGTTTTTGGTCTTCCTTCTTCATGAGCTTCATGTGGTCTGTGAGTTGTATCTTGGGTATTGCGAACATTTGGGCTAATATACACTTATCAGTGAGTACATACCATTTGTGTTCTTTTGTGATTGGATTAGCTCACTCAGATGATATTTTCTAGTTCCATACATTTGCCTAAGAATTTCACAAATTCATTGTTTTTGCGTAAATGTACCACATTTTCTGTATCCATCCCTCTGTTAAGGGTTTTATCCAGCTTCTGATTATTATAAATAAGATTGCTATGAACATAATGGAGCATGTGTCCTTGTGGTATGTTGGAGCATCTTTTGGGTGTATGCTCAGAAGTAGTATTGCTGGGTCCTCAGGTAATGCTATGTCCAATTTTCTGAGGAACCGCCAGACTGATTTGCAGAATGGTTGTACCAGCTTGCAATCCTACCAACAATGGAGGAGTGTTCCTCTTTATCCACATCCTTGCCAGCAACTGCTATCACCTGAGGTTTTGATCTTAGCCATTCTGACTGGTGTGAGGTGGAATATCAGGGTTGATTTCATTTGTATTTCTCTAATGACTGAGGATGTTGAACATTTCTTTAGGTGCTTATTGGCCATTCAAGTTTTCTCAGTTGAGAATTCTTTGTTTAGCTCTGTATCCCATTTTTTAATAGGGTTATTTGGTTGTTTGGAGTCTAATTTCTTGAGTTCTTTGTATATTATGGATATTAGCCCTCTATTGGATGTAGGATTTGCAAAGATTTACCCAATCTGTTGGTTGTCATTTGTCCTATTGACAGTGTCCCTTGCCTTACAGAAGCTTTGCAATTTTATGAGGTTCCATTTTTCAATTCTTGATCTTAGAGCATAAGCCATTGGTGTTCTGTTCAGGAACTTTTCCTCTATGCCCAGGTATTCGAGGTTCTTCTCCTCCTAATCTTCTATTAGTTTTAGTGTATCTGGTTTTATGTGAAGGTCTTTTCTCCACTTGGACTTGAGCTTTGTACAAGGAGACAAGAATGGATCAATTTACATTCTTCTACATGCTGACCTCTAGTTGAAACAGCACCATTTGTTGAAAATGCTGTCTATTTTCCACTGGATGATTTTAGCTGCTTTGTCAAAGATCAAGTGACTGTAGGTGTATAGGTTCATTTCTGGATCTTCAATTCTATTCCATTGATCTTCCTGCCTGTCTCTGTACCAATACCATGAAGTTTTTATCACTATTGCTCTGTTTGAGGTCAGGGATGGTGATTCCCCCAGGAGATTTTTTATTGTTGATAACAGTCCTCACTATACTGTTTTTTTTTTGTTGTTGTTATTCCAAATGAATTTGCAAATTGCTCTTTCTATCTCTATGAAGAATTGAGTTGGAATTTTGATGGAGATTGCATTGAATCTGTAGATTGCATTCGGCAGGATGGCCATTTTTACTAAATTAATCCTGCCAATCCAGGAGCATGGGAGATCTTCCCATCTTCTGAGATCTTCAATTTCTTTGTTCAGAGACTTGAAGTTCTTGTCATACAGATCTTTCACTTGCTTGGTTAGATTCACACCAAGGTGTTTTATATTATTTGTGACTATTGTGAAGGGTGTCATTTCCTTAATTTCTTTCTCAGCCTGTTTATCCTTTAAGTAGAGTAAGGCTACTGATTAATTTGAGTTGATTTTATATCCAGCCACTTTGCTGAAGTTGTTTATCAGGTTTAAGAGTTCTCTGGTGGAGGTTTTGGAGTCACTTAAGTATACTATCATATCATCTGCAAGTAGTGGTATTTTGACTTCTTCCTTTCCTATTTTTATCCCTTTGACTTCCTTTGTTGTCTAATTGCTCTGGCTAGGACTTTCAATACTATATTCAATATGTAGGAAAAGAGTAGGCAGCCTTGTCTACTCCCTGATTTTAGTGGGATTGCTTCAAGTTTCTCCCCATTTAGTTTGATGTTGGTGACTGACTTGCTGTATATTGCTTTTACTATGTTTAGGTATGGGCCTTGAATTCCTGATCTTTCCAAGACTTTTACCATGAAGGAATGTTGAATTTTGTCAAATGCTTTCTCAGCATCTAGTGCGATGATCATATGTTTTTTTTCCTTTGAATTTGTTTATATAGTGGATTATGTTGATGGATTTCTGTATATTCAACCATCCCTGCATTCCTGGGATAAAGCTTACTTGATCATGATGGATGATTGTCTCGCTGTGTTCTTGAATTCAGTTTGTGAGAATTTTATTGAGTAGTTTTGCATCGATATTCATAAGGGAGATTAGTCTGAAGTTTTCCTTCTTTGTTGTGTCTTTGGGTGGTTTAGGTATGAGCATAATTGTTGCTTCATAGAAGGAATTGGGTAGTGTTCCTTCTGTTTCTATTTTGTGGAATAGTTTGAAGAGAATTGGTATTAGGTCTTTATGGAAGGTCTCATAGAATTCTGCACTAAGATCAATTGGTCCTTGGCTTTATTTTGGTGGGAGGGGGAAGGCTTTTAATGACTGCTGCTATTTCTTTAGCACTTATGGGACTGTTTAGATGGTTTATCTGCTTCTGATTTAACTTTGGTACCTGGTATCTATTTAGAAAATTGACCATTTTGGGTTGTTGGAGGATTACTTTCTTGCTTTCTATAGGTTGTAGTTTTCCTCATTGTGTTGGAGTTTTCCATCTATTATCCTTTGTAGTGCTGGATTTATGGGAATATATTGTGTAAACCTGGTTTTGTCATGGAATATCTTGGTTTCTCCATCTATAGTGATTGAGAGTTTTGCTCGGTATAGTAGTTTGGGCTGGCATTTGTGTTCTCTTAGGGTCTGTATGATATCAGTCTAGGATCTTCTGGGTTTTATAGTATTTGGTGAGAAATATGATGTAATTCTTATAGGTCTGCCTTTATATGTTACTTGACCTTTTTTCTTTACTGATTTTAGTAATTTTTCTTTTTTTGTGCATTTGATGTTTTGATTATTATGTGATGGGAACAATTTCTTTTCTGGTCTATTCTATTTGGAGTTCTGTAGGCTTTTGTATGTTCATGGGCATCTTTTACTTTAGGTTAGGAAAGTTTTCCTCTATAATTTTGTTGAAGATATTTACTGGCCCTTTAAGTTGGGAGTCTTCACTCTCATCTATACTTATTATTCTTAGGTTTGGTCTTCTCATTGTGTCTTGGATTTCCTGGATGTTTTGAGTTAGGAGCTTTTTGCATTTTGTATTTTCTTTGACAGTTGTGTCAATGTTTTTCATGGTATCTTCTGCATATGAGATTTTCTCTTCTATCTCTTGTATTCTGTTGGTGATGCTTGCGTCTATGATGCCTGATTTCTTTCCTAGGTTTTCTATATCCATGGTAGTCTCCTTTTGTGATTTCTTTATTGTTTCTACTTCCATTTTTTTTTAGATCCTATATCATTTTCTTTAATTCCTTCACCTGTTTGGTTGTAAGTTTTTTGGTAATTCTTTAAGGTATTTTTGTGTTTTCTCTTTAAGGCATTCTACCTGTTTAGCTGGGTTCTCCTGTCCTTCTTTAAGGGAGTTATTTATGTCCTTTTAAAAGTCCTCTATCATCATCGTGAAAAGTGATTTTAATTCTGAACCCTGCTTTTCCAGTATTATGGAGTGTCCAGGATTTGCTATGGTAGGAGAACTGGGTTCTGATGATGGCAGGTAATTTTGATTTCTGTTGCTTATGTTCTTGCACTTGCCTTTCACCATATCATTATCTCTAGTGCTACCTGCACTCACTGTCTCTGACTGGTGCCTGTCATTCCAGTTATCTTGCTTGTGTTAGAACTCCTCAGAGTCCAGATGTCTCTGTGATCCTATGATCCTGAGCTCTGTACCCTATTTTTAATTGGGTTATTTGGTTTGATGATATCTAATTTCTTGAGTTTTTATATATTTTGGATATTATTGCTTCGTTAGCTGTAGGGTTGGGGAAGATCTTTTCCCATTCTGTACGCTGCCTGTGTATCCTATTGATGATTCCATTAGCTTTGCAAAAGCTTTTAGTTTCAGAGGGTTCTATTTATTGTTGATCTTAGTGCCTGAGCTATTGATGTTTTGTTCAGAAATTGTTTCCTGTGCCAATGTGTTCAAAGCAGTTCTTTACATTGTCTTCCATTAAATTTAGTCTGTCTGGTTCTATGTTGAGGTCTTTGATCCTCTTAGACTTGAGACATGTGCACGGTGATAGATATGAATCTATTTGCATTCTTTGACATCCAGTTAAACCAGCACCATTTGCTGAGAATGATTTCATTTTTTCCATTGTATGGGTTTGGCTTCTTTGTCAAATATCAAGTATCCTTAGGTATGAGGATTTATTTCTGGGTCTTTGATTCTATTCCATTGAACAACCTGACTGTTTTTATGACAATACCACAAAATTTTTATTTCTAGTGCTCGGTTTGAATTCAGGGATAGTGATTACTCCAGAAATTCTTTTATTGTACAGGATTCTTTCAGCTATCCTGAATTTTATTTTTGTTTTTGTTTTTCCATGTGAAGTTGAGAATTTCTCTGCCAAGGTCCCGCCTCAGTAAGAGGAGAATCCTGAGAAAGGTGGGAATGGGAGTATCACTAATTCAATAATGACTCAGAGTCAGTAGTGGATGCAAGCTATCTATTCAAGTGCTTTCTGTTTGCCAAAGGATTCTCATCATTCTTCCTTCTTCTCCTTTCTTTTCATTCTCCACTCTTCTCTCCTCTCATTCCTTTGACTTCTCCTTATTATTCTTTTACTTTCTCCCAACCAGAGAGCCTGAACCCAGTCTTTTATTTACTCAAATTAGCAAGGCTTTGATCATTATTAATAGTATTTTTAGAAATCCTTAAATTTACATCAATTCTAGGATTTCTGAATCATTAATTTCTACCTCTTCTTCCTGAAAACTGAAATGAAACCAAAGGCAAAAGTACATTTCCTTATAGATTTACACAGCATGTTCTTCATAGGTATCTGGGCACAGCTCTTTCTGTTTCCTGGTGCAGCAGACAGCAGTCTTTAGTAACAACTTTCATGTAAAAACAGAAAGATGGTAGACTACTAAACTTAAAATAATTACTTACACAGTTTACAATTTATGCAAGTAAAGTGACTAGCTTTCTCTATTATCTCTTCAGGCATTATTATCTCCAATCCTTCAAATAACTAGGAAAACAAAGTACTAACTTTGACCTGGAATTGCTTTTTCAAGTTCTGTGAAGAATCATGTTAGAATTTTGATGGGAATTGCATTGAATATGTAGACTGCTTTTAGTAAGATGGTAATTTTTACTATCTTTATTCTACTGATTTATGAGCACAGGAGATCTTTCCATCTTCTGATATCTTCGATGTTCTTGTCATAAAATTTCACTTGCTTGGTTAGAGTTACACCAAGGTATTTTATATTATTTATAGCTATTATGACAGATGTTGTTTACTTGATTCCCTGTTTCTCAGCCCTTTTATCATAAGTATAAAGGAGGGCTTCTGATTTTTTTGGATTAATTTTGTATCCACACACTTTGCTGAAGGTGCTTATTGGTGATAGGAGTTTGCTGATAGAATTTTTGGAGTCACTTATGTATATCATATCATCTAGGAAGAGTGATAATTGTACTTTTTCTTTCTAATTTGTATCTTTTTGATCTTAGTTGTCTTATTGCTTTAGCTGGAACTTCTAACACTGTGATGAATAGATAGTGTGAGAATGTGAAGCTGTACCTTGTCCCCAATTTTAATGGAATTGCTTTAACTTTCTCTTCATTTAATTTCATGTTGGCTATTGGCTTGCAATATATTGCTTTTATTATGTTTAGGTATGCAACTTGTATCCGTGATATGTCCAAAAATTTTTGACATGAAAAGGTGTTAGTTTTTGAGAAGGTATATTACTTCTTTAATAAGATACAAAAATATTTTTACTTAGGTTATGACACTGTTGTACTTGGAAATGAGTCTCTTCAGTCTCTGGTCCAAATCAAAGCATGAAACTGTGTTTCTTTCTTCTTTCATTCTTTTTTCTTCCTTTCTTCCTCCTTCAATCTTCCAATTTTCTTTCTTCTTTCTTCTTTCTTTCTTTCTTTCTTTCTTTCTTTCTTTCTTTCTTTCCCTTTTCCTTCTATCATACTATTCTTCCTTCTTAGCTGCATCTGATTTCCATGAAGCAGATTTCTCCTAGCCAGTGTGACTTTTCATAGGTTATTTCATTTGCCTAAAGAAAAACACTCTCTATTTCTCAGTTGGTCTAGTTCTTTTTCCCTTCTATGCACCTGAGGCTAACTTTTTCTTAGTATGTTTATGGCATGTTTTACTTACATAAATAAACATAATCATATGTGTCTATGTGTTTAACCTCCTTAGTTATGCTTTTACTGTTGTGAACAGAAGCAAATTATAAGGACAATATTTTACTGGGGCTGGACAATATTTAATTGAATGAGGTTCAGTTCCTTATCATCAAGGCAAAAGCATGGCAGCATCCAGGTATGCATGATGCAGGAGGAGCTGAGATTTCTACATCTTTATCTGAAGGCTGATAAGGGAAGACAGGTTCAAGGCAGCTAGGAGAGGGGTCTCAAAGCCAACCCCCACAGCGACACACTTCCTGCAATAAGGCTAAATTTACTTCAACAAGACCATACTTCGTAATAGTGCTACTCCCCAAGCCAAGCATATTTAAATCACCAAACTTCCTTTGTAAATGTGTGAGCTTTCTTGAAATAACAAATGTCTCATTGAACTTCCATACGTATCTGATCATGTTTGTCTCTTCATGAACACTGCTAAGGAGGCAGACGGATTCAAGATATAGGTTTACACATGTTTTGTTTTGCTATGCTTTTGATACTATAATTCTACCAGCCAAGGGTTGAAAATTGAAATTTCATAAATAATTCACATAACACAGTAAACTAGGTAAAATAATTACATAATAAATACAAAATGAAATTCTTGAGATTTTAAAACTGAATATAAATGTTGAAATTGGTGTTAAACTTAATTCTAAAAATGGAATTAAGAGTCTAATTTTTTGAGGTTTATTTATTTTATGTATGCAGGTATACTGTCATGGTCTTCAGACCAGAGAAGGGCATCAGACCTCATTACAGATGATTGTGAACCGCCACATTGCTACTGGGAAATAAACTCAGGATCTCTGAAAGATCAGTCACTGTTCTTAACTGCTGAGCCATCTCTTGAGTCTTAATCACATTTTTTTTCAAATTTTTTTATCACAAGTTTATAATTTTTTAAAAATGAGGTCTTGCTGAATAAGTAAATTCCCCAGGAGATAATTCTCATAAGAAAGCATGTCTATATGATCACCATGTAGACAACATACAGTTCCTATAGGTAATCACCATAAGCACAGCAGTACTGTCAATCATACACAATCATCAGAAAAATAGTACAGTCCTTATAGATAATCACCACAAAAACATCAATAGTATGGTCCCCTGGGATATTTACCATGAGGGCATCAGTAGAGTCTTCTGCAGATAATTACCAAGAACATACTATACCTTAATACCATCCAAACAGTAAATCATTTCCATTTAACTTCGCTATTTTTATTGTTTACATATTGCCTTGAATCAAGCTTAAGATTTTTTGCTTCTTCTCTGAGAGATATGGAAAGAGTGGTTTAGAGAAGCAGGCCAAAAACATTCTTCCAAATATGTGAGAATAAACATCATCAATAGGTTCTTAGAGATAATGATAAAAGCGAGTATTCGGAAGCAAAAATATCTTTGTTTTTCCTTCCTCAGGTTAAAAAATTATGGAATCCTTATCTCAAGGGGTTTTGTGAAAAAGGTATGCTTAGTGGAATTTTACAGGTGCATTACCATTGAAATATATCAATTAACTTGCAAATGGCTTTCCAAACATTTACAAACCACTTATTTTTGTTTTGTTTTGTTTTGCTTTGCTTGTTTTGTTTTCTTTTTGTTCTTGTGATAGGGTCTTAAACAGCTGGGTCTACCTAGACCTTATTATAAAGCTGAGGATGACTTTGACCTCCTGATCCACATCTAAGATGCTTGGCTAAAAGCCACCATCCTTCATTGTCATTTTTGCTAGTTTCTTAATGCAGACTTAAGTTTCCATATAGCCAGAAATTTGAGGCAACTCTTTCTGGGTGTATCATACAGCTCTGAGGATAGTGAATCTACGTGGCCTGTGGGTTTCAACACTTAGGCTCTCTCACATACAGGATGCAGCCTTGCTGCTAGCATGATATCTCTTGTTCATATGTAGAAAGAAAAGCTGCACCTTTCCAACTTGATCCCAAATTATTTCTGATTGAGTACTTCAGCCATCATCTCCCTGTCAGCTGCTCCATTTTCCCCAAGAACTGTAGGTGGTATGCTGAAACAGACTTCCCTGGTGGTAGCCCTGTTTATTGCCAATCTATAGAACCCATTTATTTCTCAGCCAAGTAGAATCGGGATCCATTAGTGTCAGTACTTGTAGCAAGAGAGGCATGGGCGGCCATAAATTAGCTACAGTCTTCAATAGTCTTTCCTTAGAAAACCAAGAAAGGAGCAGCAGGTAGCTGTGGTACTGTCTTGTGACAGTTCCATTAATGGACAGCATCATGCAGTGGATCAAAGAGTGGGAGGCTAACTGTCCTGAAAGTAAATTGACTCTAAGTACAGGTCTCATTAGGCAGTAATGGATTCTTTCAACGTTTTGCAAAGATATTTTTCTCTGCTAAAATTAAGAGAGAACAGAAAGAAGAAAGCAGGGTGAGAGAAAAAATGTTCTTTGTACCTCTTTCCATAGATCAATCTCTTTTTTGATGTCTTGTGTTTTTAATTATCTTGTGACATTGTCTCCATTTTGGAATGAGATTACATCATTTGCTGTATCTCTTCCACACCCTTTCTTCAACAGTACCCTCTTCCTTTTTATGAGAACACAAATGTATGTAATTTACATTACCACTTTAAGAAAATACATGCAAATTATGAGCATAAAGTTTTAAAAAGATGAATGCTTAGAATAGAAGTCACATTGTATAACCACATGAACAAAGCTGTCAAACGTTTATAAACATCATTAAAGTATTTAGAAAATATGATGTGCTATTCACTGACATGCCTCTCTAATTCCCTTTTTTATAAAATAAACACTTTAAAATTTTTTAGTAGAGGACCAGGAAGTTTTTTCAGTGAATAAAAACACTTATCACCAAGCCTGCCAACATGAGTTCAATCTCCAGAACCCACATAGTGGGAAGAAAAATGACTTAAAAGTTGTCATCTTTAAAAAAATAAAAGGTTGTCATCTGACCTACACAGCATGAGCAGACAGAAACAATTTGATATATAGACACAGAGACACAAAGACATACATAGATAGTTACACAAAGACATGCACACATGCATATAAGCATACAGGCACGCACGTATACATATTCCAACAAAAAATATAAGGTTGGGCTGGGGAGCTGGCTCATTGCATAAAAGTACTTACCATGTGCCTATGAAGACCCAAGTTTGGACTTTCCATCACTTATGTAAAAAGCCAGTCATGGTCATATATACTATTGATTCCAGCACTCAGAGCCAAGGGACCATGTCAGGAAAATCTCTGGAGGTCACTGGCCACCAGATTGGCTAAAAATGTTGAGCTCCAGGTTCTGTGAAAAACCTTGTGTCCATATAAGCAAATGAAAAGTAATATAGAAGGTAACACAATGTGTTCCTCTGTCTTCTGAATAGCAACAGGAACGGAAATATGTACACAGGTACACACATGCATACAGCACACACACCAAAAAAAATTAAGTTTTTGATTAGTTAACTTATCTTGTTTTTTTACATTCTCTTTTTGTGATTTAATTTATTTAATTTAGTAGATCTATTTTCTTTATTCCTTCATTCTATATTCTGTACTCTACAGAGCCCTTGACACTTTAATTGGCAGGCATTTAATAAGACACTGTTACAAAGCAAAGTTAGAGGGAGAAGGCAGTCTGAATAAATTGCATATATTTTTTTTACATTTATGAGCATTGAAAGTGTGAACAGCCAGAGTGACGGCAGAGAACTTTTTTTTTTAGCCTATTCTCATACACATGAAGGCTACTTTATTCTAGTGCTTGAGATAGTATCTAAAGAAGCATGGAAAGCTCAAAACTCCTATGTCATATAATTTAGTTAAAATCATGGTGAGCATATTGCAAATGTTCTCTTGGACCAATGAAGGAGTAAATATTGTTAAGACTTGAAACAGTTATTGTGTCTTATTTCTTAATAAGATTGGTCTGGGTAGATATCTCCCCACCTTAGATATAGACTAACAAGCACAGGCCCTTATTCCTTACCTAAACATTAGCTCTCAGATTTGCTAATTTGACTGCATACTTGATATATAGAAGAGTAGTAATTAGTCACAGTTTGGTTACTATAATAAAACAGCAGAGGCATAACTTTATAAGGTAGTCTATTTAGCCTACAACTTTGCAGGTTCAATGACATGGCTCTGGCTTTGGTTCATCTCTACTGAGGGACCTTTTGTCTATATTACATTATAGCATTCAGCAGTGGTAGGAATTGGTAGCATGAAAGATCCCATATCAGCATGTCAGAAGGCGATTCTAGCTTGGTAACAACTCACCTAGGCTACGGCATTCCCATCAACTTAATCTTAGGAGAACTTAAGTAGTTCTCTCAATTATCTAAGGATCAACCATTGAATGTAAACCTCTGAAATACTCAGCTCTCCTATCACCACCCTGGTCACCTAAGTTTTGTTACACTTCAGTTTCTGTGCTAAAACACCATGACCAAATGCAATTTGGGATGTAGAGGGTCTAGCAACCAGGAAAGTCAGGGCAAGAACTTAAGAGAGGAGCCAGAAACAGGAACTACTTCAGAGGCTGCTCACTGGCTCATTCTCTGGTTTGCTCAGCATGACTTTTTATAGCACCTAGAACCATCTACTCCGGAGTGGTACTATCTGGAGTTAGTGGTCCCTCACATATTAATATTCAGTGAAATAAATCATGCCACTGGCTAATCTTGTGGGAGGCATTTTCTCGATTGAGGTTCTCGCTTACAGAATGAGTATAACTTGTGTCAAGTTGACATAAAAGTAGCTGATATACCACTCTAATAGACTAGTAGGAAGAGATATTTAATCTATGTCCAAACTATTAAGAAGACATAGAACAGTCACAGGATTCATATGTCTAGAAGTTCCAAGGTACATGATTACATGACAAATGGGATAGATGATATCTCTTTGTAGACTCTGAGACAGGACAAGAACCCCACAGTCCCTTTGGCAATAGATCTAGGGTTATGTACTCCAAATCACTTTTAAGGGAGAAGAATGAAACTGTGTCGCAACTTTAGAGTTAGAATGAGTTTCTTTGTAAGCAAAGGCATCACTCATGCAGTTGTTTCAGTTACAGCCTGTCAGCTCAGCACCTGCTTCTTACATTGTATTATTACTTCAGACATAGTGTCAGTGCAAATTTACCCACTATAGTCATCATGAGCCATTTAAACAAAGATTCTAGTGAAGAGCAAAAATATTGATTATTACTGTAGAAAAAAAAATATGGCTGTGAAACCACAGGATCTCTCATGCCACACTGTTTGTTGTTGGCTGAGAATGCCCTGGGTTTCTCCAGCTGGAAGTTAGGCCTGACTGCTCACTAAAGGCCTCTGCTGTGGCTCCACGGCTCCTCACGGTGCAGCCCCAACACATGAGGAAATCCTTGGGTTTCCAAAACCGGTTTATTGACATGGCAGATGGTGGATGGATCTGGATGTGCACCCCCAAAACCCAGGGCAGACCTGAGTTAAATAGGGAGGGGAAAAGGGGGAGGGGTTGGGGAGGAATGCTTAATTGGCTCCACCCTCTGACCTTCAGGTACCTTTTAGTATGTAAATCTCTCTAGGGCCTGGGGCCTGTTTATCATGCCCACCTGTGTACATGACTGAAGGGTGAAGGTGGAATGGAGATTAGACCTCATGTCAGGCCTGACATATTACCTTTTAAGGGTCATGTGTTGGTGTTTTTTCTTAGAGAAAGTTCAGTTGAGAAATGACAGTTTTTTGCTGGGTTTCTGTAATTTATTCAAGATGTAGTGATATTACTATTTATCATTGGAGCAGCAATTTTCACATCACAAAAGATAAATCAACAATGTCCCCAAGTGGATATGCTGTTTTTTTATTAACCCTTGGTGTTTCTGTGGGCATTACTTTAACTTAGTATAATATAATTTCTTCAAATTTGTTGTCATTAGTTGCAGAAAGGTGAATGTTTAATGGTGTGCCTTATCTCATTTTATATAAAAAACATGGCTTTCTTTGTTTTAATAGTCCTTTATGCTAAAAAAATGAACAAAGTAATTGACATTTTTTTTCCACACAGGACAGTAAATTCATAATTTCTTTGCCATTGTCTTGTTAACTCTTATTAACTTTCTCCAGGACATATGATTTGCAATTTAAGAATGAAACTTTGATTGAATCTATGATTAGCAGCTTTATTCTTTAGGCACTTGGCTATTGTAACTAATTTCCAGAAATATGTCCTTGAAACAAAGTAGATTTATTATCTTATAGTTTCAGAGGTTTGAAGTTTGTAATGGCCTATAGAAGTGCTGCCCAGGGCAGCACCCATTTGCAGAGGCTTCAGGAATCATTTATTCTCTTA
This sequence comes from Rhabdomys pumilio, assembly GCA_030674055.1. Lineage (NCBI taxonomy): Eukaryota > Metazoa > Chordata > Mammalia > Rodentia > Muridae > Rhabdomys > Rhabdomys pumilio. The sequence continues at coordinate 138,545,421 of JANHMN010000004.1, read as the reverse complement.
CTTCTCTAACTCTAGAATGTTAACCCTTAGGCCCTACCTAATATTTCTGCTATTTTGGACATAGATTCCTAAGCCACCTTTGCTTGCCTATATCCTAGATGGAACAGGCTGCCTTGCCTCAAGATTTTAGACCTTGTGAAACAGAGAATCAAAATGAAAAGTTATAATGACTCTTGTATTTTTCTTAAATGTGACCAGTTATTCGGAGTCAATCATGGACTGGTCTAGAAATCAATCCAATATTGGAAATAACAGTCTTCATTTGCAAGGCTGGTTCTGGACATTTTCAGAGACATATGTGGAAGTTAGCTGCAATTATCTATGATGTTATGTTAGCAAGAGATAAAGTTGGGGCAGGATCTGAATTTCAAACAAATGTTAGTACATTTGTTAAGACTTTTTTAATTGTCAAGTTAAAATTACTTTTGTTCCTTCTACAGTATTTAATGTAAGTTACATTGACTGTACACTTTCTAATTGTGTTAGTGTGTCAAAACCCAGCATGTCTGTTATGGAGGTCTATCAACCAGCTTTTGTTTTATTGCCCTGAGTATTATAGAACGTTAGTATTCTGAAAAAAACTTGCAAGTACTGGAAGAAGTGAGTCAGGCTTTAAGCAGAAGCAAGAGGGTAGTAGACTTGATTATTGCTCGTATAACAGCTTTAATTACATTAATTGCTAGCACCACTGCTTCTGCAATTCCTTTGATACAAGAACTGAAGACAGCTACTTTTGTTAATCATTTAGCAAAAAAAATGTTGCTAATACATTGAGTATACAAGAGGATTTAGATAGGCATTTGAAAGAATGGATTGATGCTCTTTATCCTGTTCAAATTATCAGAAGGAGGTTCAGAGTTTGAGAGTAAGGAGCCATCTTAAGTGTCATGCCAAATGCCATTGGAATTGTGTTACTTCTAAAATTTACAATGATAATTATTATAGTTAGTAAAAAACTTAAAGGTACTTGCAGGGTATTTGGCATAATTCTAATACCTCTCTGGATGTTTTAACTTTGCATAGTGAGCTTATGAACTTCAAGAATGCTATTCTGCTGAGTACTGATGCTGCAGATGCTGCTGATAAAAATACTGAGGTCAGTATTTCTATTTTGATCAAGCTTCAAGAATGGCATATATAGCTTGATCATGCTAGCCCTTTGTGTCAGGGAATACTTTTATTCCTGCCCAACATGTTAAAGCTTATTTCAGGCAGGAATCTAAATCTTAGACTAGAACAAAGAAGTAATTTCAGACAGAAATCTAAATTTTAGGCTAGAACAAGGAAGTAGGCTTCAGACATGAAAATGACTTTGGGCTAGGACAGAAAGGTAGGTTCAGATATTTTGGTTATCCTGATAAACCCTTAAAAATAGTGATCATGGGGGTGATCATGGAACTTTGTTTATTGCCTATCTTGTTCTTTGACTATTTGTGTTTATTGTGATGCTTGTTCCTTGAGTATTTGCATCTATTGTATTGCTAGCTTTTCAACCTAGAACTGACCTTAATACTTGCATGAAATTAAAATGGTATAAAAGCAAAAAGGAGGAGGGGGGATGGGATAGAGGGTTTCTGGGGGGGTATGGGGAATAGGGATGACATTTGAAATGTAAAAAAAATACAATATTCAATAAAAAAATAAGAAACGAAAAGAAAAAAAACCTCTTGTGAGACCTTATGTAGGTACTGCCACATGACAGTGCCTGCCTACACTAACAGAAGATATTGTATCATCCCTTGTAGGCACTGCTACATGCTCATACCTGCTCTCACTCACAGAAAACCTTGAGAAACACTGTTTAGGGAGTAACATGTGGGTGCTGCTTACTCTCACAGATCTTAGGAAACATCCTGTACACATTGTCACATGTGAGTGTCAGTTCACACTGTCTCATACCATTTATAAAGCTTCAGGATTTGCAAAAAAAAGAGAAGGAATAAGCTGAGCTGGAGCCCCCAATAAAACAGCTTTTTGCTTTTAAAATGAAGATATAATGTTTGTCCTTCAGGTCTCAGGTACCAAATCTTTTTAGTTTCTACTTATCATCCTTCTATTATCATCTTCCTAATAAGCATTGATTTATCTCTCACTTGTTAGCAATTATGTCTATTTCTGCTATTGTCTAATTAAAATATGGCAGGGAGTCTCTGGGAAATGTATGGCTTTTACAGTCTACTATTGGTTAAACAATACTTTAAACAGAAAGGGAAGAGTTTTCACTTTTAAAAAATTTTAGAAACTTCTAAAACTTTATTTATTAGAATTTTAACTTCAATGTAAACAATACACTAAAATTTATTGGTCATGTGCTAAAAAGTGATTTAATTTTTAGTAGTTGTCATCCTATAAATTTTTCTGCTAGTCAGTGTCACTTTATGTAAGAAACACCTGAGATAAATAAACTTAAAAAACAGGAAGGGAAGCTGGGCAGTGGTGGCTCATGCCTTTAATCCCAGCACTTAAAAGGCAGAAGCAGGTGGATTTCTGAGTTCGAGGCCAGCCTGGTCTACAGAGTGAGTTCCAGGACAGTCAGAGCTATATAGAGAAACTCTATTTGAAAACAAAACAAAACAAAACAAAACAAAACAAAACAAAACAAAACAGGAAGGATTTCTTTTTAGGGAGTGGTGCTGATAGACAGTCTTGAAGTCCAACATTAGTTGACTCTACTTCCTTTATTCTTGGGTAGAATAATAAAGTAACATGAAAGGGAATATTACTAGTCTGCTCTTTATAGCTGGATGCAGAAACAGAAGGAAGGGGAAAATAAAGGAGAAGGAAGGGAGGAAATAAAGGAGAAAGAAACACACTGCTATACACACACAATATCATGCACACACATACACAGCTTAGTGGAAAAAATTAATGTCTTTAAAATCTTTGAGGAAAAATTTAGCATCAGACAGAAAGTGACAACTTACTGAGAAATTTTTCTTAGTAAAATGTATCATTTTTCTTTCTGCTGCAGTGTGTGTGTGTGTGTGTGTGTGTGTGTGTGTGTGTGTGTGTGACTATAAAAATCATGCAGTTCTTTTGTTCAGTGTTTCTGAGCCTCTGTGCTAGTAGGGATGATGGCCTCATTGTTTTAATTTCTCATAAACCAAGCCTCATCTGCTTCTAAATGGAAGCAGGCATCCCAAGGCAGAAGAAATCTTCTTTTGTGGAAGAGTACTAAGGGATTTTGTTTATTTGAAGAACACGTTTCAAGTATTTTTTTCCTCTTTAAAAGCCACTAAATGATCTTATTTGTTCTGAGAAATCAGAAGTGTTTCTAAACACTTTTCTACAAGGACATTTTATCACAAAGCACCAGTCCTTCTTATTTATGGAAACGGATTTCATTGTTTCATCAAAACTGTACAGTGCCACATTATCTGGCTGTAACTCTCTAAATTGAGTAAATACATATAGTCCCTAGATGTCCACAAAAGCCTTCTGCCCTGCCTTTTGGTGTGCCTGCTGAGTGGAAGTTATTATTATCCATCTTGCTAAAGTCAAACATAAGTCAAACTCTCATTATGAGATTAGGTACAGATTGATATTGAGGCCTTTGTGGCATGAAATGGCTCGTTTGAAGGTCTGAAATTTTCTTTCAACTCTGCACATCAAAATGCTTACAGAAGCATCATTCTTAAATGTGGCTTGACCCGCTTACCACATTAATCCACCTATAAAATAGGAAATACAAGAAGGCAAATGTAACTCAGTTCAGAGTTACCTTAGCAGCAGAAAGATGCTTATGCTGACAAATTCATAGTGGCATTGGGACAACATTGCCCAATGTCATACTTACAGGGTAGCTGTAGTTCTTTACATTAGGCAAAAGCCATAGTGTGTGCTGTCAGACTGTCTTAGAGAATAGTGGTCCACTGGGTGTGTTGTTTAACTTCAGAGTTTAAAAGGAAAGATAGGAGGATCACAGCAAATTTGAGGCCACCCAGTAGGTTAATATTCTTCAGTATGGGGCAAATATAGCATATTAGTTTGACAGAGGAAAGGTCTCTAATGAAGTGACCCAAGAAGAACTTTAACAAGGACTGCTTTATGTTCTTACCAATGACAAATCATAACCACAAGAGAAGAATGTCTACAACAGAAAAGATTTAACAAACAGAATTGATGTTCTCCTGAATGATGCATATAAATTGATAAGTTTTCTGAAAAGTGATTGATCTCTGATGCCTCTCTGAAGAGGTTGATGCTAATTCACTTTCCCTGACACATGTCATACACAGTTAATAAGTTACTCAATATAGGACTTATACATCTCATTGAAAGACTCTGAGCACTTCTTGGAACTGACTTGTGAGCCACAATAAAAATGATAGGTGGTTGTGGGCACAGGACACACAACTTAATGCTTATGCCTAATGCTTAGCTCAATTATTTAAAAGGCAAGAAACATATCAATGTTAGAGAACTGAAATACATAAAACCAAAATTATACTATCTGAGGAAGTTTAATACTCTGGCTTCCAAAGTCTCCACTTGACTTCTCTTCTGGGTGTTAGGCAAGTTGTAGAGATAAACTGAGTTCAGTTTTCTTGAGTTCCACTCTCCATTATTTTTCATATTTTATTTTAAAATATTTTAAATTTCATTTTAAAATTTCATTTTACTCATGCAACACACAACATTTCTTTTTATGATGTTCAACTAATTAGCTCATGAAAAATGTAGTAACTACCTATAACTTTTACTACCTTTTGCTGTGAACCTTTAACTTGTCTAAAATCATATATATATATATATATATATATATATATATATATATATATATAT
>JANHMN010000004.1:138528242-138540536 GCA_030674055.1 Rhabdomys pumilio | reverse complement strand
ATATATATATATATATATATATATATATATATATATATATATATAAATTTTTTTCACTTTTCAAGTAGAGGAGAGTGAACTCAGTTTGTAGTGTTTGCTTTACAAGCTTGAGAACTGGAGTTTATTCTCTAGAACCCACATAAAAAGAAACAAGTTCTGCAGAGTGGCACACACTTTCATTGCTTGGAAGTAGAGACAGGCAGATCCCAGGGGCTTGCTGGCCAGTCAGCCTAGCCTATTGTTGAAGTTACACACCATCTGTCTGCTTTACTGAGCAAAGTTTTGTTGATTCATAGGTAAGTCCTTTGCCTATTTGGAAAAAGTATCTTCTCTACAACGTGGAATAAATTAGTAGTTACAATGGACATAGAATACCTTATACAGCTGAAATGTTTACTGCCTGGGCTTTCATGTAAAAACATTTCCAGTGCTTGATTCATAGACACAGTCTTGTACACATGAAGGAATTAGTGGGAGTACTCATGGAATTCAAACAGAAAAACCTTACAAACATTCATGAATAGTAGAATAAAAAATCAAATCTGCGTACTTTCAACAATACTGTTAGAGTATAGAGCAAATTTTAAAAGGTATGTGTGTATGCGAGACAAGATAGCAACTCTAAGGAAACTAATGGTTAGGAAACAAGGAGTGAGGACAGATTGCCTAGTACAATGATTAAAATATGCAAAGCTAAGCCATTATACACTAGGCAGTGATAAGCTTGTGACACAGTGATAAGCAAGGGGCAGATGAAGTTTTCTCAATGTTTATTGTCTAGGAACAGGTTCATCGTTAGGATGGCTTTAACTTGGAGTACCCTGTCTAGGTCACATTTTCCGCCTATAAATAGACGAATGGTGAATCCGAACCTGCTTAAGTTTGTTGATACCACCAGGTGAGACTAAGTCCACTACCACAAATTTTGAGCTAAATTTGAAGCAAGCTTTATTAAACACTGGCCAGAACAATGAACACTGGCCAGGTCCGTAGCCAGGATTCCCAGAGAATGGCTACAAATTACATTAGTCTGTTGCTTATAAAGGCAAAATCTATAAGGCTGTGTGCTTCCCACCTTTGTCCAATAGGAAACAAGCATATATCCTGATATACTTCCTGCCTACTCACCTCCCAATGTTACCAACCACATCCTGTGCAGTTGGTGTAACCAACATTGTCTACAGACATAAAAACATGTAGCTTGTTATTTTACATGAATGACAGCTTTCAGCATTCCAGGAAGTTACCTGTCCTTGGGCAAGTGGGACTTACAAGCTAGAAATGTATTTGTTTCACAGATTTTTTTAAAGCACAGTAATTTAAACTTAAAACATAACTCTAGCCTTCACAATATTTTATTACTGTGTATATTACGCATTAAAATTTATTTTTGCTTAGTTTAAAAGATTGTTTTAAATCCACAATAAAATGATTATTATCTTTTTATCAAAAGGAAATTAAAAAAAATACTTCGTAATTTCACTGGTATTCATTCTGTTTATACAATGCTTATCTTTCACACAATTCTGAAAGAATTAGCTAGATGCATTTAAGTATATGAATATTTATACTGAAACATATGTAAGATATATTATATTCCATAGAATTACAGGCTAGTTATCAAAGGTAATAATGATTAGAGCTTTTTTTCTGCTGTTAATGCTTTTGTCAGTCATGGTTCTGTTTTTCATATGACACCAATGTGTGCCCCTTTGTCTTAATTACTTTTCTATTGCTCTGGGAAAACACTATGATTAAGCAAACATATAAAGGAAAGCATTTAATTGGCAACTTGTTTACAGTTTTAGATTCTTAGTACATAATCATCCTGGTGTGGAGCATGGCACCGGAGTAGTCTAGAGGAGATCACAATTGATTCACAAATTATAGTCACAGAGACTGACTTGAGGTTTTAAAATTGCTCACTCCTGTGACACACCACCTGCAAGAAGACCATACTTCTAGACTATTTAATTAACTGGGGGTCAAACATTAAGTCTGTGAATTTGTATGGTCTTTCTTAATTAAACCACCATATCATAATCAAACTTGATTATGACTGAATAACTTATTCCTGGTACAAGAGTGGGAATAATACTTATGTACTTATTTGTTATCTCATTTTAATGACTAAGAAGTAGAGAGAGATAGAAGATTCTTTCTTATGTTTGCTGAAAAGTAGCAAAGTTTCCTTTTCATGTCAAATATATTTTATGATAGGAATGTCATAATTTATGTGCTTTTGCATTTATTTTCAGAAGTTTTCTGGACACCACTGATATCATATACTATTCAATTTTACAAATATTTTTGTATGAACAAAAGGAAAGAATGCCCTAGAACAATATAACAAACAGTGGTCAAGAGAATGCAAACCAGACAGAGTACACTGATCTGAATGTCCATATTATAACCAAAATTGTTTATCTCTAAACCAGATTTTTAGATTTCAGATTCCTTATCCCCAGTGTATGTGTAGTACCCATTCTGCTGAAATTGGGAGCACAAAGAGACTCCTTCCCTCTATATTCACAGAGAAACTCTAGCTGACATGAAAATCATTCTAAAAATCTGTGGTTAGTGCTTTGACCCATGGAAAGATAACTAATAGTGCTTCCTTGAAATTATCTAATTTATCCAGGGTACTTACTGTAAATAAATTGTCTTTTCAAGATAATTGGAGTTGGATGTTTAAAGAATATGGACTAGTGATATACTTTTATTACTACTGCATGGCTACTTTAGGTGAAAATTTAAGAGGCACAAAGCTCTGCAATGGCTCCAAGTTGGCACATATTCCTCTGGCTATGTGCCAGATGTGGTCCAAGGGACTGTGTCTTGGGTAGTAGTGATGCTTAGTGCTGCCTAAGGGACAGAACCATTGGGGTCTGTGTGATAATCCAATCTTTTGTATTTGTGGTAGGGAGAATGCCCCTAAAGTATGAAGCACAGCCTACATTTAGTTTTGATGAAATTTATTTAAAAATGTCCTTACTCTCTCTCCCAGATCTGAGGCCTGAAGCAGACACCCACCTGGTCTGCTTCTGGGGGCACCGGATACCTCCTGACCCATCCTTGAGGGTGCAAGGAACCCAGAGCAGTAGAGAACTGTATATTGCAGAATGCACAGCCTTGGTGTATCTATTCATCAAGCAAAACAAGTGGACCTATTCAAACCTCCGGTGTCTGGGAGTTTCATCTGGATGCAGTGAGGACACAGCCTCGGAGGCTTATCAATTTGCTCTTCCCCCGACCCCTCTTCTGATGTCTCGACGCCCGTAATCAGCTTGAAGAAGTTAAAGAAGAATCAGCGCCCCTATTCCCCAGGCTTGGGGACTAAGGTGGTTAATATGGGGCTGTCTCTCTGGGGAACAGCAGTGATTTTGTTGGAACAGGGAGGATTAGCTAGGATTTATGGCATAGCCATAACCTATTGATAGAAATCTGTATAGTTTAGTATCAAGATGAAGTTATAATTTCTTAAATTATAAGTTATAATTTCCAAAATTCACTTGGATTTCAAATTTAAGGTTTTCATTGGTATAAGCTTCTCATCGATATGAAACTGAAATGAATATAGATACTCTCATGGGCATTGTGCCTGTATAACACATTTAGAAATACAAGACTTAGAGCCAGTCCTTCTTTAACTCTTTTAACTGATTTGGGATGACTAGCCTGTGAGTTAAGGGACTATAGCAAATTCATGACTTTGAGTTTATTGTTAGGGTGTTTTCTATATTTCATTTAGAAATAGCTGAGAGGAGATAACAGACAGCAGTCCAGGTTACCTTACATGGATAGTTGGATTTCAAAACGTCAGAAATCCATAGAATTGACGTCACAAATATTTCTATATTAATGTTCATTTTGATTAGAGACCTGTCTGCTCCTGACAGCTTCCTGTCTTGGATTCTAAGAAGAAATTGAGCATCATTGGAGTTACTCCAGTTGTGGTGAGACAGCCACTAGGCAAGAATTGCCTCTCTCCATCTACAGAAAAGGACACCCTTGCAGAATAGTCGACTGATTATATCTGCCCAGACAGAGCAACCAGCGCTTAATAATTCTGCAGCACTAAAGTCTGCCAGATGAGTTTGGGCCAAAAGGCTGAAGATTTGATGCTCCAACGTTCGGTAGTATAGGGGTTGTCCAGGTGTTCAGCGGTCTCTATAAATTGGCTAAGTTTTAGAAGCTATGCTTAGTGCTTCCCATAAATTCAGTTAATTTAGTCATTCTGGATTTCTGACGGCATTGAAGACCTATAGACTCATAGCCAATCCATGTTATTTACCTTGAGAGAAAAGATCTGAGTGGAGGGTTCTCAGCTGACATTCATTCTAAAGCCAAGAAAAAGCCAGGTTCAAAACTAAGTGTTCTAGTCAAGAGAAACGGCAGAGGTTCTGGCTAGTCAACTAAAGGATGGACTGGGTATTAAGACTATCTTGTACCTCACTGGTACAAATAGGAATAATTATGCTCTAATTGTATTCTGAGAAAAAAGCTTTATTTTAACAGGAAGGGTAATATGTAGGAGGAGCTAAGGGGAAAGGAGCACCGAGAGGAAAAGATGGAATAAGGAGAGGAGAAGATGAAGTAGATGAGAAGCTAGATAATGAGAGAGAAAAAGAGAGAGAAAGAGAGAGGGGGCATGGAGGCAGAAGTTCACGTGTCTCCACTAGTCAAAGATAGTTTACATAGCTATTTGGGTATTAGGTTACACTTCTGATTGAGCATTACCATACTTACAAAGCCCTTCATTAACATTTAAAAAATTGTATAAAAGCCAAATGGAAAAGGGGGGGCACGGGATAGGGGTTTTCTGGGGAAGGGAAATGGGGAAAGGGATTGGCATCTGAAATGTAATTAAAATATCCAATAAAAAAATGTCCTTACTAATATTTTTAACAAATCTTTTTATACATTAAAAAAGTAGAGATTTAATTACATTCATTGCACATTGGCAACTATTAATAGTATATTTTACTACATAAAGTTTTGTAAATTATCTTTAGCACTCTAGGTATTGTGATGCATATTATTGAATTAATATATTTATAAGTGTAGCTGACAAATGAATAAATCTGGGAAACAGGCTTGGGGTGCATCGTTTTTTAGTATGCGCTGGTTTGCTGTGCTGTGGCTGTAACTAATGAGCACAGTCTGGGCCTGTGAAATGAAAGAGATTGGTATTTTGTTTTCTACTTTTGATTGTTAGAACCTGCAAATAAGACCAATTCCTATTGAGACCCATTTTCCCAGATTGTAGTTATCTATCTTACCCTGTTTCCTCGTATGGTCCTCTTGTACACGTAAATCTAAGTTAACATTTTGCTGCTTAAAGGACAGTGGTTATACTGGATTAGCACTTACCCACATACAATAATTTTTACTCACATTATCACCATAAATGTACAGTCTCTGAACATAGTCAACATCTAAGGTACTGGTGCTTAGTACTTTGGAATATGGATTTTGAAAAATTAGCTATGTGACTTTGTGAGTGGAAATTTTTCATTTAGTGTCTGATTTGCTGTGTTTTACACAAAATGAAAAAAGTGATTGCCAAATGGTATTAAAGGATGTATTAAATGAACAGAAGAGGCATTTACTATAATAGCCTGTTTTTTTGAACAAACCATTCCAATCTTTATTGGTAGTATATCAGCCGTACAGTCCAAATCATCAAACATGAATCAGTAGTGGCATTTCAGTTCAATGAGCAAGCACCATACATATATCAGTATCATCATTTCATTCTAGATGAAACTCTGAGGCTCCACTGACTTGGCACTAGTCTGTTGAAGTAGCAAGAAGCACCCAAAAGATCATGAGAATGTCTCTGGATCTTTTCTTTGTATGAACTCATGGCAAGCAATGGTCAGTGAAGATGAGTAAAGTGTAGGCAAGGTGACCCAGTGCATTAGCATTATTCACTGACTTGGGTTATACTTATGCACTTTCCAAATGTCACTCATTCCTTTAAAGTGTCTGCCTCAGCAAAACATTCTCTCATGTGTCTGCTTCAGCAAAACATCCTCTCATAAGATAGCTTACAGAAAAGTATTACATGACACAAGTGAGTCTCCAAAGAAACCAGGAATGTCCACTTCAGTTTACTTTTAATGAAAGCACATTAATCTTACATTTCTCGGGACATTACTCAGGACAGTTTAATTATTAAAACATGCTTTGGAGGAGATAAGATAGTGATTTTCAACCTATGGGCCATGACTACTTTGAGAGTTCAATGACATTTCACAGGGGTAGCCTAAGACAATCAGAAAACACATATGTTTTTATTAAAATTCATAAGAGTAACAAAATTACAGTTATGAAGTATCAACAAAACCCTGTAAGTGTTGGAGAAGAAATAGACTGAGAAGTCTGTCTATTTCATTGGAAAATAAGCACAACCATTCAGTATTCTACCTGTTGACATCATTTTCCCTCTTTTGTTGACCTCCATCCAGCTCAGATTTTAAGACAAGGACTCAAGACACAATATTTGTTGATTACCAGATTCTTGTTTTAAAACCCTGGAGTGTTTATCCCAGCACAATTCATTCAACTGAAACAGTTGTCATGAAGCTTTGTGTTTTGTGATAGTGGTAACATTTGACAGATGTAGACAGATGCCTTTGTAAGTTGACTAGTTCAACTTAAAGCCAAATTTGAAGGAAGCTACAAAAATACTGGATAGATAGATGGACTCTTTCTAGCTTCAACTTGGGGTTCCTAGAAAAATGGCCATTAGTCATTCCTTGAAGTGACTTAAAAACACAATCCCACCATATTTCTCATCAGGTTCAATCTGAGAAAATCACATATACTCACATACTTCCTGCTGACCTACACCCAGCCTATATCTGCTCAGGAGCCCATCCTGATGTATTTCCTGCCCACATACCTCCCACACACATGTGATCAAGCAATTCGGATGTAGGTGCTGATGAGTCAAACAAACTTGTTTAGGAAAGTGAAAACAGGTGAGTAACATAATACTCAATCACAGCTCCCAGGGTCTAAACCTCCAACCTGAGAACACAAAGGGAGGGACCCATGACTCCAGCTGTATAGGTCGTTTAGAATGGCCTTGTCAGGCATCAGTGGAAGTAGAGGGCCTTAGTGCCTGAAAGTTTGGATTCCCTAGTGTTGGGGTATTTGGGATCTGGGAAGCAGGAATGAAAGGATGGTGGGAGCACACCCTCATAGAAATAGGAGGAGGGGGGATTGGATAAGGTTTTTTTGGGGAGGGGGAATGGGAGAGGAGATAACATTGAAAGGTAAATAAATAAAATATCCAATTAAAAAAAAAAGACAGATAATGGGTCTGGCAATTGTAGTTGAGCAGTCGAGACTTTTTGTCAACAATTTACTACAGGAGTTTTGTATAATTCTCAAGGACAAGGTATTGTAAAAGAGGCCCATGGAATTTTAAAAAGATTGGTTAGACATACTGTTGCTGAGACAAAGAATGATGCTGACCTGTGAGCTTGCTGAGTGCCCTCACAAAGGGACTGGGGAGCTGTTCCTATGGACATACATTCCTGACCCACCTTTGGCTTGACTATATCCCAGATGGAACAAGCTGCCTCACCTCAAGTTCTTAGACCTTGTGCAATAGAGAATCGAAAAGAGAAATTATGTCTTCTGTATCCTTCTTAAAGGTGACCAGCTATTTGGACTTAATCATGTACTAGTCTAGAAATCAATTCAATATGGGAAATAACAGTCTACTTTTGGAAGACTGGATCTGGACTTTGTTGGAAACATATTTGGAAGTTAGCTGTAGCTCACTATGATGATACAATATTAAGAGATAAAGTTGGGACAGGATTGGAACATCAAACAAGGGTTAGTGCATGTTTTAAGGCTCTTTTAAGTGTCAAGCTAAAATTGGTTTTGTCTCTTCTATAGCATTTATTGTAGGTTGCATTGTATAATTTTTAATTATGTTAGTGTGTTGAAACCTGGCATGTCTGTTATGGGGGTCTATCAACCAGATTTTGTCTCACTGCCCTGAGTATTAGAAAACCTTGATTCTTTAAAAAAAGCTTGAAAGTGCTCAAAGAAGCGAGTTAGGCAGTTAAAAGTTGAAAGTTAAGCAGAAGCAAGAGGGTAGCGGACTTGATTACTGCTGGCATAATAGCTTTAATTTCATTAATTGATAGCACATCTGCTTCTGCAATAGCATTGACACAAGGATTTAAAACAACTACTTTTGTTGACCATCTAGCAAAAAAATGTTACTAATGTTTTGAGTATACAAAAGGATTTATACAGGTATCTGGAACAACGAATGATGCTGTATAACCCATTCAAATTATCTGAAGGAAGTCCAGGGTTCAAGAGCTAGGCGCCATCCCAAGTGTCATGACAAATATCATTGGAGTAGTGTCACTTTTGAAATTCACAATGATTATCATTATAATTAGAAAAAAGTTTAAAGATACCTGTAGGATATTTGGCATAATCCTAACACCTCTGGGTGTGTTAACTTTGCATAATAAGATTATGAATTTAAAGAATGCTGCTCTGCTGACCATTGATGCTGCAGATAATGCTGATAAAATTATCCATGGCCTGAGGTCAGTATTTCCTTTTGGGTCAAACCTCAGAAATGGCATATATAGCTTGATCAGGCTATCCCTTCTTGTCCTGGGAATACTTTTATTCCTGCCCATCATGTTAAAGCTTTATCTTTAACAACATCAACATGTTGGCAGCCAAAGTACATGTCTTGAACCTGAAAATGAACCCCAGACAGAGTTATTAAATTAACAGGCTAGAAAGCCAAGAACAGGTAAGATTCTGTGCAGAGCTTTACCAACCTAAGACAGAATTGCATTGCTTTTGATAATACATATTTCATGATGGGTAAGGAAGGCATTCTTGTCAGAACTGCCTAAGACAGACTCAGTCTTGTTAAGAAAATGAAAAAGGAGGAAAGGTGGAGAGCCTTTGGGGCTGCTTAGCAAAAAGCTGACATGTGCCAAAGACAAGGAAATGGGCTGCTTGGCAGGAATATGACATTGGCCAAGAATGAGGAAGCAGGCTCCAAGCAGGAATCTGACATTAGACTAGAAAAAAGAAGTAATTTCAGGTAGGAAACTAAATCGTAAGCTACAATAAAAAAGTAATCTCAGGCAGGAATCTAAATATTAGACTAGAACAAAGAAGCAACTTCAGACAAGAATCTAAATTTTAGGCTAGAGCAAGGAAGTAGTCCTCAGACATGTCCTCAGACCTTGGGCTAGGATAAGGAAGTAGGCTCAGATAGTTTGGTCATCCTGAGAAGTCTTCAGAAACAGTGATCACGGAGTGCTCACTTAATTGGGTTTAATGCCTTGCTTTTCCTTTGACTATTTGTGCTTATTGCTTGTTCCTCAAGTATTTGCATCTAATGTATTGCTAGACCCAAAACTTAGAACTGACCTTATACATGTATGTAACCAAAATGGCATAAAAGTATAGAGGAAGAGGGGGTATAGGATAGGGGGTTCTAGGGAGGGGAAATGGGGAAAGGGGATGACATCTGTATTGTAAGTAAGTAAAATATCCAAAAAAAAAGAAAGTGAAAAAAAAACTTCCAACATTTAACTTTGGTTTTCACATTGACCCCCTTTTCTTGAGTTGTATCTTGAGTCAAATCCTTAACTCTGTGTTGACTAACAGTTTATAATTGAGGTGTAATAACCATCAGCTTAATGGTATCCACACAAAACTTATCATTTAATTAATTCATTAATGGGCCAGTTGTAATTATCAAAAGCAGAAGGGTCAAGTGCCCTGTGATGGCTGATATCAGAGTAGCCTAGAAATGAGAATGAAGAGCAGGTATTTATTTCATCTCAGGTGGTTTATATAGAAAACCAATTTTATTTTAAAGCTCTGTATTACATAGAGAAGCTCAAGTGTTCTATTATATTGTCTAACTATTTTAACTAATAAATCTAGTGGTTGGTAGATCTGGGTCTATTTGCTTTTAACAGGTACCTTTCCTGGTATGCCGAAAGGCACTAGAGGAAGCCATTTTGTTCACTATACAAGGAAGTTTTTTTGATCTAACACTCTAGCTTGTTGGGAAACAAGGGCAACTTATTCTCTTCTGTTACTACTTCCTGCTGAAACTCAGTTATTGTCAGAGCCCAGGAAGGCTGGTAATGCTAGTCAAGACCAGGAGGAAATTCAGGCAATGAGGCATCAGAAACATCTGGTTAGCTGATTCAGCTGAAGAGACAGACAAAGAAAGAGCAATGGCATTGGCTGGACTGGTCCATATCAGCTTTTAGCAAGTTTTTTGGAGCAGGTTGTAGTTAGCAGCTGCTGCTTGGGTGGTGTTTATCAACTCAGTATAAATCTACTATATCTGAGACAGGCATAGACTAATGACAGAAGTTAAAATTTGGGAATTTAAGGGAAAATCTTACATTTGGAACTTTCAAGTTCACAGTTCTAGTAGTTGGGGGACGGGCTGAGTCCCAAGACTAAAAGAAAGAAAGAAGAGATCGACATCTCAGGATGAGACAGGTGAGAAAACTTAGGCTGTACTTATCTGGAGTACTTTAGAGTTGTTCGAGGCAGACCTAAGTCTTGATTCTCTAAAACTTACATAAATTTTTAGTTTACAAAAAGATCTAAACATTTTAGGTATATTTGCAGTACCAATCTATACTGAAATCCACACTGCAGAAAAAAAAAATGATCAACAGGTATTTGTAAAACAGCTCATATAGACTAACACCTTTAAATCCTAATAAAATTCATATCTTTGGGTTAAAAAAACATGAACATGTATCCTCTGTCCAGAGAGCCACATACATAGATTGGATAGAGATGTCTTTAGCCCAAAGGAAGTACCTTTAAGTCTATATTTAGAAAATAAAGAAATTTAAAATATTGAGCTTGTGTCTGATAAAAACAATCAACACTCTACCAGCTTATTAGAACTCCTTTTTATCATAAAAACTCTGAACTCTTGAAATCACAGTATGACAATAGCAAAAGTAGGAAAAGAAATCTGAAGTATTTTCCATTTTTCAATGCCTTAAATTACTTTCTTATACATTTACAAGCTTAAGTGGATTTTGACCCTTTTTCTTTCTGTCTCATAATTCATATCTCTGGTAAGAGATATGCATAGTTATTACTGAGAAGAGTCATTGCAAAGCAAATTTCTTTAAATAAAGAAGCATTAAGAAGTTACACTTGAAGCTTTTTTATTCTTTAATATGAAGCATGCTAGCTAGGCAAGCCTGTCTACTTTTCTCAGCAGGAGACTTAATACCTCTAATAAAGGCCCAATTTTTACATATGAAAGGAACTAACAAGATGTCTGCAGCCTTAGGGAAGAAACTGGTTGCCTGCTGCAGCCACCAAGCTGACAATGCTATAGCTGCCCCAGCTGTCAATACCTTGAGAGATCTAAGGAGGAATTATAGCAGAAAGTGTAATCCAGATGCCTTATGTATCAATTAAAATGACAGACTTATCCATTACCTAGATGGTCACCTCACCAGGTCCCTGTGGTCTTCAGGGCTTTGTTTGGGTGCAGAGGTCTCAGGGCAGCATCAGTCTTCAGCTGGCAGGCCCAGAAGACATGAGAGACATCCTGTGTGAAGAGGAACTTGTGGGACTGAACCTGCTTTGTCTGTGATAAGTGAGGCAATCAATTTTCCGTTGCCCTGCATGTCTATAGTTTGGGCATTGTGCTTGTGGCAGCTAAGGCATGGGGCAGTCTTTCCCAGTGGTTAGCATTTTCACAATCCAGGTGAAGCTGTCGTCATACCCCATCATCTACTTTGGAGACCTTGGGGTTACTGCTACCCCAAAATGGAATCTCAAAGTGGGATCTCTGTCATAGTAAGCTTCTTCCATTAAACTTTTTAAATGCCATAATCAGGAGATCTTTGACAAGTCTAGGGACCATTATCTGTTTGAGCTAAACTACTTGATTTTAATTATTTGTTTTAGGCTTAACCTTGAAAACACATACTCAAAGCTGAATAAAAATTTTTCCTATAATTAATTTCATCAGTGTTGTGTTTTATAAAAAGTGCCAAGGATATGCTTTGTAGAGCCAAGTATGATGAGGGTGGGAGGGATGTCTCAGTGGGCCCATGCTGAGGTATCTTTTCCCCCTGAGATACCATCTACACAATGAGTATAGTATAGAATATATTTAAAGCATAGGAAGGGGAGTTGAGAAGGGAATAGAGACAGAGAAAGACAGAGGGGAGAGGAAAGAGAGAGAGAGAGAGAGAGAGAGAGAGAGAGAGAGAGAGAGAGAGA
>JANHMN010000004.1:138497150-138528232 GCA_030674055.1 Rhabdomys pumilio | reverse complement strand
GAGAGAGAGAGAGAGAGAGAGAGAGAGAGAGAGAGAGAGAGAGAGAGGAGAGAGAGAGAGATTTCAGAGATCATAACACAACAATTAAAACTAAAGGTTCCTTTTGTGGTTCTTAATCTTAAGGGTAAAAGACCTTAAACATAGACTTGGAAGAAAAGTTGAATGTCATTTTATTGGAGTTTGAGAGAAAAAACCAAAAGGTAAACAAACTGGAGATCTTGGTGAAGGTTAGGAGGTAGGAGTAGACAAAAGGAGAGAGAAATTCATGGTCTTTAAATATTATACCAGCAAAACAGACAGGCTCAAAATGAAGTCTAAAAGCAAGTGCTTGGTGTAGTTATATGTTGTAAAAAGTGTGGGAATACCACAGAAGAAAGTAAGCTTAGAAGTTTGGATGTTAGCTGAACAAGAAGCTAGAAAGAGGTCAATCAAAAGTTATTCTTTGGAATGAGAATGCAAAACATTAGGCACATTTAGTAATGAGAATATATAAGCAACTGTATCAAGAGAATGGCTTCTCTGGTCTGTAAGTACACATCTCATTAAAGGATAATTATTCTCTAAGACATTTTTCCTGAGGGGCCTGTCCAGGTGATCGGTCCATTTGTTAACATTTAGGGAAGAGATAATAGTATGTCTTTATAATCTTAGTCTTTTGGTCTCTTAGAATGGCATGTTTTCACATACGACGAGAGATAAAACTCATATACCATATGACCAATAATCATTTCTTAGTGATGAAGTTGGGGTTCCATTTTTATGGATAAACGAATTTGTAGACTTAAGAGCAAGTTTGAGGACCAAGTTTTATAAGTTTTTGAGAAGAGATTAAGGCAGGCAGACTGAAAATCTCAGATGCTGCCAGTAACAGGAAGACAGAGAAGAGAGGAAGACAATTTTTAGTTAGAGTCCGAGAAAGTGGGAATAGGGGTCTTCAAGAACCTGCTTAAAGTTTAGCATTTAACAAACATGCTTGAAGCCATCAAATCTATGCAGCCACACATATCTACATATATCAGTGCATGTCTCCACTGACTACTGTTTAAAAGAATTCCAAGAGAACTTTCTGATAAATGTTTTATTAAATTTAAAATACCATGATAATTCCTAAATTTGTATGTACTACTTAATACATAAATGTTACCAAAAAATCTAGGGTTTCTTTTTTGGTTGTTAGTCTTCTTAATAATTATTTTAGAACATCCCAATAGGGTGCTTGAGTATTACTTTATTGGAGATTAAAAAAAAAAAAACCAAAGTAGACAAGTTCTAAATCTTAGCAGCTCCCAGGTGGGACAGCATCACACCTTTGACTTGGGAGTTAAGGAAGCTGCATGTTCTGTCATGGTGCTCTACAAGAAGGTGCGAGTTTGAGGCAGTGGAAAGAACTTCGGAGAGCCCTACCAAAGTCAAGAGTGTTATGGAAAGCATACTTAGGCTTTCAGTCAATTTTGAAAGTAAGAAACACAATCACTTTATGCTTTTTGAATAACAAAAGCTGGCAGGCTTATCAGTGCTGCATGATGGGAACTTTGTTAAGTTGCCTCATGAGAAAAGGGCTTATGGAAAGTATAAATACGTTTCTAATTAAGAGTATAATTATTTCTTTCATCTCTTTAGCATGGCCTCAGAGGAGTCTACTTCTCTGGGAGTGTGGTAGGGGGGTCTCCACATCAGCTGATTGATAGGCCCAACTAAATTAACTCTTAAGAGAGGAGACAATAGTACGCAATGTTCTGAACTTTGGAGCAAATCAAAATGTCACATCACCTAGGATCAGAAGCAGTACTCAGATTGCATCTTTTTGACCAGGAAAAAGTATTCTTTCCTAAAGAGCCTCAACCAATACTTCCACCTTTTCAAATAGTATTTTAAATTTTAAAGAGCTGCAACCCTTAATTTACCTTTTTGGTGTCACCTTGGAAGTGGGAAGAAGAGTCCAAAGTTGATCAAAAAGGAAGAGTCTATACTCAATGCCCCCCATGACTGCTAGTCCCCTTCCTGTTACATAATCTAGCTGTGTAGGGAGAAAGAAAAGATAACAGGACACCAAAGACACTTTTAGAATTTCTAGCTTCTGGCAACGACAGAACCAAGGTCATTTCCAGATTCTTGCCAATCACAAGAATTACGGTCCCTGGAACACAAGATCGCCTTCCCAGTTTCTCCTTTTTCTTCACTGACCTTTATGATGACTGTTACCGGAGTTGCTTTCATGACAATTTAGTGAGTAAAAATTCTCAAGTTTATGTTAAACTCACACTCTCTATTTTTATTTCTTAAGCAACTTTCCCCATAGCTGTTGGTTTCGGGGGGGGGGGGGGTTTCTCTCTGTGCACTGTGTATTTATAGACTGTGTCCTTCTATCAGTCTGTAGGAGTACGTTGCAGATTCTCCATGATAGCAGTGTTAAGTTTGACCCTTCCAGGCTTGTTCTCGAGTTGAAACAGTTCTATTATTCACCTGCAACAAAATATTTGACTTCATTTGTATACATTTCTTTGTAGATAAATGGGTCTCTTTTATTCTGTGTACCATATCCTTAATAGAAGCAGCTTCTGGTTTCCCCAAGATGCGTCAATTACCTGTGTATTTATGCCTACATGTCTTAGTTTACAGTGTCTTTTGACATATAGTCACTGTCCTTAGTGTCAGTTTGATCTTGTCAGTCAGTGTTCTTTAATTTACCAGGTATATTTTTATACATTACATATATAAATACATGTAAATTATTATGTACAGTTGTATGCATGTGAGGTACTTTGAATTAGAATGGTTCACAACAAGCTGTTCTCATGTAATTGTACATATATTTTTATGGTTGGTCTCCAGTTGGTAGAACTGTTTGAGAAGCATTAGGAAGTATGGCCTCGTTAGAGAAGTCACTGGGTTGGGGCAGCATGAGATTTCAAAAGCTCACACCATTTCCAAGTTAGGTCGTTGCTCATGGACTCATTCTCTGAAACTTTAAGCCCCCAATAAATTGTTTTTTTTTTCCTATAAGTTGCCTTGGTCATTGTGTTTTAGCATGATAATAAAAAAGTAACTAAGAGTAGATGTATAGTTATGTTCATATGTAAATTATGTGTGTACAAGTATGTGAGTTTATGACTGGGTTCATGAATAGGTTTACATGCACAGATGATAATACATTTAAGTGTATAATTTATAGGTTATACATTTATAGGCATGTGCATTTATAAGTATGTGCAATCATAGCTGAACACATGCACAGAAGTGTTCATATATGCACATGTATAGATGTGTTCATATATGTACATGTATAGGTATAGCTGAACACATGTAGAGATGTACACATGTGCATGCATGCATGCATGATATATGTACTTTTGGGTGATTGCTTGTACAAATGTGTACATATACAAATGTAACCATGCATAGTATACTCATATATAGATGTGTCCATTGTAGAAGTAAACTTTTACTCATAACTGTTTTCTTTCTCCATTTCTCTAAAATAATCTGCCTTGTTTTAGGGTATTCTAGTTTATTCTTCAAGTGATGCTTTATTACTTATACAAGTTAATGCAAAATATTTTTCATTTTTAAACTCATCTTCTGTTTGAAAGTTAGAATCATGTTCCACTTACAGGATTCATGATGATAGCTTATCTCAGTGTAGCACCATTGCCTGTTCTGGTCTCAAAGGATTACACTGAACTTAGAAGCGTAGGGCATAATCTGTTGATTTTTTAATGTTTAAGTTGGTTTTGTTTTGTTTCTGATTCTACTGGAATCCTGTAAACTTTTCTGACTTGTTTGGAGTTCTGACTCCAAAAGTGCTGCTACTTCTGGTGTCAGGTTTCATACTGTAGTGTAGACTGGGTAGAATCTCACAAGGATTCAAGGCAGGCTTTGAACTATCTCACACTACCTCAGCTCTCCTGGCACTAGGATTGTGTGTATAGGCCACTATAATCAGAACCATAATTTTTTTTCTTGTTTTATTCAGAATTTTGGAATTAGATTATAATATACCTTAAGGTAACTATTGGAGCATGACAGATATCAAGAATGAACTTTTTTGTCTTTTTAGATTTTAACATATTTAATTACTTGTTCATTTTGCCTTTTTGCTTTTTAAAGAGAGAAAAAGGAGACATGGAGTTGGATGGTGGGAAAGTGGAGAAGGTCTGGGAGGATATGGGGAGAATCATAATTAGAATACACTATATACATTTTTAATAAAGAGAGATAAAATATTATTAAAGATATTATTATTATGTTTATTTGAAAGTCAGGTTCTGTGCAAGAGCACAGTAAATAGTCATATCTGCTACATATGTGCCAGGGGCCTCCGACCAGACCTCTTTGGTTGTTGCTTCCAGTTTCTAGGAGCTCCCAGGGGTTCAGGTTAGTTGACACTGTTGTTCTTCTTATGGGGTTGCCATCCACTTTAGGTCCTTCAATACTTCCCCTGACATTTCTAGAGCAGTCCTCGACTTCTGTCCAGTGGTTAGTTGTAATTATCTGAATCTGCCTCAGTCAACTCCTTGTATATCCGTAAGAGGACAGCCATGTTAGACTCCTGTCTGCAATCACAAGATAGCATCAGTAATAGTGTCAAGGTTGGTGCCCACCCAGGGAATAAATTCCAGGTTAGACTGGCCACTGGTAGGTCTTTCATTCAGTCTCTGCTCTATTTTTTGTCCCTCTATTTCTTTTAGATAGGAATAAGTTTGAGTTGAGAATTTTGAAGGTATGTTGGTGTCCCTATCTCTCCATTGGGGGCCATGTCTAATTATTGGATGTGGTTTCTTCAGTTTCCATATCCCGACTGTTGGTCATTTCAGCTAAGGTCACCCACATTGAGTCCTGGGAGCCTCCCTCATCCCAGGTCTATGGGATTTTCTAGAAGTTCCTCCTACCTCACCCCTGGCAGCTCCATATTTCCATTCATACTCCCGGCCCTCTGGGCTAATCTTCTATCTCACTCCCTACCTGATTCCGGCCCCCCTTTCCCCTCCCATGTCCCCTCTCCCACCCTGTTCCTTCCCTCACTCTGCCTCCCATGATTATTTTGTTCTTCTTTCTCAGTGGGATTGAAGCATCCTCATTTGGGTCTTTCTTCTTAGGGTCTGTGGAGTGTAACATGGTTGTTCTGTACTTTTTGGTTAATACCCACTTATCAGTGAGTACATATCATACATGTCCTTTTGGGTCTGGGTTACCTCATTTAGAATAATATTTTCTTTTTTTCTTTTTCCCTTCCTTCCTTCCTTCCTTCCTTTCTTTCTTTCTTTCTTTCTTTCTTTCTTTCTTTCTTTCTTTCTTTCCTTCTTTCATTTTTTTTTTGTTTTTGAGACAAGGTTTCTCTGTGTATCCCTGGCTGTCCTGGAACTCACTCTGTAGACCAGGCTGGCCTCAAATTCAGAAATCCACCTGCCTCTGCCTCCCAAGTACTGGGATTAAAGGCATTCATCACCACTTCCTGGCCAAGGATAATATTTTCTTTCTAATTCCATCAATTTGTATGAAAAATTCATGATGTCCTGTTTTTAATAGCTGAATAGTATTCCATTGTGTAAGTGAACCACATTTTCTGTATCCATTCTCCCACTGAGGGACATCTGCATTGCTTCTAGTTTCTGGCTATTACAAATAAGGCTGCTATGAACATACTGGAACACACGACCTTGTGATATTGTGATCTACTAGTTCTTAATCATCAATAAAGTCTAGTATTTCTGAGACTCTGTCTTTTGTTCATTTTCTGGTATCCTTCACAATTATGATGCTGCTAATGGAAGGTAGGTTGAAAGGCTGCTATCTACAGATCTCTGTCACAAAGACTGTAAGCTTGGCAGACATAAATCATGTGGGATTATCCAGTAATTGAAGCCTTGGATCATGATCTTTTTTCTTCCTTCCCTGCTTCATTCATTTTTATTTTCTTCTCCTCCCCATTGCCTCCAATCCTTTATCAAGCTTTGACAATAATAGCTATCACAGCAGCAGATAGTGTCATTTTCTTTTATTTTAGCCCTTCCACAAGGGCAAGATAGGCAAATGTGCATGATTTAGAATTTGACTTATGCTGAAATTTTAGCATCTTTAAGTCCTGGATAAGGTTAATGACTAAGGTAGAGGCATAAGCTGATGACATGAAGTGTAAAAGAGGAAACCAGAAATCTAGAAGGCACATGACTATGGCTAGTCTTGGACTGTAGAGAAGATTGTGACATTATGATCACCAGCATTCACTAAATGTCACTAAACCACAGCACCATCATGTTTGTCGGTGATGACTTTGGAATAGAACTGTTTGAAGTGATTACCTTTGGACACATGAGTTTCGTCTGTTGTATCTTGATGATAGTTGAAGCTATGGGAGCCTCTTGCCTTACATAGTTTATACACAGGGTTATTTGTTACCCAATCTAGTAAATTATCACTTATTTCCTCAAGAAAAGTAGATAGCATTTCTATAGCCTACATGAGGGTAGCAAGTCTCTGACAACAAAGAAACACCATTTGGGCTCTGTTTAAGTATCCTGAATAAAAAAAATACTTCTCTTCCCCTGACATCATCATTAAGATCACTAACAGCAACATACAACAGGAGTCCAACAAGTTTGTTGTTACCAGAGCCACAGTGAGTCATTGCTATACTACACATTACAGGCCATGAAGGATCTGAAGAGTCATTGAGAACATCAGCCTCTTCCAACCACCATCACTCATGAAGTGTCAACTGACTATGTAGAGTCTTCTCATGTTGAGTTTCTTGTTCATAACTGACCACATCCTCAATAACCTAGACATTTTTAGATCCCAACATAACCAATCCTAGGGCTAGGCCAGATGGTTCTGCTAACATTCCAATAAAGTTGTTTTTTTGTTTTGTTTTGTTTTGTTTTGTTTTTTGTTTTTATGTTTGTACATTTTGTACATCCTGAAGTTTAGTTCCCATGGCAACCAAACCAAGGCTCAGGTCACTGCTGGCTTTCTGGAGTAGATTAAGGAGACATGCAATTATATCATCATCATGACTGGCATGAATAAGACCCAGTGCAGAGACTTCCTTTATACTAATTTATTAAAAAGGAAAACTTCAGAATGCTTCACAATTTTTCACATAATCCTTGCACAATTTCCATACTGTCTAAGAAAGCACTTAGCAACTATTTTAATTCATTGATTTATAGTTTTTCTTCCATGATGGAAAAATTATTTCTGATATTTCTTTAATCATGTTTTGCCCAGAATATTTTCATTAAATTTTGCTAGTTTTTTTTTCCACATATCCATACCTTTTATATATTTACTAAACATCTGGTATATTTTTTTTTTGTGAATGACTAAATTCATTGATTAATCTCATGAGGCTCCCCCTTTAAATTTGTTGATATAACTTTGTAGAACCAATATTATTTACTTATATATTAGAGGCTTTTATCTGCAATGCTCATGATATGATACCTAAATTAATTACATATCCAGGTATAGAACCTCATGGCTAGATCAATGTAGTTTGCATGCACATATGATCATATATTTGAATATTTAATTTATAGATAGTGTACATGTAAAAATTTATACATATATACACATATAGGGAAAAGATAAAAAAAGAGAGGTAGAGTGGAAAAGAGAGAAAGAGAAAGAGAGCAAAAGAGCAAGAAAGAGAGAACATATAATGTACATATACTATTTTTTATTTTTGTAGTAGTATTTCTCTGTAGCTCTGGCTGACCCCAAAGTCTGTCAAATATTTATTTTTTAAAGATAGTTTTTAAAATTATCTTCTTAGGTGGTATACAGAATACTGAGCTTCATTTTTCTATTTTCAGATTTAAGGGGGACCCCTTCTGGCCCCTCTTCTCACATCATGTAATCCCCTTTTTGCAGTCATATTTCAAGTCAGAGAAAAACCTAAGATATTTTGTCTGTTTAGTCTTCTTAAGCCTCCAGTTTCCTCTGTTGTTTCCCCTGTGTTTCCCTTGGACATTTTCCTGCCTAACACATTCTCTTCTTCTTCTTCTTCTTCTTCTTCTTCTTCTTCTTCTTCTTCTTCTTCTTCTCCTTCTCCTTCTCCTTCTCCTTCTCCTTCTCCTTCTCCTTCTCCTTCTTCTCCTTCTTCTTCTTCTTCTTCTTCTTCTTCGTCTCTCTCTCTCTCTTTCTCTCTCTCTCTTTCCCTCTCTCTCTCCCTCTCTCTGTAAATGTATAGATGGGTGCATATGAAGTTGTGTATGTGTGCATTCACAGGTGCACATACATTAGCATGTGAGTATAGTCATGTGTGTGGAAATTTGTGTACATGTGCTTGTATGTGTAAATCAGCCCACACAGTTGTAAGCATGTAATATTTGCCTTTCTACATCTAACAGTTTCACTGCTTATTTCTAATTTCATTCATTTTTCCAGAGATGACAAAATTCTTCTTTTGCCTAAGTACAGCTCCGTTGTGTGTGTATATGTGTCTGTGCATATATATAATATATACATATATTATATATATGTATATAACATTCCTATATCTTCTGTCTTCAGCACATATTTATTGTACCTATCATTTCCTCTTATTGTTCTATTTCTCTAAGTAAGATGTTGCTTTTGCTCTTTAGTCTATGGGATTTGCATAAGGGAGTAAGGAAGTGAAAGGAAGTGAGCCCTACAGTAGAGTCACAGTGGAATGGTAGAGGCTGGTTGGGTTGAGTTGTAGCATCAATTAACTCAGACTCTGGCAGGAAGCCAACATTTTTATTCAACTCTTTCTTGGTGTCCTTAAGGGTGGAAATGTTTGGGAAGCCTTAAGGATCAATACAATCATGGAAGCCCCAGAATCAATTCTTTGAATAGCTAAAGTGCTCTTAGTTCCAGCTGGGATAGACATGATTTCTAAGAGATTCCAGTCCCATTGGAAGAATCCCTTGTTCTAGGATGATAGTAATAACCTGTCCTGGGAACACTGATTCTCACATTTTTGTGTGGTTTGCCTTGGTAAAGCACTTTATCTGGGGTTGATGCTTAACATAGAGGTGGAAAGCCATCTTTAGAGTGGCCCTCTTCTGACATCTGTGTTCTCTGAATTGGGAGCTTCTTCCAGATCCTACAGCTCCTGGGATAAAATAAGTATCAGTCCACATAGCAATGTGAACACCTTTCTTCTTGCCTTGTCGAGAGGTATTTTTATCATCATCTAAGACCTATGGAGGAGTGTTCTCTGATTTTCTGTCCTTCATAGCAACATGAAGTAGCAGGACTAGTTTGTGACTATCAGAGATGGTTGTGTTTAATCATTTCATGGGCACTGCTGTGTGAGCTGAATATACACTGAAGCAAGCTGGGAAGAACCTACTAGGATGTGAAGGTGTAGGAAGTCCTGGGGTGTGATGATGAACGACAGATTCTTTGAAGATGGAAAGAGCTTTTGTAAAAGTCTGCAGGAGTTGATTTAAGGAAAAAGTAAAACAGGCATTAGCTGTTTACTGAGTCATCTGTCACTGTTCTGTTCTCCAATCTGGGCAGAGGAAAGCAAAAGAAAATCCCATGGGCTCTCAGCCATTAGTTATTTCATCTGTTCAGAGACAAGGTATTAGGACTCAGTTTCAATCTCATGCTAAGGTGAAACTATGTATGATAGCCTTCCTGGGTCACTGTTCTCTATGGATAAACAAGGAATGATTCTCATGATAAAGCAAGATTTTGTCTTAGAGAATGGCTCTCTTGATCTCAAGGACTCTTTCTGTTTGTACTGAACTGACATCTTTGGACTACTTTTTATTTCCTGTTACCTGATTTAAAATTTCTTCAAAATTTCTATTTCTTAACAATTAATTTCTTTGAACAGTATAGCTTTTTGGGGATATTGGTGAAAATATGAAATCTACAAGTTAACATTGGTATCCTAGGTTGTCGAAGGAGTTGGACTGCATTGTCTCTTCCTACTAAACAATAAGCATTCATGTTCTCTGTTGAAAAACATAAGCATTTCACTTAAAATATCCAGTGAATTTCCTTTCCCTATCACCACAGCTATCTATTCAGCCACTGCTAAGTCCTTATCTTGCCTTGTGCATTTATTTCTTTATATGAAAGACTTTGACATGTAGGCTTAAACTATGTGCTGCTTGTTTTCTTTGATTTGGTTAAGATTGTTGAATCTCTTCAAAATATGTGCAGACAAAACTTGAAATGATTTCAATGATTTCACTCAATTATTACCAGAGGTCAGCAAATGTCACCTAGGTCTAGAATTTGCTTAGCAAGTAGTAGGGTTGGGTTCAATCATCAGCACTTTCCACCCATAACCAAATAAATAAATAAATAAAACAACTAACAATGATAGAACTCGAATTCCAACTTCTAGCATGTCAACTCTGTATGCTTCCTGTTCCACCATGTGATGTCACAACTGTTTTTCCTTTCTTCTGACATTGTATAATATTCTCAAAATCTTTTTTACTGTACGAAAAGTGGGAATTATTTGTTACATGACTTCCCCTTTTAGAATCTTGTGCTAAGGAATTATAGAAGCAACATTTTTACCATTTTGACATCAATTCAAATTACTTTTCAGAATCAGCTGATTATTAGAGCATCAGGTTTTTTATAATACTGGAAGATATCAAAGAAACAACTATATAGCATTCACAAGTCTTTATTATAAACCTGATTATTTTAGAAAACTGTAATTGGCACATTTGTTTGTGTTATAAATCAAATCAAAATTCCATAGATAGAATTTACTTTGCATAAAGTATAAAATACTCTTTGAATATGTGTGAGAAAATGATGCACTGTTCATTTATTTCGGAAATAAAAAAAAATTAGACAAGTAGCACATTTCTTAACACAAGAAAAAGGATTTGTTAAGGAACCATGGCACTCAATTAAATAGTACTTCCCTGAAATAAAACACTGGAACAGTCAACAGATGTGAGTTTACTTGGGGATTTATCAACCATCTGGGCTTGTCATATCCAGCTGCAGGCTTCACATAAAGTTTCATTTTTAAAGCACTGAGTAATTGTAAATACAGTAGATTTTATGTACACATGTAAATAGATTTAGGTTTACTCATGAGTTTCTTGCAAATAAATTGTGCTTATGTTTGTAAACTTGTGAAAATTTAATTTCCTCCATGAGAGACTAATTTTATTGCTGTGATATTTCACAATGATGTGCTGTTTGTGTTTAGCTTATAAATAAATGACTTCTGAGTATCACAGAAGCAGTAGAATTTCAGCAACTTTTATAATGAACCCATTATCTTGCAGTATGTCCTTAGGTTTGCCATCAGAAGCCGATGCTATTTTTAATAGGTTACCCTTAAATCCATCTTCTCTTTTCTTTGCTTCTGATAAGACAGCATATGAAAATTTGTTGGGTTTAATGTGAAGACAAACATTGCAGCAAAGAAAGTGTCTTAACCAGCCTAAAGTGATAAGAAACAAAAGTGATAAGTAATAATCAAATGCCACTCATGACATTGAACTTTCCATAGATACAGAACATTACTGTAAAAATACGCTTACCTATGCTCCAAGTTGTTATCAAAGCAGCATTCTGCACTTCCATACAACCTGTGATATCCTACATGGGAACACTTTCCCATCAGAATTTAGTAATTTGAAATTAATTTTCCATCACAGAGAGCCTTGTATCACCACTGTGAAAAGTTTTACTTCCATTAAATTTAGAATTATTATATTATCATTGTATTAACATTGATAACTAATGAAATTTTATTCTAGATGCCATCCCATGAAATTTAAAATATGCAGTAAAAAGAGAATAAATGCTCCAAAGATCAAATATCCTTAGAGTATTCAGTATGCAGAAGCTAAAGAAAACATTAAGAAAATATGAATTTAAAGACGTGCCTAAGATTTAAATGTTTAAAAAGCATTGTTAACAATTAAAGATTCTTTGTTAAATATAAGCTTTACACAATTTACATGAGATAATTTGGGTAAAATGTTTAAAAGAATCAAAATCAAATGCATGAGCTTACCTTGACTCAAAGTATGATAGACATAAACAAATGTGACAGTCATAATATCAATAAAAGTTGAATTTAAGCAAGAAAGATATCCACTGAGTCAGGTTTATTCTATGTCTTTCCAGAAATATCTTAGCATCTAACTAGGAATCTTTAAAAGAGCCATTTGTGATTTAAATCTATAACAAATCTGTCCAATGTTGTACCACATGTGAAAACTATACTTAATTTTAATGACAAATAAACTTTTCAATTTTCAAATGTTCTCTCATAAGGAAATGAGAAAATTTCAAGAACAAACTTTACAGATACTACAATTTTCCACTATATTCAGACGTTCATCTAATCCACATAAACACATACTCTCCTGTCCTTCCCCCAAAGTTTTTTGTTTCTTGAAATTATTTGGCCATGTGGATATTTGTGTCAGTAAGGCAATGGAAATTAAATGCAATACTTAAAACATTAATATCATTTGAGTAAAAATGATGGGAAAGAGTCACACCTAAGCTAATTGCAAAGTGCTCTTAAGGCATCCATGATGAAGTGGTCTCTGTCAACAGGCACATTCTGTTGCAATGCAGCATCCATAAAATGGAGCATGGCTGACATCGTGACTGTGATGCTTGAGAGTCTTAGTAAAGAACCCTCCATCTCCACATGGCATTCTTCCTGAGCACATGTCTCTGTTCACACTGACCCTATTTATAAGGTTATTTATCATTCATGAATAGGAGTTTTCCATTCCAGGGTGGCTCTAGTGTGACGACACTAGGACTATATAAAGTTGTATCCTAATACTAATGATTAGGATTTTAACAAGTAAATTTTAAGGGACATAATTTGTCTCACAAAACCACGTCAATATTGAGAAAGCTACTGTTTTTGTTTATAGCACAGTTTAAAGATATGAAAAGAAACCTCCTACTAAGACTAGAGAAACACCAGTGGTATTCTCCTGGGACTCACTTTAGAACAGTTGAGGTGGCAGTTCATCATCAATTCTAATCCAAGTAAACCATCACTTAAAAGCATGAACTATTAACTACATAGTTCCCTTTCCAAAAATGATTTCTTTCTTTTTATCTTATGTGTATGGGTAGTTTACCTGCATGTACATGTATGTAGTTCATGTGTGCAATGCCCATAGAAACTAGAAGAGTGTCAGATCCTCTGAAACTAGAGTTATAGAAATCAGGTTTTAGCAACCTTGTGTGTGCTGGGAATTGGTCCTTTGGGTGGGGGAACCCTCTTATTTTAGAGACATGTTTTCAGTCTTACTTGGCCCCTTTAAAAGATCTAGAAATATTTTTTCCTAACTTGTGTAACAGCATTGTAAAACTATGGCATTGAATATATCTTTTCTCAATCCTCTTTCTTCAATTTATTGTCCTTTTTATGGGTTTACTTGAAATACTTGTATTCTTTTGATATTAAAATCTGATTATAGGTCCAGTGAAATGGCTTAATAAATAAAAGTATTTGCTGTGACAATCTGATAAAAGATTAGCCGAAGAATCTGAATTCTGTTCTAAGAACCCATCAAAGAAGAGAACTAATTTCAAAGAGTTGGCCTACATCTCGATGAGCATGCCTCTGTATGAGTCTAAGACACAGTTCAGTGAGCAGTTGACAATCATG
This sequence comes from Rhabdomys pumilio, assembly GCA_030674055.1. Classification (NCBI taxonomy): domain Eukaryota; kingdom Metazoa; phylum Chordata; class Mammalia; order Rodentia; family Muridae; genus Rhabdomys; species Rhabdomys pumilio. The sequence goes on along the minus strand of JANHMN010000004.1, from coordinate 138,514,623 downwards.
GTTGCTTTAATAGAATGTGGCAATGTAGCTTTGTGGTAGAACATTTGCCCTGCATGTATAAGTCCATGGCTTGATCCAATACTGAAAACACACAAAACTATCATGAATGGGAAGATACAGTCTCTCTCTGTCTGTGTCTGTGTCTGTGTCTGTGTCTGTGTCTGTGTCTGTGTCTGTGTCTGTGTCTGTGTCTGTGTCTGTGTCTGTGTCTGTGTCTGTGTCTGTCTGTCTGTCTGTCTGTCTGTCTGTCTCTCTCTCTCTCTCTCATACACACACACACACACACACACACACACACACACACACACACACACATACACACACACACACCACATCACATAGTGACCCTTAAGAGTGAGTTATTTGACTCATCACATTTGTCTCCATATGTGTCTCATAGAAATAACTTGAAAGATTATTGGTGCTGTATTCAAGTAAGACAGATTGAAAGTTTTACAGTACTTTTGAACCAATCTAAATTTGAGTTAACATCTATTCTCTCTCTCTCTCTCTCTCTCTCTCTCTCTCTCTCTTTTATTTTTTTATAGTCCAATCAATCATTACACACTCCCAAGTCCACCCTCCCACAGTTCCTCATCTTATTCCTCCTCATTTATCTACAAGAGGATTTCCCCCCAGGCCTCTTCACTTCCTTGGGCCTCAAGTCTCTAGAGGTTTAGGCTCCTCTTCTCTCACTGAGTCTAGACCAGGCAGTCCTCTGGTGTATCTATGTCAGGGGATTTGGACCAGCTAGTTTATGCTGCTTGTGTCTGTGGCTCAGTGTCTGAGGGATCTCAGGAGTCCAGGTTAGTTGAGACTGCTGATCTTCCTATGGGGTAGCCCTTCTCAGCATCTTTCACCCTTTCCCTAATTCAACCACAGGAGCCTCTGACTTCAGTTCGTCGATTGGGTGTAAGTATCTACTGCTGTCTCATTTATCTGTCTGTTAAGCTTCTGGGAGGACACAGTGTCAGGCTTTGGAGTCTCCTGTTGAGACAGATCCCAAGTTGAGTCAATTATGAGACCTCCTTTCCTTCAGTTTCTTCTCCATTTTTGTCCCTGTAGTTCTTTTAGACAGGAACAATTCTGGGTCAGAGTTTTTGATTGTAGGATGACAACCCTATCCTTCCACTTGATGTACTGTTTTTGTACTGGAGGTGGACTCTACAAGTTCCCTTTCCCCAATGTTGGTCATTTCATCTAAGGTTCCTCCCTATGAGTCCTGAGATTCTATCACCTCCCAGGTCTTTGGTACATTCTTTTTTTGTTGTTGTTGTTAGTTTGTTTTTGTTTGTTTGGGTTTTTTGAGAGTGGCAGATTGTTTTCTTTATTTTATTATTGAATCTGGACTTTAAAACACATCTAAGTACCAAATTATTTAAAAGATTAAAAATCCTCACTGTAATTTCATTTACTGTGTTGACTGCAAAGGAAAAAAGAGTAGAAAATGTATGTAACCCAATAGGTTATCAGAATTGTGATTCTCTGAACTCAATCTCATACAAAATGTTTATTATAAAGAAATATCAAATGGAATTGTATCATTTATGTTTGATAATAAATAATTCTTGCTTTCTATGTTAAATTGTTGACAGAGACAGTAGGTTTTGTACTTGGATTCTCCCACTTTCCACTCCCCGAGGTTGCATATTTCCATTCATTCTGCTGGTTCTCAGGCCTTCTCCCTTGTCCCCCTCAATATGTGATCATGTTCTTCTTTTCTCCTCCCCCATCCCACCCTGATGCCTCCATTCCTCTGCCTCCAATGATTGCTTCTTTCTTCCCATCAAGTGGGATTGAAGCATCCTTACTTGGGCCCTTTGGTTTGTTAATCTTCTTGAGTTCTGTGAATTGTATCCTGGGTATTCTGTACTCTTTTAGGCAATATCCACTTATTCCACATACCATGCATGTCCTTTTGAGTCTGAGTTACCTCACTCGGGATGATATTTTCTAGTTCCATCTATTTGCCTATGAAACTTAGGATTTCCTCATTCTTAATAGCTGAATAGTATCCCACTGTGTAAATGAACCATATTTTCTGTATCCATTTTTCCATTGTGGGATATCTGGGTTGTTTCCAGCATCTGGCTGTCACTGATAAGGCTGCTATAAACATAATAGAGCATGTGCCCCTGTGGCATGGTGGGGTTCTTTTGGATACATGTCCAAAAGTGATATAGTTGGGTCTTCAGGTAGATCTATTTCCAATTTTCTGAGGAACCTTCAGAATGATTTCCAAAGGAGTTGTACCAGTTTATAATCCCACCAGCAATGGAAGAGTGTTCCTCTTTCTCCATATCCTTGCCAACATGTGTTGTCATCTGAGTTTTTGATCTTAGCCATTCTGATTGGTGTAAGGTAGATCTGATGATGAAGGACTTTGAACATTTCTTGAAGTGCTTCTCTATCATTAAAGACTTCTCTGTTGTGAATTCTCTGTTTACTTCTGTATACCATTTTCTGATTTGGTTGTTTGGTTTTTTAGTGGGTAGCTTCTTGTGTTCTTTATATGTTTTGGACATTAGCCCTCTACCAGATGTGAGGTTAGTGAAGATTTTTTTCCCAGTCTATAGGCTGCCGATTTTTCCTATTGACTATGTCCTTTGTCTTATTGAAGCTTTTCCATTTCATGAGGTCCCATTAATCAATTCTTGATCTTAGAGTCTGAGCCATTGGAGTTCTGTTTAGTGAATTTTCCCCTGTACCCATGAGTTAGAGGCTTTATCCTACTTTCTCTTCTATTAGATTTAGTGTATCTGATTTTGTGTTGCAGTCTTTGATCCACTTGGTATTGAGCTTTGTGAAAGGTGACAAATATAGATCTATTTTCATTTTCTACATACCAACTGCCACTTAGACCAGTAACATTTATTGAAGATACTTTTTTTTCATTATATGTTTTTGGCTTCTTTGTCAAAGATCAAGTGTCCATAAGTATATGGTTTTATTCCTGGGTCTTCAATTCTATTCCATTAATAACCCTGTCTGACTCTGTACCAATACCATGTAGTTTTTAATCACTATTGCTCTTCAGTACAGCTTGAGGGATGGTGATTCCCTCAGAAGTTCTTTTATTGTTAAGAATTGTTTTGGCTATCCTGTTTTTTTGTTTGTTTTTTTAATATGAAATTGATAATTGCTCTTTCCATGTCTGTGAAGAATTGTGTTGGAATTTTGATGGAGATTGCACTGATCTGTAAATTGCTTTAGGTAGAATGACCATGTTTACTATTTTAATCCTACCAATCTATGAGCATGGGAGGTCACTCCATTTTTTGAGGTTTTCTTTGTGATATAGATCTTGTACTTGTTTGGTTAGAGTTACCCCAAGATATTTTGTATTATTTGTGACTATTGTGAAAGCTGTTGTTTTCCTATTTTTTCTCAGCCCATTTATCATTTGTAGAAAGGAAGACTACTGATTTGTTTGAGTTAACTTTTTATCTACTCATTCTGTTGAAGTTGTTTATCAGCTGTGAAAGTTCTTTGGTAGAATTTTTGAGTCACTTATACATACTATTATATCATCCACAAATAGTGATACCTTGACTTCTTTGCCAATTTGTATCACCTTGAACTCCTTTTGTTGTCTTATTATCTCTTGGTAAAATGTAAATTTGTCCATTTGGCTAATTCAATCAAACATCATGCCCTGAGGATCCCACCTCTACCTCTTGAGCACCTGGATTATAGGCAGCCTTTTTCAAACAAGGCATTTAGATGGGTGCTGGGAATCTAAACTTTGATGCTTTGCTTTGTTGGGAAGTGATTTATCTACTAAGTCACTCTCCCAATCCCTAATTTTTTTACTCCAAAATAACTTCCCAGCCCATCTCTCTTTTTTTTTTTATAGTAACGACTTCTAGTCTGTAGCTGCAGTAGCTTGTAGAAGATGAAGAATAAGAAGGAGAAGGGGAAAGAGAAGGAGAAAGAGAGGGGGAAAGAAGAGGAGGAGGAGGAGGAGAAGGAGGAGGAGGAGGAGGAGAAGAAGGAGAAGAGATATCACATCAAAGAAGGTGCAGGACAAAGAGCATAGCTGCCTGTGGGAGCCATGAGAGAGCAGACCAAGAGGACTGTCCAACTGGGTCCCGGGCAGCCACAATGGAATGTAGGAGTTAGTAAGTAATAACTTGGGATTATTGGAATGAGCTGGATTAGCCACCTGAGAGTTAGGAAATGACAGTGTCATTGAGCTGATTAAGGCATATCAAAATATAAAGACTAAGTGTATGTCTTTTATTCAGGAATCCCGAACATTGGGGTGGGTAGCAGGGAATGCACCACTGACAGGATCTATTTAAATAAATCATGCTAAGTTATTTCTTCTGCTTTCAGATAATATTTTGTATAAACATTTTAAATCTCATTTGCAAGTCAATTTGAATAAATGATTTAAAAAATCCATGACAAAATTTAACATCTTAACTTTTTCAAAACATTTGGATCAGTGAACAGCATAACATGAAGATTTGATGCTCCAACGTTTGGTAGTATAGGGGTTGTCCAGGTGTTCAGCAGTCTCTATAAATTGGCTAAGCTTTAGAAGCTATGCTTAGTGCTTCCCATAACTTCAGTTAATTTAGTCATTCTGGATTTCTGACGGCATTGAAGACCTATAGACGCATAGCCAATTCATGTTATTTACCTTGAGAGAAAAGATCTGAGTGGATGGTTTTCAGCTGACATTCATTCTAAAGTCAAGAAAAAGTCAGGTTCAAAACTAAGTGTTCTAGTCAGGAGAGACGGCAGAGGTTCTGGTTAGTCAACTAAAGGATGGACTAGGTATTAAGACTATCTTGTACCTCACTGGTACAAATAGGAATAATTATGCTCTAATTGTATTTTGAGAAAAAAGCTTTATTTTAACAGGAAGGGTAATATGTAGGAGGAGCTAAGGGGGAAGGAGCACCGAGAGGAAAAAATGGAGTAAGGAGAGGAGAAGATGAAGTAGATGAGAAGCTCGGTAATGAGAGAGAGAAAGAGAAAGAGAGAGGGGGCATGGAGGCAGAAGTTCACGTATCTCCACCAGTCAAAGATAGTTTACATAGCTATATTGGGTATTAGGTTACACTTCTGATTGAGCATTACCATACTTATAAAGCCTTTGATTAACATTTAAAAAAATTGTATAAAAGCCAAATGGAAAAGGGGGCACAGGATAGGGGTTTTCTGGGGAGGGGAAATGGGGAAAGGGATTGGCATCTGAAATGTAAATAAAATATCCAATAAAAATAAATAAAATGTAAATAAGTAGATAAATAAATATAAAAATAAAGCCTGTGTTGGCAGCAATTAAAAAAAAAATCTCTAGTTTGACAATTTGAGGAGTCCTCAAAATTTGAACATCTCTCTCACCATAATTCTACTTTTTTGGGTTAAGTTCAAAGTTGTATAGGTGGCATGGGAGTCCACACACTTGTTGAGAGTTCTACATCATCTTCTATGGCTTTCCTTCTTACCTGCTCTCCTGACAATAGAGATTTCCAACCAAGAAAAACCAGCAGGCATTGACAATGGCACTTAGGAGTATCCATTGGATTTAAGGAATATCTCTCTTATTTATGCTTTGAGGGGAGGGGATGGTTCTTGACTTTCTCTTTGTGTATATAGTCCCTTAAGGATTGTGATATCTAGAGTTTGGAGTGGAGTTAAGTCAGGACACTTACCTAGTATGCATTGTACATTGAAGTCTTGTTTCATCCTCTGTAAAACACACACACACACACACACACACACACACACACACACACACGCACGCACACACACACTAATGCTGTCACAGCTACATTTTTCTTCATACACCACAGCATTTGAAAGACACAGCCTGCTCAGTATAACTCTCCTGATGGCAAAGATGTAAATTTAGTAGATACAGGTAGGAATATCTTATTTCTTTCATTTCTGTCTATAGAACAGGTTCATATTTTCAACTTAGGCTTTTCTATAAATAGTGCAGTTGAACACATATGTGAACGCTATGACAGCTGTTGTTCTTTACTTTGGAACATTTTATAATGACATACATGATAATGGATTTTTCTTACATCATGAATATTGATACTTTTAAAATTTATTTGAGAATGTGAAATAATATGTTGATTGTTAGAAAGACAATATAGTATAATTCAGTTAAACTGATTTTATACATGAGTATTGCAACAAGCTTAATTTATAATCAAAACGGACTACTTTTTAACTGTTACAAAATTGAGAAATGTCAGCCACCATGGTGGTGATTCTTAATAATTCCAGAATTTGGGTGACTGAGGCATGAGGAACATACATTTTAGAACAGCCTGAGCTATAGAGCAGGACTCTATGTTAAATAAATGACAAACACTGAAACAGAAGTTGAGAAATGTAAATCTTACTCTTTAGAAACTTCTTAGAAATTCCTCTGTGACATATTCACACCACAATAATATGAAGTTATTTCTTCACAAAGCTTTACTTTCTTATAAACTTAAAGGCATCTGAAATGGTACCTGGTAAACTGGCCTGCCAGTATAGCTTTTCTTCCATGAGAATAAGTACCACTATGCACTTGTTTAAAATTCCAAGAATTGTAATCCACAGCTCCACATACAAGGTGGATTCTCCAAGAACACCATGTACTGTACTATTGTCTTTTAAGGCTACTTCCAATAAAATTAAAAATACAATTCTGGGCTCCATTCCCTCAGACACAGTTGTGAAGTTGTGACAAGATCCCATCTTTTAGGATCTAAGATCTAGGAGATGATGCAATGATGTCTAGCTGTGAAAATGAGGCACTAGAAGCCATTGTAATTTTATCAAGTCTCGGTTTCTTTACTTCTTGCTATAATTTTATTATTGCTGCTATATAAAACACTATGATTACAAGCAAATTACGGGACAGAGTTTATGTCACATTTTTAGGTTACAGTTCATCATTGACAGAAATCAGGGCAAGAGCTCAGGCAGAAATTGATGGTAGTCATCACAGGGAAATGCTCATGCTTAGCTAGCTTCCATATGGCTCAGAATGACCCACCTCAGCTGCTGTTTCCTACAGTGGGATTGGTCTTTTGGCATCGATTAATAGTCAAGATGAGGCCCCACAGCAAGCTGTTCTAGGTCTTTCTCAATTAAGGTTTTCTTTTCAGATAACTTTAAGCTGTGTAAATTAAACTAATGAGGATACTTATATAGTGTACACAATTGAAATTATTGTGTTAACCCAAATACACAGATATATACGTATACATACATACATACATACATACATACATACACACATACACACACACACATACATGGCTATGAATGAATCAAAAATACTCTAGCTAAGCACAAAAAATCTTTTTCTTTTTTTTTCCCCCAAGACAGTGTTTCTCTGTATAGCTCTGGCTGTCCTGGAACTCACTCTGTAGACCAGGCTGGCCTCAAACTCAGAAATCTGCCTGCCTCTGTCTCCCAAGTGCTGGGATTAAAGGCGTGATCCACCTCTGCGTAGCAAATATCTTTTTCAATTCTGATTTTTATTCTAGATGATTTTCTACTTTCACAAACATCCCAATGAACTATAGTATTCAAAGAAATTAAATGTTAAAATACAAGTTTGAAGAAATTTTAAATCAGGTAATGTAGCAGGAAATTTTCTCCACAAGTTGGAAGGAGCTAAGGTGGGAGGAGGAAGGAGAAGAAGAGGAGGAGTAAGGAGAGGAAAAGGTGAAGGAAGAGGGGGAGCTGAGGAAACAGAGAGGTAGAAGATGTATCAAGAGCAGTCATGGGTAACAACTTATATCTAGGTTAGTTAATTGGTTAATACTTCTAATTGTGTGGGCATCTTATTATTTGAGCATTACCAAACTTATAAAGCTATTGGATAATCTTTAAACATTAGAGTCTCATTTCTACCGGGCACCACATGGATGGCGAGATGGTCTGGGCTCAGCTCGGCCTTGTGGAGACAGCATGGAAGATTGGCAGAGCCATCTCCCACACTGGCGTCTTGTGGGTGGCAGGGCCAGTGTCTCTGGCCCCTGAGCTGGAGGCCTGAGCCAAGCAGCCAAGCAGTGAGAATACTCCACTGCTGTTCATGGCCACAGGCCTTGTCTAGTCAGGAAGATGGCAGCTGATTAAGAACAAGGTAGATCGGGTGCGGCTTTAAATATCTCCTGCAACAAGTTAACAAAACGAAAAAAAGTAGTCCAAAGATGTCAGTTCAGTACAAACTGAAAGAGTCAGTAAGATGAAGAGAGCCATTCCTTGTTTATCCACAGAGAATAATGAGCATCTGGAAGGCTGTCATACACAGTTTCAGCTTAGTACAGGATTGAAACTGAATCCTCAAACCTTGTCTTTGGAAGGATGAAATGAACTCTTAAAATTAATGGCCCATGGGCCTGTCTTTTGTTTTCTCTGCTCAAACTGAAGAATAGGATTGGACAGATAATTCAGCACAGCTAATGTCTGTTCTGCTTTTTCTTTAAGTTGACTCCTGCAGACTTTGTAAGAAGTTCTTTCCATCTTCAAAGAAGCTGCCCCTCACCAGCTCGTCCCAAGACCTCCCTTACCTTCACATCTAAATGAGCCCTTCCCAGCTTGCTCTAGTGTATTTTTAGCTCACACAACAGTGTGCATGAAATGATTAAACACAATGTTCTGTCACAGATGGAAACCGGCCCTGCTGGTTAGTGTTGCCATACAGGACTGAAAGCCATAGAGCATTCTTCCGTGTGGCTGGAGAGCAAGATGTGTGGCACTCGACCCAGCCGCGCTATGAGCCACTTCACTCATGCTTCCTGTGATGAACTAGAGCTTAGAAGGTCAGTTCCAGGGAATATGGCTCCTGTGATGTCTTTTTACTTTCCTTTCATTTTTTCAAGCTAGCTCAATGTAAAGATATAGTTACTCATTACAAAACTCTACTTTCACCTAAAACTAGTTACAGAAACAACATGTTGTCCCTTGTCCCTTATCTCCTAACAAGCTGAAATGATCAGTCAAAAGAAAACTCTTGCCATATTGGACAAAATGGCTGTGTATAATGCCAACTGGCATACCATAAAAAAATGGGCCTGCTTTTATCAACAGATAGATTCATTAACTGAAATAGTTCTACAATAACAGGTTACTTGGCCTGCTTTGTATAGAGCACAGAGGTATCATTGGACTTAAGAAAAAATTATTATTTTTACATAAAACATTCAAAATTATAATTTGGCTATAGTAAAAAAAAATTACAAATGTGCACCCGAGATAAAATAAATAGCTTCCCTGTCCATTTCTAGGCCCCTACTAGACAGTAACTCTGATGTCAGATATCATTGGGCCTTCGGTCCTCCTGCTTTTGCTTTCAATTGGCTTGTACATCATTGATGCCTTGACTAAGTGATAATTCCTATCTGGGTACCATGAATCTGGCCATTATTAGATCCCAATATAATCAAGTACCTATCACAGATTCAAGAATTTGACTGAGGACACCACTCAACGGGGGAATGTAAAAGCCAAAGTCAAAACCCCATCTCCTCAAGTTCCTAGTAACTTCCTTTTCTCAGTTAATAAATGATACAGAAAGGCAGAGCCTTTGTCAGTTATATCCTCCCAGGATAGGTAGTTAGGTAGTTCTTGGTCTTCTAAGGAGGCTGAGCAAGCCATGGAAAGCAAGTCAGCAAGCATCATATCTCTGCCATCTTTGCTTCAATTCTTGCCACCAAGTTGCTGCCTTGAGTTGAGTCTTACCCCACTATGGCGGAATGTAACCTGTAAGCCAAATAAACCCTTTTCTTCCCAAGTTGCTTTTGGTCCTCGTATTTTATCATAGCAACAGAAATACAATTAGGAAAATATCTGATTTAGAAATTGTTTCAAAAACTTATAAGAGTCTTATTAAACAACAGAAGGCATACTTTAAACAGAACAAAGTAGAACAACTTTTGCAGTCATAATGGCTTCTCAGAAGTCAGGTTTTAATAAAATATGGAAATGATTTGGAAAATTGATTCACAAATATGTTGTCAAGTAAATTAAATCTATAGAAACAATTTTAACAACACATTGTAGTTGTACAGAGATGAAACTTGTAGTTTTGTTTCCCAAAGTATTTATTTGCCTGTGGATTTTGAGAACTTCAGTTGAGTGAGTGCTAGGAAGCATAACTTTAATTCAGTTGAAGACTTCTGATTTCCTTTATTATCAACACTAAATTGCCTGAGTTGTTTTGCATCAGATTTTATATCAAATTCTTGTCATATATAAAGTCCTTATTATTAATTTAATTTTCACCATGAATATATAATAAAACAAGCCATTTTTCCCACCTGGGTGCTGTATAATATGCAGAGTTTAATTTGTTATTGGTCTTTCTTTGGATAAAGTAGAATGAGCACCTCATTATAAAACACACAGACACACAATGGAGTCCAAATAATATCAAATAAACATTTGTACAACATACTCTATGTTTCATAAGAATATCATCTTTCTTCTTTTAAATAAGTTACATGAATCAGTTGACGTGTTGGCTTAGTATTTCATATGTCACTTGACTTGAACTCCTGGTTCTACTTCTACCTTCTTCAAATAATGATGCAAAGTACCAATCACAATGCTTTGTGTATTTCAGGATCCTAAAAGATAAGGGATATTTGCTGATTTGAAAAGCTCAGATTTTCAGCACTTTATGTATCTTCTTCATAAACAGGCACAAGACAAACTCATAATGGGTGAGGATCCTAGAAATTTGATGCTTCTGGCGAAAACAGAGTTCTCCCAGGATTTCAGCAATTCTGGAGTAGAAATTTAGAAAACCATTACCACTCTCGAAAAAAAGCTTTGTTTTTTTCCCCCAAGAAGCATGTTCTTATTGAAATAACTAAACTTAAGAAAAAAATATCCAACATTCTTCAAAGTTATAGCACAGTATCAAAATAACAAACACATAGGACGACAGCTTCATTATAAATAGGAGTTGAACTGAATAGAAAGCTTAGTGAAGCTCGCATCACAAAGGCACAAAAACCTTTTCTACCTAAGCCTACACCTCTAACACACCTACATACTGATAGATGAGGTTTATGGAGTTTTTCTATATCAGCCATGCTTGAAGATTGTGAGTGTGTGCCTCATCTGTGCAGGATGGACACAATTTTTAATAGGTACTCTATATTCTTTTCAGATTCATTTTTCGTAGATACAATGGAAGACTTTTTTTTTCTTAGACGTTATGTATTATTTCTCTAAGTTTCTTTTTTATTTTTTAGAAAGTTGTTAACTCACTTCGTAGCAGCTTCTTTTTGTAGTCAATGGCAATTCACACAGAGGTCTAGCACTGGTCAAGGAGTAGATAGATACTAAGTAACTCTAATGCTTAGGCCTAAATAGGACAATCCCTCCTCCCGCGGCTCCGATATCACTGCAGAAGAGGGGCTGAAGAGACTGTAAGAACCAGGGGTAGTAGATGAAACAGGGCTGTTTGTTTATGTATTTATGTATTTATTTATTTAACTTATCTTTTTTTATAGATATAGCAGGGAAGTTGCACATGTAAATTCACAGTAGTTGAGAAAGCAAGTAAAAACCTGTGTTACTCAAGCTAGAACAAATTTCAGAATAGAGAAGGTAGGCGACAGAAGGTCCCATCTGTAACTAAGACCATATGAGCAACTAACAGCTGGAAGGTTGAGGGTCAGTTTTCTTTAAGGGTAGAAACTGACTCTGCTCAAATGGAAGGAGTAATGAGCAATACCAACTCTACCTGATTGAAGAAGAAATGGTACACAGAGTTGGGTGGGAAGGAAAGGGGGTGAATTTGAGAAGAGTGTGGAACAAAGATAAATATGATTAAAATGTATTTTATGAAAATGTCAATGAATTAATAATATTGAAAGGTTGGTAATAACAGAATTCTTATACTCTGCAGGAGGCGGTCCTTGCTGACGCCTGTGTGCGTAGGTAACAAACCACCGCAGGCAGAGGGTTTTTGGGCACGCCTGATTTCCGGTGTCACACCATTAAACTGCGCATGTATAGCGCAGAGGAACCTGGGAGCTTGAGCAAGCAGCCAATCATGATTGTCTACGCCAAGGGCTATAAAAAACGGGATGCCACCCCCGGCCGGTCTCTTTTGGCGACTGCTTCTGTTCTTCCTCTGTCTTACTCTCTCTGTCTCCCCCACTCAGGTTAAAAGAATAAAATCACCACGAAAGAATCCCCACGTGTTCGTGTGAGTTCCTGCGGGCAGGGATACCACGCGCGCGTTACAATACTCCCTTGCATCATTTTTCCCTCAGTATTTTCCCAGCTGTTCTAGTTCCTGTTTTTTTTTTTTTTTTTTTTTTTTTTTTTTTTTTTTTCCTAAAAACAAAAAGTTTGGCTTGTATTAGGAATGTCAATCGAGATGTTTTTATTCAGAAATACAAATATGATTTGAAGGCCTGATTTGTTCCTTAGACATTAATGTAAGTATGAGGTATACATTCTTATTCATATTGTTAAAAACCTTAGAAATAGAGACTTATCCAGCAGAATGGGAACCCAGGGTCTGACATCAGATGATTTTGCCCTTTCTAGTGTCTAGACAATTTATATAATTATTCCGAGCAATGTGTTTATCTAGCCCTCCAGGCTATCATAAGTACTAAACGATGTTATACTCCAGAACACTTTGGCAATTGCATATCTTAAAGTACCTGCATCTTTGCATGTGAGCATGTATTGTACATGATGCCTGATGAGCCCATGCAGAAGCTTCACTAATACTTACACCCTAAGACTTGGTTCACTGCAGTCATAGTAACACTCAGGATGCCGCATGCCAGTGGCATTGCTTTGACTAGGGCTCCTCACCACTGAACGTCCCTTTCAAATTTCACCCCAAGCATAAACCTTTTAATTGTAATGGGTAGAGTGACTAGGACTTGGAGATGCTCCAATTTTGGAAACTTTTGCTTTCTTTCCAAGGAATGATCTTGTCAGAGGAGAGAGATGTCACAAAAAAGGAGGGAGTCTTCAGGACTGGGCTAGAGATGGTGACTCATATTTTTACATTAAGCTACCCACCCTGCAGTAAACTCTGATTCCATGAATTTATTTTGTGAGTATGAACACAAAGGTAGGATCTATTAGAAACTTATCAGTCCAAATTGATCTGGATATTGATCAAAATAATTTAATCTTTGCAGATTTGACAAACATTCCAGACTGCATTCATTGCCTTTTCTTGGTTTCATTGACATTTTTTTTTTTTAATTTCCTGCAGTGCTATGGATTGAACCCAGAATCTAATGCACACTAAGCCAATGGGCTACTTTTGAGCTATACCCCACTCTGATATTGTGAATTAGCTTCATTTCTCCAAGTAGATCAACTATATAGTCTTTCTTATTTAAATCTTCTGTTTCTTCTGTTTCCTTTATTAAAACATGGAACAATTATATTTGAAAAAAAACAAAATTAATTTATATCCCTATTTATTTTGGCACATGAAAATAAAAATATTTACAAGTATAAAAACATTCAAACTGATTTTAGAAATAAAGAAAACAATATTTTAATAAGGATACTTCTTTAGGAACACTGTGGGGGAAAGGCTCATGGTGACATAGACTAGCATTTGAACTAACAGACAGACTCCTTAAGTTGATAAGAGCTCAATTCAAATTTAATAAAACATGTCTCAGTTGCTTGTGAATGCTATCTGTTTTTAAGACTGCAGTAAAATCATGTTCTTCTGTTGTTATTACATCCAAGCAATAAAACTGTTTAAGAAAAAACAAAACAACTCAAAAAAAAAAAAAGAATTGAAGGCAGGTGGAGAGTAAAGAAACTACAAATAATTCTATTTTATCTTATAGATATCTAGCTTTCTCCTTTTCCTAAAATATCTAAATCATTGCATGGATGTATTTTTTTAAACTTTAAGGCATAAATATTTTAGTAGGCATATTTCTCCTCTATTCATCAATGGGGATAGAACCTCTGGTACTACATAAATCTGAAAATAATAGTCATGAAACTATTTTTACTTTAATTAGTTAAAACATGACATTTTAAACAGTAGTCTTAAAGATCACTTACAATTGCTTTAATACAAGGCCACAGTCTTTGTAAATTCTTTTTGTTCCAAGCAAAGGGCCATTTTGCAAGTGGCTTTTATGAGCTTGCCAGCCTAACAGTCTTCAGTGTTATGATAATCACATGTCATTTTCGAAATACTCAAATTCACAGATTTCCCATTTGTGTGCACTAAATGGTCCTATTTTTGCAAGACAATTTTAGGCAAAGCAGGTTTTCAAAAATTCTATTTTATCTTATAGATATTTAGCTTTCTCCTTTTCCTAAAATATCTAAATCATTGCATGGACAATTTTTTTAAACTTTAAGGCATTTTTAGTAGGCATATTTCCCCTCTATTCACCATCAGGGATAGAACCTCTGATACTACATAATACTTTAGCCAAAGCTGTCTGTTTTTCAATGTTTTGGAAACTTAAAGAAATTCACTGTACCGTTTGTAGGCAGAACCTTTCTGACCATACTCACTGGAAAACTTGGTTTATCTTCTTAGGATGAGTTTGATTGCTTTAGAAACAAAGTTAATGTAGTTCTACACATAGAAAGATTTTGTTTGAAGCCTGTAGCGATAACATACTATTTTCAAAGATGCATTGCATTGTTCTACTGTAGAACAGAATGCTCCTTTATCTTCTTCTAGAATCTTCTTTCAAATTCTTCTCACTTTAGAAAAAGCTATTAAGTCCATGTCCCCAATCTTTGTCAAAATATTAAGTAAGAGAAGTCCAGCTCTCAAGAGAGCTCAGTAAGAATATCTTTTTGTTTCAGGCTCCTTTTCTTGGCAATTACATTCTTTAATCTGACATTACCACTGGCTGTGGCTTCCTGCAGCATTTCTGCATTTACTTTAGAGTTTCTTTTAGTGCGCCTCTTAATGTACAGCAAATCACTCTTTCCAAATGGAGAATGGGCAGCAGGTTTCTATTGGGATATAGGTCTGGGTTGTGGTAGAAGCAGAGAGACTGCGGACTTTCTGAATTTCTCCTAAGATTTACTTTGATATGAACAGCGACTGTCTTCATGTGCTCTACTGGTCTGGTCTCAAGCTCTGCAATTTCCACTGAAATTGTGTTTGTTCAACATACTGACTTTCCTTGTTGTCAAGTTTCACAACTGGTGTCTCAATGAAAGATAAGCTTTCATGATTTCTAATTCAATCTTTCAGAGGACATTCCTAACCAAACAGGGGTGAAGGAGGACATTCCTAACCAAACAGGGGTGAAGGAACCTTGTCTTGCACAGACATTGTGCTTACCACTTTAAATTCAGAAAGATCAGGATTGAAGGTTTTTTGTTTTGTTTTGTGTTTTTTTTTTTTTTTGGTTGTTGTTGTTGTTTGTTTTTTCGAGACAGGGTTTCTCTGTGTAGCCCTGGCTATCCTAGAACTCACTCAGTAGACCAGGCTGACCGCGAACTCAGAAATCCTCCTGCCTCTGCCTCCCAAGTGCTGGGATTAAAGACGTGCGGCACTACCGCCCGGCGAGAATTGCAGATAAACTATACTTCATTTTAACAAAAGGAAGAGGGATTTCTCTTTCACAGCTGCTGGTGAGGAGGCCGGGTCTGTGCACTAGCAGCAGTGGGTCTAGGCACCAGGAGGTGTGCATGCTCATGCCGGCAGGCATGGCTTCCAACACGGGTGAAACAACTGCAACCACTGGAGAGAGCTCCGTTATGAATTTCCTATTATCTGAAGTAATTTTATTAAGGCATTGCAGTGTAAGATGTAACTTCTATTTTTAAAAGCTTTGTTTCATTGTACAGGATCAAGAAAACTAGTGTTAGGCCTATTAGACTCTGTATGTTTAAAGAGTCTAATCAAGTCTAGAAGGACCTAAAAGGTCCTCTCTGTTGGAGCTCAGAGGTTCTGTGAGATATGTGGGAAGTGTTTACAGGTGTGTTAGGTTTCATGCATACTGGGTGTCACATAGCTGATTCCCACAGATAACTGAGGATGTTAATAAGTTAAAACACCAATTGATGGAAGCCCCAAATCAATCTTCCAAAAGGAACCATGAATGGAGAAGATCTAAGTATAAATAAGAGCCAAGTAGAAATAAGCTTAGAACATTCTCGTGTGGCTCCCTGGTGTAAATGCACTGAAGCTGAGCAGGGGTCAATGGGACAATGAAAGTAGATTTTTTTGAAGGGAAAGGCTATTTTCAGAATGTTAAGGTTGTAAGAATTGTAAAATTCTTATTTTTCTCCTGTTTTTGATTCGGATGTCAAGTGTATTTATGTGCTTAAACTGTTGGCTTCCTCCACTGTTACTGTTTTAGAAAATTGTGGTAGCTTGGGAAGTAGATTCTAGGGGAGGGAGTGTATTAAAATGTTTGGTATAGGAAATTTAAAAGTGGAATAATGTTCAGGTTGTATTATGCTACAGCCTGCAGTCTTATCCATGTCTATAGTAGGAAGCTGTAGCTGAAAACAGAGTAAAACACTTATAAAACCTTCAGCTTGTCAATTAAAAGTGTAAAAAATTTTAATCCCAATCCAGGGTTTCTACCCTACCTTCAACCATTTAGTCACCAGACAAAAGAAACACACAACCTTTATATTTGTAATAAGCCTTAGGTAGCACAAGAGCTGGGCAGATATCTTTCCTCTGTGCTATTAGAATCCACTTTCCTATCGATAACCCTGAGTTATTCCTGACTGGGTTTCATCTTGGTTTCTCATAACTCCAATTGGCCAGCCCTCAGGGTTATGTTTTTATGACTCACCTAACCTATGATGGCTTCTCTCTCCTTCTTCACATTCTTCTCCCACCTCTGGGTCCCTACCCCAACTCTGTGGTTCTCCTCTGACCTCCAAGCCCAGAAGCCCTAAACCCGCCTATGTCTATTCTGCCCGGCTATTAGCTGCTGGCATTTTATTTACCAATTAGATATAACTTGGGGACAAGGTTATTTAGTGTCACTTGGGTCTAAATGTGGACTCTTTTGTCTCTGGGACAATTAGGTCTCGAGGAGCATGTATTAGCATTAGAGTACCAGCAGCATTAGGCCAATCCACTACAAAAAGAGCTGAAATATGTTTAAAATTGCAGATGAAAATAAGCATAAGTTAGAGCTGTCTCAAAATATCCAAGACAATCTCCTACTGAATTACATAATGATACGCCAATCACAAATAATCAAGAGGCTTTACTGTAAACGACTGGTATTGGTGCAGGACCCCCGCGACCAAGTTCTAAACACAGAGATTTATTTTCCAGAGAGGAACAAAGGGCAGGGCATAAGAGACAAAGACAGCTTAAGAGGACTGCCTGCTTGCTACCCCAGCCTCTTCCTTTCTTCTCTTCTCTCACTCTTTTTGTCTTTCTGTTCGCACCTGTCCCCCACTGGCTTCTCTTCCTCTATTCCTCTTTCTTTCTTTCTTTCTTTCTTTCTTTCTTTCTTTCTTTCTTTCTTTCTTTCTTTCT
>JANHMN010000004.1:138487070-138497140 GCA_030674055.1 Rhabdomys pumilio | reverse complement strand
TCTTTCTTTCTTTCTTTCTTTCTTTCTTTCTTTCTTTCTTTCTTTCTGTCGTTCTCCTTCTTACCCCCTCTTACCTCTACCCCCCTACCCCTCTCCATTCCTCTCAATATATCTTCCTTGCACACACACACACCACACCCACACACACACCACACAGACACACACACACACACACACACCACACACACACCACACACACACACACACACACACACACACACACCACACCACACACACACACACACACACACACACACACACACACACACACACACTGGGAGGGAAGGGAGGGAGGGAGAGAGAGAGAGAGAGACAGAGAGAGAGAGACAGAGACAGAGACAGAGACAGAGAAACTGGAGATAGAGAATGCGGGAAATGGAAAAGGACACAAGGGCAAGGAAGAAGGGGTATTTGTCCCAGGGAACAAAGGACTGCCTCTGGGTAGCCAAGAGACAGACCTGGCCCATAGGAAAATGATCGTTTATAGGTGAAGAGGGAGATCTCATGTTAGGAAGAAGTGTTTTATTTTGATTGGACACGTTAATTGAGTAAACAAGGGGGTGGTTTTAATTTCTGGCTTACAATACTTTGATAGGTAGACCTTGGTAGTCAGTCTTAGGAAGTCAAAGTGGCCAAATAAGGGAGTAGAATTTGGGGGGCTTCCTTTAGATATGTAATCTAACAGGTTTGTTTTCTGTTTGTTTGTTTGTTTGTTTTGTTTTGTTTTGTTTTGTTTTGTTTTGTTTTGTTTTTTGTCAAGGCAGAGAGAATTGGAGAGAATGGCCAGGCTTGACAGAGCCATGTTTGCCATGCTTTAGTTGGTTATAATCCTTTCATTTATTTTTTTAAATTCAGAGGCAGGTAGTGCCATTGCTGGGCAGGAACTCTAGAGAGGAAAACCATTATGGTGACAGAGACTGTAATATATCATGTATAACACACAGAACGAAGCCCAGTGCACAGTTTGGAACTAATAATGACCAAACCGTATTGAGGTGAATCTGGGTGAAGAGTATTGAGATGGAAGGACCTCCTGGGGATGAACTCCCAGACTCTCTGAAGATATCTTGTTTGCTCAGACTGACAATATTCTCCCATCTCACAATGAGGATGTCCTATTGGCTTACACCCATGATGTTCTATCAGCTTACACAGTCAGGGTTTTATTGGCTTACACTCATGATATACCCTTGGCTCACACTCAAGATGTCCTATTGGCTCACACTAAGGATTTCATCCTGGTTCACACTGAGGATTTCTTCCTGACCTACATTGAGGATGTCTTCCTGGCTCATATGGATTGTGTCCTTCTGGATCCTATTGAAGATGCTTCCTTACTCCACGTGACTGGGGCAACAGTTAAAAGTGTGGAGGAGCAAATTTAATATCTAAGATTTCATTTGAGAAACACCATCTGCTCTCAGTGTAAAAAATGAAAAGAAGAAAATAAAAATGGCCACGATGATCTACCTTGTCACCTAGCAATATGGTGACATATCTCATGCTGTGATAATCTTAGAAAAGAGAAAAGAGGGCACTTTGGAGTGATAACTATGTAGTAAAATGGTGAGAACCTTCCTATTAAAAGTGTCCATGAAACACTAAATTGATATGAGATTTGTTCTGGTCATACAGGGTACGTGTCTACTCACAGAAAACTTTAAGACCTGAATTGCAGATTACATGATCATTCTAGAAAGGGAAATTCCAGAAAGGCATCAAAGATGTTATTATCTTCAAAATTAAAAGGTAGAGAATGGAGAGTGTTTGTCAAGTGTCATCTAGAGATAATCAGGTTTTAGTAGAAGTAACAGTCTTCTGTAATAGACTTTTCCTGGGGAGATGGCACATATAGGTCTATTCATCCCAGATAGGAAGCTGATGACAGGGCAAGGTATGGATACTACTAAAGTTCATCTTTGTGAATCAGTGAGGTTTACTTGGGTTATTTACAGGAATATAAGTGATGAGTAAAAACAATTCAAATACAGGAGCAAAAACGATTCAAACACATCTGTGTTACCACAATCCACCCCGGCACGAGGGACAGCTCCTGAAAATTGGAAACCTGGAACACAGTGCACAACCTGAAGGAAGATTACCAGGCTGAAGAGTATCCTTTCTAAGTAGTTCAGCTGGTCTAACCTCTTCCAGCAGCTCTGTTACTCTCTGCTTCTTTGTTTGCTAGAGAGTGATTTTCAGTAACCTTTTTGTTTACTCTTGGGAGAGAGGAGGCTAATGAATTTGGTCATGTTCAGGAACTTCCTGAGCTATTTTGATTTATTTACTTTTTGTCTTAAAGAGTCCATGGAAAATGGAACATTTCTGTCATGGAGAAAATTGCTATACAGCATACAGGGAGAGATAGGCAATAAGGTCCAGAAGCAGCAGAGTGAATTCAAACCCAATTGTAATCCACATTTTGCTTCTATAGCCTTTATGGTCCTCATGTTGACTGTAAAAGAAAAGACTGTAGAAGATAAGTTTGCAAAACATGTTCTCTGGATGAATTAGAATGTCATTTGTCACAAATATCCAACAACATTAGAAAATTACGGAATATGATCAAATAAAATCTTACGCATACAGACTGCATAAAAACAGAGAAACTAAACTACAGAATTTGAAACTGGAATGAGTTAAAAGTGAACCCAAACTGTAGGAAAAAATCCAGGCTCTAGCTAAGAAACCTGAGAACAAACTGAACTGAATCCAATGAAAGAAGGCAAATGTTGAGTACCAGAGTGAACAGTCGGGGTGTGAGGGACAGCAAGTTGATTTATTTTAGATAATGCCATAGCCAGTCTCAAATCACATATTACTGAAGGGATTCTTTATAGCCTCATTTCTTACATTGTGCTTAGATTATTTTCTGTTGGTCTTTCTCACTTTATTTTTGTCTTTAGTTTTGGGCATTTTTATTGCTGTAGCTTCAGATTAACTAGAATTTTTCTTGACCATATGGAATATAATAATTAATTTCATGTGTTAGTTTGAATGAAATAATGGGATTCCAAGGTATTCTGTGAGACTACCTCTTAAAGAGATGAACATTGTATTTGGAAGACTGGATAAAGGAGAGTCCTTCCAATGTGGGTGAGTGTTGTGGTTTGAATAGGAATGGCCTCCATAAGTCTCATCTATTGGGATGCTTGGTCACCAAGAGGTAGAACGATTTGCCAGGATTAGGATTTGTGTCCATGTTAGAGAAAATATGTCTCTGTGTTTGTTTGAGGCTTCTGAAAGCCCATGCTAGGCTTAGTCTGTTTTTACCTGTGTAACACAATATCTCTCAGCTACTGTTCTAGGGCCATAAGTGTTGTTATGCTCCCACAATGTACTGCCATGATGATAATGGACTAACCATCTGAAACCATAAACAACCTTACAACTAAATTGTTTCTTTTATCAAAATTGCCTTTGTCATGTTTTCCCTTCACAGCACTAAAATCGTGACTAAGATAGTGGGTATCATCAAACCTGTTGAGAGCCTAATTACAGGAAGAGCATGCAGAAAAAGCAGATTCCTGATATCTTTTCCTTGGTGAGCTAGTGTACAGCCCTCCATGTATGTTCTCAGTGCTCCAGACTTTCCTGTGACCTGCATTCCTAGCCTTTTAAGCCTCTTAGGCTTTCAGAGTACCTCCTGGACTTTCCTGGGCTTTACCTTAAAGATGGAATAATGTAAAACTTTTTAGTCTTCATAATTACCATAGCTAATATAGTAAGATTTTTAGGGTAAATAATTAGGAAATATTATATATCCCATTGGTTTTTATTCTGGAGAAATATTACATGCCAAGAATTTTGAGGAAACTAACAAGTTAAAATAAGCTTGTTGTCTCAGTCTCTAACACTCAGGGGCACTCTCTCCCTGGAATCATGCTAGGCACACTGGCCTGGGTATCAGATAGCCTATCTTTACTCTCCTTCCTGTTCTTCATTTCCAATGCTCCAGTCTTATGCACTGCCCTTTACCATATACAGGCACCCGTCTTCACCATCTTCTTCCATTACCTTGGAAATCCATAAATGTACTTGATAGAATTGAAGGGCCCAGTTTACCATTATAAACTTCATTTTGCTTTCAGACTTCATTTTACGAATAACTTGCCCGCTGAATGAACTCATCTTCTGGAAAAATCCAAACTTGTTCTGGGAGCCATGTCATCCTGGCAGCAATCACAATTCTCTTGAGCAAATCACTACTTCCCTGCTAGCAACAACCAATCAGTTCTTAAAGGTAAATATCTTAGGGTCTAAAGTAGGTTGACTAACCTTGCAACTGTTGTTCATACCAAGAAAAAAATCATTGCTAGCCCATAGGTGTGTGTCACTCAAATGTCAACCAATCATGTAACTGCCAAGTTAGAAAGTCCCTCACCCTGCTACAGCAACCATGATAAATAGACAAGGCTTGTACCAGCTCAGGACTTTCTACACCTTCCACTGAGCTAGAGAGATTGAAGGGTCCAAGCTTGAGCTTTCATAAAGACTCTTTGCTTTTACATATGAGTTAGACTCCTGGTGATCTCTGGTGATTTCTGGTCTGTGAGGACCTGGAAATCTGGCATGAAAAGACTCAAAGTTCCTTTGTCCTATAGAGTATAGCCAACCCTTTAGCCTTCCCCCTCCTTCTTGTCTGTTCCTAATACTTAGAAATATGTTCTACTCAGGAACCCCAGTGGCCACCCTTGGCCACAGAGCCAGAAGCACTCCCACCATGCAAGCCAGAGCCACCGTACGTTCCCAAGATTCATTAAAAGCAACAGACCAAGGAATAGAACATCTACCCCCAAAAGGACAAAAACAAGTACCAACACCTACAATTACCATCACCCCAAACCCAGATACCTAGATGCCAGCATAAAAACACAATCAACATCAGCTGGGATGATATGTCTTCACTTGAGCTTAGCAATCCTACAACAGCACAGTATGCTCAAGAAATGCAGTACAGCTGAAGCAAACAAATGACTTCAAAAAATTCACAGTTAATATAAATATATTCAAGGACCTTTAAAAGAACATGACGAAATTCAATAATGAAATCTATGACAACACAAACAAACAGTCAAATGAAATAAAGAAAATTCTCCAAGAAATGAAAGTGAACATGAAATCACTAAAGAACTCCCAAACTGAGGGAAATCTGTAAATGTAAAAGTCTGGAAGTCTAACACTAAACTCTGAGGTAAGTTTCATTAACATTATTCAAGAGGGAGAGAATCTCAGGCTTCAAAGACAACGAAGAAGATATGGTTAAGTAGAAAAAAATCCAGGCACAAAACATCCAGGAAATTTAGAACACAAGGAATAAATAATACCATATTAGCACATCAAAAGAAGGGAGAAAAACCCAAACCATCACAACAACAATAAAAATGGAATAAACATTGTTCATTGACAATTATCAAAATGAATGTTTTTAATTCCCCAATAAAAAGATACAGACAAATAGAATATATTTAAAAATAGGAACCATTCTTCAGCAAACAAGAAACATACCTTAACATGAAGGGCAGACATCGCCTTAGGGTAATGAGGATGAAAAAAGATATTTTAGAGAAATAGGTCCCTAAAACAAGATGGTAGTGGCTATTTTAATATCTGACAAATAAGTCTTTCAACCATAACTAATCAGAAGAGATAGGATTCACTATAATCTCATCAGATCTATTAAGTGGTAGTACAATTCTAAGCATGTATGTTTCCAATACAAGGGCAAACAAGTTCAAAAAATAAATACTACCATACTATATTATACATTAACTCTCACACAATGGTAGTTTATAACTTGTATATCCTATTCTAGCTGTAAGAAAGGTCATCTAGATAACACTAAACTAAAAATGCTGATACTAACTGACTGTATAAACCAAATAAACCTAACAAATACTTAGAGAACATATCACCCAAATACCAAAAAAAAAGTACCTTCTTGTCACTTTATGAAACTTTTTCTAAAACTGACCTTATACTTGAATAGATGAAAGGTGGATATCAACAACAGAAATAACAAAAAGTTTACAAACTCATGAAAACTGAACTCACTACTAAATACAAACTGAGACAAGATACAAATTAAGAAAGAAATTAAAGACAATTTCAAATTGAATAAAGTGAAAATACAACATAGCTAGACAACTGGAACACTATCAAGGCAGTTATAAGGAAAGTTCATAGTACTAAATGCCTACATGGGGAAACATATAAAAGGGGAGATCTCCTGTGAGTAACTCAACAGCACACCTGAAAGCTCTAGAACAACAGCAAAACAACTGCACAGAAAAAATAGTAGGGAGAAAATATATTCCAAAATCATCAAAATAAAAAAATAGACAAATAATACAAAGAATCAATGAAACACAGAGTTGGGTTTTGAGAAAATCATTAAGATTGACAAATGAACTAACAGGTGGAGAAAGAACAACCAAAGTAACAAAATTAGAGATTAAAACATGAATGTAACAGAAACAGACACCAAGGAAATGCAGCGGATCATAAGGACTTTAAAATCTGATCTTCACCAAATTGGAAAGTCTAAAAAAATGAATAATTTTATTGATTACTACCTATTAAAGTTAAACCAAGATCAAACAAGCAACTTAAAGCAATCTATAGCCCCTAGTGAAATATAAGCAGTAATTAAATGTTTCACAACTAAAGAAAGTCCAGCACCAAATGGTTTTAGTACAGAATTCTAACAGAAGATCAAGAAAGAATTAACTGCATTTTTTGCTCAAATTATTCCATGAAATAGAAACAGAAGGAACATTAGTAAATTGTTTTTATGCAGACATAGTTTTATTATTATTTCTTAGATGCTTATTTGTTCTCTAAGGAATGAAACAAGATACTGGATTTGGATGGGAAGGGAGATAGAGAAGGCTTTGGAGGAAGGTGGGTGAGGGAAAACTGTAGTGAGAACACATAGTATAAAAATGTATTTTCAGTAAAAGTAAAATAGAAAAAAGTCAAAAGTCAAAAAACAAACAAAACAAAACAAGGCTATTGTCAGGGGCCTAACCTAGGCTGACTCATTCTCCATGTCTGTTAGATTTCTAGCATTTCCTCCTTTTTATTTGATATGAAGTAATGGTTTTGGCTTGTTGGTTGTGGTGCCAGGGATTGAAAACAGAGCCTTGGATATGATAGACAATGTTGTGCTACTACACAGCATCCCAGTGTTTCCTCTCATTTCTCTCTGTTGCACTGCCAGTATTTCTCTGCATGTGGTCCATTTTCCATTAGAGCCACGAAAAGAGTAACTGCAGTTATAGCACTGACCTGTGGATCTGGGTCTCACCCCCAAGTCTGCTTTCTGACACTCCCTATGTATCTTGAGGACATTTTTTTCTGTTTTCTTTCTTCCATTTCTCTTGTAAGTGTACTTTAAAACAATACCATGTATCTTAGACAACTGGAGCCTCAGCAAGAAGGGTCTTAACTTCAGGTTTTGTACTGAATAGACAGAACACTGTGTTGTATTCCATGTGTCCTGCAGGCATATGTGGCCTGGCATTAAGTTCTTTAGCACCCTTGCTTTTGTTTCCACTGCTGACTATGGCCTTTCTATGAACTTCTTCAGGCACAAATCCTGTGTCTTTCATCTGTTTCCACTGTTTGCACTATATACTGTTGGTGTTACATAGTGTGGTGAAGGTTATTATATCATCTTTTAATTTAGTTTCGGTTTCTTAATGGGCCTCAGACTTGGGAATATGACCTTGACAAATATTTATCCAGTGCTCAGCCATTCTTCCTCACATTCTCAATTCTCTTCCATAACTAGGGCATTGCTAGTCAATTTCATAGAAGAATTGAACCTTGGCTTTTATATTGGCTTCCCCCCACTCCTGAGTTAGAAAACCTGGAGCAGAGTTATATAGATAATTGTTCACTCCTCCTGCTTTTAATAAAGTTTTAGATTGGTGCTACATAAACTCCTCTTTCAGGGTATATAGGCATAGCCTGTGGAGAATGCTCTGGGTATATTTGTTTTTATTTTCCCCAAATGCTTTGTCGTTATGACTATGATACTTGAACTCATTCTCCAAAATCAGTTGCATTTTTATTTTTAATGTTTTTATGCAATACATCTTGATTAGGTTTTTCCTTCCTCCAAATTCTTCCAGATCTTCCCCACCTTCCAGTTCTCCCAACTTCATCTGTCTGTCTCTTTAAGCCATTAATTTCATTTGCTTTACCATTATCCTGGGCCTAAGGATGCCAAACTACCAACTGAACTTTCCAACCTCCACAATGTATAAGAAGGTGCTATATAATAAATGAATAATTACGTGTTAACTATCAAGTCCCTGCACATATAAATCCTACTGAATCCATTTACCCTAACCATCTGATTAACACAAACTTTAAGAAGAGTTTTGAGAAATTACTAGAGACTGCACTGGGACCCAGCTGAACTCTCATGGGTATTTGCATTCCATGTACATCCTTGCACAGTTTTAAGCTTGACCAAGGGAAACTTACTTATAAGACTCTACAAAGGGAAAACCCAAGAATAACCCTACTTGTCCTAAAAGGGGAAGGAAGCAGAACATGCTTTAAAAAATAAACCCATCTTTAACAATTATCAAAAAACATTTAATAGAGGAGCAGTATCTTACTAAACCTGTACCAGAGAAGCTTCTTCATGCACCAAATTGTAATTAACACAGAGACCTACATCTGGACAATGTGCAGAGAGAAAGAAACTTTGGAGCATGAAGTCCTGAAAGAGATGACTTCATCAGACCCTTCCCTTTGAGGCTCAGGGATCTGTAAGGAGGCAGAAAGATGGTAAGAATCAGTGGTGTTGTATGCCTTTAAAGAAACAGTGTCTTCTGGGTACAATAAGACTGAATCAAATATCAACAAACAGAGACAAAGACAACACTCATAACACCTGCACAACTTCAAGCCAAATGGGATTCCAGGGCTGGGAGGGGAAAGTTGACATGGATTCTGACCTGAAACCAAGAAGCTGTTTGTGGCTGATACTGCTGAGAAAATCAATTTTCTCCCATTACTGTCACTCAGCCAGCCATATTCTAGGGCAACTATGATGGCCAGGAGTAGTCAAATGTACTCAGTGTTTTATAGGAGGATGGTGGTGGGAGGTTCATTTTGGTTTTGTGGATTTTTGTTTCAATTTGTCTTGGCATTTTTTCATTTTATTTTCAGTTTTCATTTATTTTTGAAATAGAGGATATAGATAGATGATAGATAGATGATAGATAACTAGTTAACGAATTTATTAGTGAGTAAATATAGTCATGGATTACTTTAGGGTAAGGAGCTAGGTCTGTTTTCTAGCTGTCAAGATACAGTTACCTTAGCTGTCAGAGTAGTGTGTGGTAGAATAAATTACAATCTAGAAATCATGTATTAATTAAAATGTCAGAGTTTCATCTATGATCCACTATTTAAACAATTCCCAGGTTCCTCTGGTCTCCATAGCAACTTGGGCGGAGTCAGCCTGGTTGTTCAGGTCCAGAAGAGAAAAGCTTTTCCTCTGTGGAATAGATATGTGTGAAATGAGAAATGGCCCGTCTTGACTTAGGCAATACGAGACATTTGACTCTCAGGGTATTCTGTTTTGTCCACAGTGTGGAACAAGCCCTGGCAGTGGGCAATAGAATGGCAATGTTTCTCAGTGGTTCTTATATCACAATCCAGGTAGTTTTGTTGCTGTGCCCATTATCTCTCAGAGACCTTGGGGGTGGGGGAGTAACTGTCAGGTTTTGGGAGTATTTGTCTATCATAAGTTTAAACATTTAATGTTACATTTAGCAGACTTCTGACAAGATTGAGAGCAGTATCTATTAAGCATAATCTGAATTAGACAGTAGAGCACACTATAACTTAATGGCAGTAGCAAAAAAAAGGCTAAAACACACACACATGCACACACACACACACACACACACACACACACACACACACACACAAAGATATTGTTTAAAACCCATTATTTACCAAGGTAGGATAGAACAAAACCTTATCTTAATTGTTAAGTGACTTTGATTGCATTAGCAGAGAAAAAATACATGAATGGACACACA
>JANHMN010000004.1:138418641-138486670 GCA_030674055.1 Rhabdomys pumilio | reverse complement strand
GGAGGAGGAGGAGGAGGAGGAGGAGGAGGAGGAGAGAGGGAGGGAGGGAGGAGAGAAGGAGGGAGGGAGGGAGGGAGACAGAGAGACAGAGACACAGAGAGAGATGAGAGAGAAAGGGGAGGAGGAGAGAGACAAAGACAGAGAGAGACAGAGACAGAGACAAAGACAGAGTCCAGGGCCAGAGTCAGATGTCTGTAGGAAAGCAGCAGTGTCTCAGGAAAGAGTGTCCTAGGCAGGCCCCAGAAGTACAAGGGGGAGGGACAAGACTTGCTTTTCCTTTGGAGAGCACTTGCTTTTCCTTTGGAGAGCACGGAGCAGAACAAGTGGCTACAAGCATGGAGGCAAGAGAATGAGGATGGGAGGGGAAAGCCTACTGATATCTATGGAGGGAGTTCTTTAAGAAATGCCAGTTAAATGGCCACATAGTAACACTGCTTGCTGGGTACTGTGAATTCAACCTAGAAACGCCCCGTAAGTAGGAACAAGGCAGTGAAGATCAACCCGTCGGGTGTGAAAGTTATTAAAAATGTTCGTACTGGCATCCTGAGAACAAAATTCAGTAACTAATAAGGAAAAAAAAAAGCCAAACCAGCTAAGTCTAGACTTACTGTGAATTTCGAACTCATAGGAGAAAGTGGTCTGCCTCAGTTTACCTATTCTACCTATCCTCTGAGAGTCGTGTGTGTGTGTGTGTGTGTGTGTGTGTGTGTGTGTGTGTGTGTGTGTGTGTGACCCAAGCATTAGAGGTCCTGGAACAAGGGTCAGTGGAAAGACCAGTCACAAAGACTGAATGTCCCCATCCTCAAGGGCAGTTCAGGGGTGGCTCATTTACACTGACCAGAGAGGGCAGGGAGCTTACAAGTTCTCTGATGTTTGGGTTAGGGAGGGATGGCTCTCCAAGTAGCAGGAGGGAATATGAACTTTCAAGTTTCTAACTGTGAGGCAGAGCCTAGACAAAATGCCAACAGAAATTACATATATTATTCTGTTTTACCCAGTGGAAGTGTCCATTTTTTAAAAATTTTAAAAGTTGACACATAATTAACCAAGACAGTGCATTCACCTGAGTTTTTATTCTCAATAACTATGCTCAAATTTTAACTGCTGTAGCTTTTTAATGCAGCTGTCTTCTCAGATTTTAGCAATGTGGTTAGCCGTATGGCCCCATTTTTTCCAAGAAAAACCATCGATTTTCAGTTTGTACAGTTTTTCTGACTGTAAGGAGGATGACTGACAAGTTTGTTAAAGTTAGAGCTAAAATTGGAGTCTCCGGTTTATTTTTGACTTATAAATTTCTGAATAGAGAATTGTTTTCACTGTTTTGACACACAGGAAGGTCAACTTGTGTCCTGCAGAAGCACTGGCATTTTGTAGCTGTATCTTTCCAGATGAATGGAATCTCACAAGGTTTTCAGACAGACTGTTAGCACTCTGAACAAGCCTGCTGAGCTTTCCAACTTAGAGGTAACCACTTTGGGTTAGACAATTCAAGTTTTGACACTTATAATGTTGCGTTCTTTCCTAGTATCTCCTGTAAATTTAGCACATACAAGAATTTTGGCAGTATGAATGGATCAATACAAACTTCTTTTAGTTTCCTCTTAACCATTTTTATACAGCTACAGACATAAGTATTAACAAAATCATCAGTGAAAAAATGACTTCATAATTTTTTTATTATACATAAAACACTACTTAGATTAAGCCACGAGTTAGACCAGTTTTATCAGTCTATGCTGTAATAATAAGCTCACATCCTAGTGTTTGACACTGAGATGGATTGGTTTATTCCCCATGGTGTTTCATGCCCTTTGCACTCAGCTGCTCCTTTCTTAGAAAGTTTGTCAAAAGACCATTCTTACAAGGAATATAAATTTTGTGGCAGAAGGAATTTAAAGCTTCTTAGGTTATAACATATTTTAACTCTACTCATCTTCCAGTGGTGATGACATGACAACAAGTTACAAAATCATAAGGGCCTCATGAGCAGAGAGGTACAGTATGTGTGAATAGTCACCATGCAGGACTCAGAGCATGGCTTAATTCAGAGAGCTACTGAGCATTGCAAACAAAGCCATATGACAAAATAAGCACCTGCAATATAGAAAACCTTGGTGTCAAAACTGAGTGAGTCTCAAAAAACAAAACAAAACAAATAACAAACAAAGCTGATCATTTAGTAAGACTCACCACGATTCTGTAAAATGTTTTATAAAATATTTAATATATCTGGACTTACCATTTTTTGTAAATTGTGATGATATACTTAATATCTTTAAAGTCTCTATACATTCATCTGCAAACACAAACACAGAGTACACAAGGCACTAGTAGATCAGTGGCAGTCTGCCATGGAGAGGAATATTTGGACCCATTTTTTTTTTTCTCTTTTGTTTCCTGGCTGTCATATGATGAGCAACTTTTCTCTGCCCTACACTTCAATCATGATATTCTGCCAACCAAAAGTAACAGAGCTGAGTAACCATGGACTGGTCACCTAAAAATATGAACCAAAATAAATATCTCTATTTATGTTGATTATCTCAAGATATTTTGCCATAGCAACAAAAAGCTAATTCATGTAATTGGAAACATATACATGTCATTTATTGTTGTTTGTAGATACATGTATTTAACTCGGGCCATTTGAGATTGAATAGCCTGCTCATTCATGAAGAAAACTAAAGTCTATCTTTTTTTTCCCCTCAAACAATGCATTCTGGTTACAGTTTCCTCTCCCATAACTCCTTACAGATGCTCCAACTTTTGCTACCAGCCATATCCTCACTTTTTCTCTGAAGACTACTTTTTAAAGGGCTGATATTCTTTCTAGATAAATTTTGAAAAAAAATAGATCTAGAATGGTTAATGATTTTACTTTTTTAAGAAAGAAAAGATTTATACTACTAAAACTCTGAAATTAACTTTTATTTTAAAATAACAAACTTACCTTAGACTTTCTGAGTCACAGTGTAGATAAACTCAAGGAAGTAATCATGACTAAACACTACAGAAAAAAGTGTAATACCACCCTGAACAACTGAGCAAATGCCTGGTAAGAAGTTTGCTTCTATCTCCCACAGGACACTGAAGCATCCTAGCCTTAAACACAGTGCCATTGTATCTGAGAAACTGGGATTTTCTTTTCTACCAGATGATTACACAAGCAAGTGGGAGACTTGGAAAGTCTGGTTGGCTACTTTTTAAATTAATTAATTTATTATCTTTCATTTTTATTTTACACTCCAGTCGCTATTCCCCGTCTGGTCTGCCCTCCAACAGTTCCTCATCCCATCCCCCCCATCTTCAGCAGGATGCCCCCCACCCCACCACCACCCCACTAGGTCTCCCCACTCCTTGTTGCCTCAAGTCTCTCCATGGATAGTTGCGCCTTCTCTCACTGAGACCACAGCAGGGAGTCCTCTTTTGTTTATGTGTCAGAGGCCTTGGAGCAATTAGTGTATGCTACCTGGTTGGTGGCTCAGTGTCTGGGAGACCTGAAGGTTAACTAGCAGGTTAGTTGAGACTGCTGGTTTCCATATGGGGTTGCTCTCCTCCTTGACTTCTTCCAGCCTTTCCCAAATTCAACCACAGGGGTCCCAGACTTCAGTTCAATGGTCGGGTATAAATGTCTGCATCAGTCTTGATCAGCTGCTTGTTGGGACTCTCAGAGGACATGTTAGGCTCCTGTCTGTAACCCTACCATAGCATCAGTAATAGTGTCAGGCCTTGGAGCCTCCCCCTGACTTGAATCTCAATTTGCACCTGTCACTGGACCTCCTTTGCCTCAGGCTCTTCTTCATTTTTATCCCTGCAATTCCTATCTAAAGATAGGAACAATTCTGGGTCAGAGTTTTGACTGTGGGATGGCAACCCCATCCTTCCACTTGATGCTTCATCTTTCTACTGTAGATAGACTATACAAGTTCCCTTTTCCCATGGTTAGACATTTTATCTAAAGTCTCTCTCTTTGAGTCCTGAGAGTCTCTCACCTCCCAGATCTCTGGTACATTCTAGAGAGTCCCCCGCTCCAGAGGTTGACAGTTTCCATTCATTTTGCAGGCCGTCAGGGCTTTACTTTTGTTCCTCCCCCTCTAATATCTGATCATGTTCCCTTTTTCATCTCATCTTCCTCTCTCCCACCCAGGTCTCTCTCTCCCTTTGCTTCCTGTGATTGCTTTCTTCTCCCTCCCAAGTGGAATTGAAGCATCTTCACTTGGGCCCTTTTGCTTGTTAACCTTCTTGAGCTCTTTGGATTGTATCCTGGGTATTCTGTACTTTTTTTTTTTTTTTTTGAAATCACTACTGCTCTGTAGTATAGCTTGAGGTCAGAGATGATAATTTCCCCAGTTCTTTTCCTGTTAAAAATTGTTTTTGCTATCCTGGGTTTTCGGCTGGCTACTTAAGCCTAGAAGTTTAGAGTTCTGCTGAGATCCTTCTGGGAAAGTCTTGTAGAGAAGAGGGAAAGTCTTCACTGCCCAGTGTGATTAGAGTAGCTTTCTCCAAGTCTCAAAAGTTAGAGAAGAGTATGTGAAGGGCAATAATAAGAACTTCTTTGTCTCTATCCTCCTGTACTTTAGTGAAGCCATAATAAGAAGCAAAGAATCCCAAGTCCATCAGTAGAAGTAGTGAGAACCTATATGCATTCTAACAGAAGCTAAGAAAGGAGTCTGGACTTCTGACCCCACATGGAAGTGATATCACTATTCTCTCTCTTTTTTTTTTTTCATCCCTGAGCATTTACTAAGAAAAATTGTTAACAGAGAAGTTTAAGTAAGATGTGTCTTATATAGCAATTCAATGGATGGACTCAAGAGTAGACTAAAGAATGCAGAAAGAAAAAGAAGTGCAATAATCTTTTGAACTGTGAAAAGAACTAAGTATCACAGTCTGAAAACAGAAAAAACAGGCAGAAAGAGATGAACAGAGCTTTGGAGCCCTCTAGGAAAATACTAATAGCAACAAATAGCTCGTGTACTGTCAGTGTTGGAAGAAATATACAGACAGAAATAATCCTCCCAATGCTGCCAAGATACGTAGTCCAATTTATGAAAACAGAATAAAATAAAAAGAACATCTTAAAGGCCACAGGCAAGAAATAAGACGTTACCAGGCACAGGCAGATGGTTATCTATTCTGGCTACTTTTACTCAACTCAATATTAGAAGTGAGAGAAAGCAAGAAAATGATAGGGCCTAAGGATTTGGAATGAAAACATAAAACTGTTTTAAGATAATCTAGCTATCCATGTAGAAAATGTCAAGGAATTGTCAACAAAAGAAAAAAAAAAAAAAGAAAAAGGCCTCAGAAATTCCTAAAATAAAAATGCAAGTTGAACAAAGATACAGGATACAGATCCTACCCAGGATAAGCCTATGGAAAGCTAAATGTTTTTCTATGTAATACCAGTGAGCAGATGGCAGGATAGAGGAGGACGTTGCACTCTTGCTTTTGTTTTCTTTCATTTTGCTTATTTCATGTGCTTTCAGACATTAAATATTTGGTTTCTTTCTTATACTTTTAAGCTTTATAGTGGACATTATTGAATTTTTTTATACATTTGGGATCATATTTTCCTTTTGATTTTTTAACATTCATGTTGTGATTTGAATAAGAAATATTGCCACAGGCTCATTCATTTGAACATTTACCATTAGTTGGCAGTGCTATTTGAAAAATTTGTGGAACCTTTAAGGGTTTGAGGCTTAGCCATAAATGGAATATTTATATGACACCATAAAACTCTAAGTATCAGGGAACATCACAGAAGAAGGGGTAGAAAGATGGTAGAAAGACTGGAAGAACCAGAGATTGAGAGAGACTGTGGTAAAAATTATATCTTCTGGACATTACATGGTCATTGCACTCAGAACTCACAGTACCTGTGGTTGCCTGTACAAGACCTACACAAAATCATGCCAGTTGAAGTTTCAACAAGGATGAGGAGTAGGCTTCCAAAACCCCACCCCAGCTGAGGAGATGAGTTGATGGCTTTTGGGGAGGCATAGTCAGCAAGATTAATAATAAAAAAAATATGTGTAGCCTTAATGGAGTGTGTGGCCTCATGTAAGTCTGAAGGCTCTGCTTCCTGAGTACAGATATAATATGTGCATATGTACTCCTGTTCCTGTCAGCCATATCTCTTTCCCACAATAATGAATTTTGTCACTTTGGAACACTAAGCAAAAGTAATCTCTTTTTCTCCTAAATTGCATTTGTCAGGATATTTTACCATAGAACAAGCATGCAATTGAGACAATTTATTATTAGTGTTTCTCTGTTTGATTAGTAGTTATGGAAGGAGTAATGACTTTAATCTTCATAGACATACTAAGCAAAATCTCCAGAAATCTTTGTCATTCATACCCCTCACCACAATTCAACTCAAGGAATGGATTGCTTAGTTTGCATCAAGTTTTTATAGGATGCTATCATTCCTGCTTCCAGACTGATTTTTGCTATATCATCAAGTTCACTAATTATGTAAGCCACATATTAAGCCTCATTAGACTGTTAGTATGGCAGCTACAGATATTATAAAATATATACATTCAGAAAGGTAAAAATTGTCAAGATAAGAATTAAGTCATTTTTACTTAGCTAAGAAAAAATATCAAAGTTTGATGGGATCATATATCATTGTCTGATGGTAGCTCACAAAAGACTGCCAAAAGACTGTATAGCCATATTCAGAGACACTCAGACAGATGTCATTCCTATTAATTATTATTGTGCAATGGTTACTGTTTAAAGCATCTGATGTAATTCTTCCTACTTCTTTAAAACTTTAACCTTTCCTCAATTTCTGTTATATGCCTACAGGTTTCCTGCCATACATAATCCCACTACAAAGCTCCACTATTCCCATTTCAACACTATTCTTTCATAAAACTTTAGTTTTTGCTTCAATCTCATCATCTCTGTATTCCCTTTAGTTCTCAGAATGGACTAGTGAATGAATGGATACTACTGTCTAAGCGTAGACATTCTAATGATAGAGTTACATCTTTCTATCCTATTTGAACAGACATGTATTAAAAATACAGACCAACTCTGTTTATTTTCCAATATTTTTCTTACCCACTGAAGTTAGAATTTATGTTTGCTTTTTACAGTATATTCATCACCCTACTTTTTGATAATTTCCATATCTCTTCTGCATGATTTATGAGTTGTCCATACTGAAATTCTCACTGTTTTCTCCTTTCCTAAGCTCCTTCATGCATTTCTAAGTCTCAAATGCCCCTTTTAGCCTCTCCTGTTCCAGATTCCAATGTTCATAAACATGTACATATCTGAATGAACCATTAATCCAAGAGGCAATACTGTTTGTTACTTTCTTTGTCATTCTGCCCAAGTTTATTCCAAAAACAACTTAAGGGGAAATTATTTTGGTTCATTTCTCAGAGTTATTAGTCTACCATGACTAGGGAGTAAGATAGGGCGGTCAAGTAAAGCAGTTCATATCATGCTAACCCAGATACATAGAGCAAGAAAGGACAGTGAACACTATATCCCAAAGCTCTGTCTCTATGACCTACTTTCCCCAGCTAACCTCTGTCTCATAAAGTTTCTAACCTTCTCCTTGTAATGTTGCTAAAATTAAGCCTTCAGCTTATGAACCTGGTGGGAGAGTGCATTTCATATTCAAATGACACTCATGTACAATTTAAGTGGGATGTTCTCTAGAGATAAAACCTACAGTTCATTTTGCTAAAATTCTATTTTCTTGAACTCAACCGCATTATGGTATGCGTTCTTTATGACACACAATATATATATTTTTTGCTTCCCTCCTCCAGCTTACTTGACATTCTCTAAAACAATACAACATTAATAACTATTTTATAAAAGTAATCAATTTTATGGTGTTCAAGGTGTACATTTTGGTCAATATCTTCTCTCAAAAAATTTTTATAGATAATTTTTGCTATTATTTGGCAGTGTTTGAAATCCTGATATGGTACTTAACAAAATAACAAGCTCAGAAACATTAGGAGGAACATTTTTCTAAGGAGGATAGCAATCTACAGATAAAATACAAAGAACAGAGAAGTCATTTAAAAGTATGAGGTTAGTCTTAGTGGTGCTTGCATTAACTTACTAAAAATGATATAACACAGGTCAAAGCATGGCAAAAATTTATTCTCTAACTATTCTTTGACTGTGAGTCTGAGGTCTCGGTGTGACCAGCTTGGTCCTGTGGGATATGGCTTGCCCATTTTCTATGTCAACACATAGTCTTCTCTCCATGTGTGTCAGTATCCCATTGCTTCTTATAGGGGCTTCAATTGGCCTAGATAAGAGGCCACCTTATTTGCCCTACCTTACCTTAATTCCATTTGTGGGTCTTCCTTTCTAGAATCAATCTGGGATAGTGGGGGGATGGAGTATTACAATTTAAATACAATAAATCCCAGCTAAGCAATTAAAATGCTTTTACAAGTCACCCAGCCACTCAATATTGTTCAAATAAGATTCTTTCTTTGTGACAACTATGTTATTTTCAAAATTTCTAAAATTTCTACTATTGAATATCCAATTTCTCCACATGTTACTCTTCTTTGGAAATGTCTTCTCTAAAAAAGTGTTACATCATTCACATAGTTTATGAAAAATTGAGTAATGGCTCCATCACAGAATCTTCTTTCTTCCTTGAACTCGTATTCAGTTAACATCTCTACTGGGCAAGTGACTTTAGAACTCTCAATCCCTCCTTTACTCAGTTGTGTGCTGGTATCCTTGCTGATTTCTGCCCTAAACCTTAAGTTTATTCTTTGTATTGCAACTGTAGTTATTAAGTAGGAACTGTAGCCTTTGCTGCCTACTCATCCAACTTCAGAATCATTAATCCCCTCTTCCCATCAACCTTGGCTAAGTGGTAATTTTGTTCCTCAAATGCTATCCACTTCATGTCTTCTGAATGTGCTAAGCAAAGCTTCAAAAATGTCTTTTCTAAGCTTGTCCTTGTCATATTTCAAATGTTTTTTTTCTCATGTAAGATGTATCACTCTGCTCCAGCACCACAATACATTTCTAAATTATTCTAGTTTGCTTTATGTTTCTTTGATTAAAACACTGACAAAAACAACTTAGAGTAGATACCATTTATTTAGCTTAAAAGTTATAGTCCATCATTGAGAAAAATCAAGGCAGGAGTTTGAGGTGGAAACATGAAAGAACACTTCCTACTGGCTGACTCCCTTATATTACTCAGACTTCTTACTGTATAGGACAGGCCTGCCTTCTCAGAAGTGGCACCATCATAGTGGGGTTGGCCCTCCCACATCAGTCAGCAATAAAGAAATTGCTTCATATACATGTCCATAACCTAATATGTTGAGACAATTCTTCAACTGAGATTTGTTCTTCCTAGGTATTTCTAGGTTTGTCTTATATTGACATAAACTGTGACATACTACCCATTTTCAACTTTGATAAAACAAACACACATCACTTTAAATCATACCCATTTCTTTTTATATTCGTAAGAGCTCATGTTAATACCACATTATAAAACACAAAGTTTGAAAAAAATTAACACTAAGAAGTCTAAAATATCTTTGAAAGTCCAAAGCCTCTTAACACTGAGTTCCTTCAAATAAAAAGTGAATAAATACATCACACACTTTTATTTTTCAAGAGAAAATAACCATGACACAGTTACAATCAAATCAAAGCCAAACCAACATCTAGCACTAGAAATCATACCGATAGCCCAGTATTCTGCATCTAGGACTTACTAATGACCTTATAATCTCCAAAGAACTTGAACAGTTCTAATAGTCTCTGTTCAGCACACACAGTTTATCTCAACTATTTGGTCTACCGCTAGTCCAGTGGTTCTCAACCTTACTAATCCTGCAACTATAATACAAGTTCTCATGTTGTGGTAAACCAAAATCACAAAATTACTTCATTGCTCTTTCATAACTGTAATTATGCTACTGTTATGAATTATAATATAAATATCTGATATTCAGTATATCTGATATGCAGCCCCCAAAGGGATCATGACTCACAGGTCAATTCTTGTCCATGCTTGCCTCTGTCCTTTGCAGTCATCCACGATGCTTGTGATAATCGCACATATGTGAGGAGAAATAGCACTGACCCAAATAATGACCAAATTAATTAAAGCAATATTTATTCATGTACACAGCCTGTCTATTCCTAAGGCAGCACTCAATAGATAAGTCTTGGAGATGGGAAAACAAAGGGTCTTTTAGCATGGGAGAAGGGGGTCCAAATGGGGGGTTTGGCCAGGCCAATAAGTGGGATTACAGAAGCAGAATTAAAGGAGAATAAGTTAGTTATATCAACCCTGTCAGGCAAGGCATGGATTCAAGGCAGTTATAATGATTTTTTGAGACAAAGGCATGGTTGCTATTTCCTGAAACAAGAAGTATGAAAACGTTTGTAGTGAAGGGTTGCAGGATATTTAATCACCACTGTGAACCCTGTGGTTGTGTTCTTTACTGAACCTGTTTTAAGTTGTGGTGTGGCTCAGCCTTAACACATACATTTAATCCAAGAGCTTTCTGTTTGAATATTGTAAACAGAATTAAATAAAGTCAACCATAGTTCAAGAGGAGAAAAAAGAAATCAGCTGACAAAAAGTGAACATAAGATTTTGAAGAAAAACTATAGAGAGTAAGAAGGAGTCAGGAGAATGGATAGAGAGAGATACAAGAAGTAAAAGTAGAGACATTGCGTTGAAAGGAGGTTTTCTGAAAAGACATGAGAATGTGGCATTGCTTCTTGTCCTTCCCCTGAGGAGGAAGGTCAGCTATGTTCTTTCTCTACCTCTCTGAGCTAGCCAGCTTTCACCCTAGCATCTTGCTCCTAACTCTTCATTTGTAAAATTGAATGACTGAGATTTTGTTAAAAACAAAAACAAAAACAAACAAAAAAAATCAGGGACGGTTACAGGTAGGGCATAGTTGAATCTTTGAGAGATAGATTTAATAATAAACATGAATGAGCCTAGTTTGTCTTTATTATAAGTTGGATTCAGGCCCAGGATGGAGGCAAGCATGTTTATCACAGACATCCCTAATATTCTGGGGTCTCTTTTGAAATTGATGATGTGTTTCCACCATTAGCCTTTCCTGCACCCTTCAGTGTCAGTACTCTCCATAATTCCACCATATTTTCTAAACAAGTACCTTTCATGAGACATTACTAACTTTGACAACTAGTTAAGATATAGTCTTGGTGGCCCCGGATCATTCTTTCAATGTGTTGAATCTGAGGAAACACTTTGAAAAGATTACACTTCTCTGGGTCATTTAATAATCACAGCTGATTTTTTAAGCTGCAGCTAATGAACATTTATTGTCCTAATAAAGTTCGGAAAGTTTTATATAACAGATTAGCAACTAGAAATATCACATAAACAATCTCGCTATAGCTTCTGCTTTCCTCTGCAGTCTTTCAGCATTTCTATCTTGCATGTTTCCACTGAATAATACATTAAGCTTTGAGCCCTCTATATCATTCCCATAAAAAAGCTCCAACTGTCTTTTCATATTTACTTCCTCCAAACCAATGCCGTGGTCTGCTCTGTCACATCAACATGTCATCCTCTGGTACCAATTTCAGTGCCTTTTTTTTTGGTTAACCTGGGAAAAAAGGTTGAATGATTTATTTCTTCACAATTCTTGAGGCTGAATGTTGAGGTGGTTTCTTCTCAGGCTTCTTCTGGCTTGTGGCTCACTTTACTGGATTTCTTTTCTAAAGGACACCAGTGTGAATGGGTTAAAACTCTACCATTAGAGCTTGATTTAATCTTCATCAGATCCTTTTGGACTAAATATCTAGTCTTATACTAACTCTAATCTTATACAGACTTAGCAGAATATATTTATATTTTTATGAATATATTTTCATATATGTATATACACTATACATGTTACAACAATTAAAGATATAGAGACCATGTATTTGAGGATGGGGATGGGGAGACAGGAAGAGTCAGAAGGAGGAGAGGGAAGAGGAAAATAATATAACTACATTTTAAGCTCAAAAAATTAAGCAGTCTAAAGAGATGGATTAGTGGTTACATCACTGAATTTTTTTTTATGGAAGCCAGGATCAGTTACCAGCACCCAAATGCTGACAACAACCATCTATAATTCTAGTTTGAGAGAATATGATTCTCTATTTTCACATGGTACACAAATATAAATACAGGCAAAGCATACACATACAAACCAATGAAGATTAAATTATGAAATGTTCATTTAAAAATATAAATTTTTTTCTTAAACAGTAAATATAATGTTCTTCCAAGAAAGACTCTCAGGGAGATAGCTCTACTGATTTTCACTCACAAAGTACTTTTACAACTGGGCATATTTCCTGAGTATTGAATTATAGTATAAAATGCAATACTGGTTTTTGTTTAGGTATTCCGATGGTTTGAGCATTGTGGAAAAAATCTTTATTATTTTAGTATTTGTTGAAAGTTTAGTAAAATATTTTCTGCTAGTTTTTAATTTTTTCAGTAGTTGTTTTTAAATAAATTATTGATTGTTTTTTAAGATTCCAAATGATTATTACTAAAATAATTTTAAAAGGCAGTATTGGCAATGTTCTAAGTTATATGCATTATGGCCCTTTCAAAGAATTTAAAACAATTTGTAGTTACTTTATGTTTTCTTTCTTTTCTTTTTTCTTTTTGGATATTTTCTTTATTTATATTTCAATTGCTTTCTCCTTTCTAGGTCTCCCCTTCAGAAAAACCCTATTTCACCTCCCCCTGACTCTGTGAGGGTGCTCCTCTACACTGGGGCATGGAACACACTCAGCACCAAGGGATGCTCCTTCCACTAACTTCCAACAAAGCCATTCTCTGCCACATATGCAGCCGAAACTATGGGTCCCTCCATCTGAACTCTTTGGTGGGTGGACCAGTCCCTGGGAGCTTCGGAGGGTCTGGCCAATTGACACATTTGCTCCCCACATGGGGCTACAAACCCCCTCAGCTCTTTCAGTCCCTTCTCCAACTCCTCCATCGGTGACCCTGCACTCAGACCAGTGGTTGGCTGCAAACATCTGCCTCTGTTTATCAGGCTCTGGAAGAACTTCTCAGGAGACAGCCATATCAGGCTGCTGTCTTCAGTAAACACTTCCAGGCATTCACAATAGTATTCCAGGTTTGGTGAATGTATATGGGATAGATACCCAGGTGGAGCAGTCTCTAGATAGCTTTTCCTTCAGTCTCTGCTTTACACCGTCTCCATATTTCCTCCTGTAAGTATTTTGTTCCCCCTTATAAGAAGGACTGAAGCATCCACACTTTGCTCTTCCTTCTTAGGCTTCATATGGTCTGTGAATTGTGTCTTGGGTATTTCTAACTTTTGGACTAATATCCACTTATTAGTGAGTGCATACCCTGTATGTTCTTTTGTGACTGAGTTTACCTCACTCAGGATGATATTTTCAAGTTCCATCCATTTGCCTGAGAATTTCATGAAGTCATTGTTTTTAATAGCTGAGTAGTATTCCATTGTGTAAATGTAACACCTTTTCTGTACCCATTCTTCTGTTGAGGGACATCTGAATTGTTTCCAGTTTCTGGCTATTATAAATATGGCTACTATGAACATAGTGGAGCATGTCCGTCCTTATACATTTTTGGAGCATCTTCTGGGTATATGCCCAAGAGTGGTATAGCTGGGTCCTCAGATAGTACTATGTCCAGTTTTCTGAGGAACTGCCACACTGATTTCCACAGTGGTTGTACCAGCTTACAATCCCACCTACAATGGAAGGGTGTTCCTCTTTCTCCCCATCCTCGCCAGCATCTGCTCTTACCTGAGTTTTTGATCTTAGTCATTTTGACTGGTGTGAGGTAGAATTTCAGGTTTGTTTTGATTTGCATTTTCCTGATAACTAAGGATGTCAAATGTTTCTTTAGGTGCTTCTCGGACATTTGAGTTTCCTTAGTTGAGAATTCTCTGTTTAGCTTAGAGCATAAACCATTGGTGTTCTGTTCAGGAACTTTTCCCCTGTGCCTATGTGTTCGAGGCTTTCCCCCACTTTCTCTTCTATTAGATTTAGTGCATCTGGTTTTATGTGGAGGTCTTGATTCACTTGGACGTGAACTTTGTACAGGAAGATAAGGATGGATCAATTTGCATTCTTCTACATGCTGACCTCCAGTTGAACCAGCACCATTTATTGAAAATGTTGTCTTTTTTTCTCTGGATGGTTTTAGCTCCTTTGTCATAGATCAAGTGACCATAGGTGTGTGGGTTCATTTCTGGATCTTCAATTCTATTCCATTGATCTTCCTGCCTGTCACTGTACCAATACCATTCAGTTTTTTTTATCACTATTGCTCTGTAGTACAGTTTGAGGTCAGGGATGTTTTCAAAACTAAAACAACACATTCCAGAAGTTTACATTTGATTACTTTTCAAAACCCAACTATGTGAAACATAGCAAAACTTTAAGGCATGATGCTGTGTTTCTCAGTGACAGTCTGAGCAATGGCAAACAGGAGTAAGAATCACAAAACCACACTGCATGATTCAGGCTCCTCCGGAGGCTAATCTTTCACTTTGTCACTTTGCTCAAGTTTAAGGATAGAGTATGTGTTTACACATCAGAATTTCTGGTGTATTCATGACGTGTTCATTTGGACGTCACTTGGTTACTGTTTGGTTCACTAAACATTCAAATATCATAATACCAGAACAATATTTTCACTTAGTTAGAATTGCCCTACTTACGTGAGAATTAAAACTGCTTGTCACATGTGAGGACTACTCAAAAAGACAATCACCTTTATACATAAAGTTGTAGTTTAAGCACATGGATTATTTTTACTGTATACATGATTCTGTAAAACATATACTGATCTCCTTTACATATGTGTTTTGGGTACTGGGAATCAAAGGTGGGTCCTTGCTCATGTAAAGCTTTCAGTCCACCACTGAGTTATGTCCTCCATTATGTTTTCAATGTTGTTTTAAGTTCAAAAGTTATATTGCAAAATGATAAATGTTTACAATATTTTTCTAGGATATGTAGACCTTCATCCTTGACTTCTTCAGTGCACACATGCCCACTATACTCAAGTTCAAAGAATGTGTATACATCCATATGTTCTTCATGAATTTTGTTTGCTCGTTTTGTATGTGTTCACTCTATGCAGCACAAAATTCCTCCTTAGTGATTTTATAGTGAAAATCCTGAGACAAAAGTTAAGTGTGTGCTGAAAATGAGCCTTCTGTTCAGGGAAAATCTTGCACAGATTGAAGGTTGTCTTTGACAGGCAGATGTTCAGAAGTAACAGAAAGCACCTTTTGATTCACTACTTGTCTTATTTCCTCTACTAGAGAAAAATCAAAGAGTTTTACCCAATCTGTAAGACTCTAAGAAGAGAGAAGTTTCTCAAAACTACATGAATTTCTTTCCTGTGCACCTCATACAAAGAACCCCTAGTACACATGGAGCTGTGTGGCAACAGGCAAGGGGTAGATTGGCAGCTTTGAAATAATAGTTGAAAGTAGAGAACTCTCTTTGTTAACAGTCTAAATTTCAGGCAAATAACAATGCAGAAAAAAATGCCTGCCTTTGGTCATTTGCTGAGTTTTCAGGCTTGAATTTGAATGGAAGAAACCACCACCACCAACAACAACAAAAAAAACCATTGGGAATTTCTGTTAATTCTATTCATTAAAAACTCTACTTAACTATGAAGCTGATGTATACTCACTGACAATGATTGCTACAGGTATCCCAGTGCCAGTGCCACCTATATCCATTGTGAATTTTTATTTCAGAGGAAACATAATATATTAATAATCTAAGTTGAACATGTGATGGCTTACCTGAAAGTTTTTCTTCACATTAGAAAAAATAGGAACCATTAAAAATTATATTTACTAGTGTGTCATCAATATCTATTGATGTCACAAAGTTAAAGAAAAATGATGCAAGGACTATTTGTTCTCCCTGCATGTACACTCCTAATGTCTAGGGCTCTGAGAGTCACATTTAAATGTAACCTACATCCTGAGTCAGGTATCTTCATGAGACTTACATTACTCATATTTCAAGCACCAAAGTATTTATATCAATATTACAAATATAAACTATAGGAAACAGTGTAAGCTTCTTAATGTTGGGAAAAATATTTTATGCATCAATATACTTTATAAAATATATAAACATTTCAAATATAATTATTACCCCAAGGATTAAACTCAATGGCATATTTGTAATTATAATACATTTAAGTATAACATATGTATCTTACTTATGAATGTTACTGCCTGTTTAGTATTTCTGTATGAAGAATGTATAACTTAACAGAATTAATGCCTTTTGACATCAGAAGGAACTATGTTAAATACTCATCCAGCATTTGCCTGGCTACCCACCATCTATATTTTTGGTAAAAGAATTTTGTAAAATTTCTTAGTTTCATGTACATGAAAATACCATAAAATATTTAGAATAAATTAAAACTACTCAAGGAAGTATCTATGATTCAAATTCTTAAATTAAATTGCTTCATATATTTCTGTCTTTACATGTTACATTGTTCAATGAAAATTGTAAAATAAATTTTAGTAGAATATTGATATCCTACACTGTGATCAGTTTTTAAACAGAAAAATAATGTTTTCAGAAACATGAAAAGGTTGATATAAATTCCCTCTGAATAATTAAGAGTACCTTTATTGAGTTGTTGATGAAGATACACTTTCATGATTAATAGAGGGATGAGCATGCTATGTTGCAAAGTGTATACCTTGGAGTCAGTCCTGCAGTCTCACAGTAAGTGGAGCTGGGATTACCTATTAATTTTTTATGAACTTTGAATGATAGGAGAGCCAATACTCAGCTTTAGAAAAAAATACAATATAAGATTTAATGGATTGAGTAAAGGTAAATTCAGATGATATAACTTAGCTACATGAAGTTATAATCACAGCTTTGAACAATTATAAGTCAACTTTCTGTTCAACCCATTTTAATAAAATGTGCTGAAGAGGCAGAAGCAGAAGGATCAAGAATAATGTCAGTTTGGAAAGAAACTTAAGTTTTTAGAGAAAGAATCATCTAAAAGTAGAAAAAAAAAGCATTATGCACACACACACACACACACACACACACACACACACACACACACACACAAAACCATGTGATTTGCTAACAGGGAATGGGTGCATGATTGCCAAGGAAGGGTGTATGTGGCTAAAAAGGACTGTGAAACACCCACAGTGGATTCACAGAAGGCTGTTAGAGAAAAGCTAGGAGTAAGAGCTGAGGAAGAATCTTAAGACCCAGATCATGGCTGTTGAATATAGGAATCCTAGCAATATTCTAAGCAGATTAAGAGGACAGATAAGAGACCTGTGGTCAGTGTTAAAGCTGAGCTTAGAGTC
Source organism: Rhabdomys pumilio (assembly GCA_030674055.1). NCBI lineage: Eukaryota > Metazoa > Chordata > Mammalia > Rodentia > Muridae > Rhabdomys > Rhabdomys pumilio. The sequence continues at coordinate 138,469,262 of JANHMN010000004.1, read as the reverse complement.
TGAAAGTACAACAGGGTTTTAGAAATTTGTGTGTCTTTAATCTAGTCTTCAAATTCCTAGCAGTCTAGAGAACTGAGCTAGAATGAAATAAGACATAAAACATGTAGTGCACAATTGAACACAAGAGGGAATAACAAAAGAGTTATGGTAGGATGTAAGTAAGACTACAGTCAGTCAGACAGTGCCTATAAGCTGGAGGTCTTGGGAATTTATATGTATATTCAGGATCAGCAAGACAGAATACACAAAGGTGCTCTCTTAGTATTCTCATGAAAGTGATGTAGAAAAAATATAACTCCTAGACCATAGATGCTGTAGGTTAACTCTCTACTCAGACCCATAGATAGAAAATTTTCTCTCATTTCATATTACTTTAAGGTGCGGAGGCGACATTGACACTCACATTGAGCTGAGGAAATCTCAAACTGAGACAAATCAAAATATTTTTCACATACTATTAAAGAAATCATAAGCCACAGTAGGAAGCATCTCCTCTTATAGAGTAGTCAAGGACTGGGAATTTCTAAGAGCTAGAGAGAATGCAGTGTCTGAACAAAAAGAAAGGAAGATAAAACAGATGGACAGGCACCTAGCACTCACCCAGTACTCCTCCACAGAGAGAATTGAAATAACAGGAAGAACATGGCCTTTGGAGGTTGCTAACCATGTGAGATTACAGGAAATCAGCAAGAGTCCATGGGAAATTCAGAGAATGGTGGTAGTCTCATAGACAGGAAAATTAAACAAACAAACAAACAAAACAAAACAAAAAAACATTGCATGTCACACCAGCCTCACAGCCAGAGAATAAGGAAATGACCTTAGCATAGGTAAAGGTAAAACAGTCTTAATAGATAACCTCGGTGAAGATGTTACATCCTAGCAAATGGAATGTTTTATTATACTCAGTATTGAAGTCTGTTTAAACAACCTTACATTGGTATAGTAGGTTTGTGTCATCAAAGACCCTGTCTCAACTTACAGTAGATTCTAAAACACGGTGGTCAAGAGCCATCTTGAAAAGGATAATATTGTGGATTTGGGTTTCTCTTTGTAGTCCCATATTTGGAACCCTGGAAACATATGATCCATTGCATGGAATCAAAGGAAAGTGCTCCTTATACTCAACTTAAGAAACAGACAGACTCTTTAGGAGATAAGTGTTGTGAAACGGGGTGAGAGGGAGAGGGACTATGTTTGAGAAACAGATCAATGAACTTGATTGACATGTGCGCCATGGGCCATGGGCAAACACGTGTAGTCCCATCAGTGTGAGGAATGCTTCTCTTCACTACTTTGTTATACTTGATCTTTCTTGCAAAGAATCTAGCTGTTTCCCCACCCACAAGATAATTCATGCTGCATAGATGCCTATATAACAGATGCAAGAAGAAACAAATAAAATAGTAATGCACATCTAAAAGATCATGCTAATTGTAAAAAGATTTTAGCAAAATTGAAGTGGACAAATAATAAAGGTTACAAAAGAATATTGTCATATAATTAACTTTCACAATCACTGTCACAGTGTGGTTTACAGTTTCAGAAGATTGAGTCCATCATAGATGGGAAGGCATGGTGGAACACCTCATTTCACCAACTACTACTAGGTATTAAGCCACAGATTAACACCAACATAGTAAGAGCAGGTGATTTCAATACTCTACTTTTTACCAATGAACAGGCCATCTAAAAACAAACAAACATTCAAGTTAAATTACTTTTAAGACCAAGTAGACCTAACTCAGATATACAGAATATTTTGCTCAAACACCATTGAGTATACATTACTCTAAGCATCTAATGGAAGTTTCTCTAAAATAGAATATATATTGATACACAAAAGCAAATCTCATCAAATTTAGTAAAATTTTGGTAATTTCACATATGATATCTGATTATCAAGAAGTAAATATTGAATTAAATAGCAAAAGAAGCATCTCTAAAATGCAGACAATATATAAACACATTATCAAATAATGAATGATTCAATGAATAAATCAAACAGAAAAAGATTTAAATTAGTGAAATGAAGTGAAAATGCAAATACAACCCACCAAAACTTATATGATATAAAGACAATAACGTTAAAAAAGGAACTTATAGCTTTAAGTGCCTCAATTAAAAAAAATTAGAAAGAGTTCAAAAAATATTTAATAATATACTTGGAGAGTTTGGGGAAAATAGTAGATGAGAATAAATAAGAAACACGAGGGAAGAAATTAACTAAACAAAAACTAAAATCGAAAACAATACAATCAATAAAATAAAAAGGAGGTTTCTTAAGACTGTAAATAAGATTGACACAACCTTACCCAAATTTAGAAACAATTTTTGAGACTACTTAACTAATAACATTAAAGGTAAACATTGAGTATCACAATTGATAACTAAAAAAAATTTGAATATCATAAAGATATACCTTAAAAGTCTATATTACACTAAATTGGACAATGTAAATAAATGAATTTATAGCAAAATATGAGCTGCCAATGTTAACATATGAGATAAATTATTTACATAAACCAACCACAATCAGGAAGATAGAAGCAAATAATTGACTGAAATTAATTAAACAAAATATTGAGCTAAAGAACATGATGAGCCCATGTGGCCCTCCCTTCTCCTTGGCCACATGTGCTCCTTCTACCTGCCAACAAGGATAAAAGTTGCTGTTGTTTCAGATGGCCCATGAGTACAATGAAGATGGCAGACTTATCTTTGGGATCAGCTACAGCGAAATAGTTCAACTTTAATTGTAGTGGATCAGGGCTATATAGTTTTGGGGGATGGAAGTAGGGATTTATAGAGTGTGTATAGCTTAGGTTACCAGATAATCCATGAAGAAGTATTCTAAGGATTCTAAGTTCTTGCTCGACAGGTTTATCAGAAGAAAGGAAGCTGAGTCTGTAACCTCATCAAAGTTACATGACAGTTCTCAGGTAGAGAGAGTATCAGAGTTTCAGGTTTCCCAGACAAGGTCACAGAATAAAAAACTCTGCTGGTAAAGGAAGTCCTCCATTTTATACTGAGCTCAAGAGAGCTGCCTGAACAATGGTAGATGTCAGCCTTAATTATTGGCACCCAACAAACATGTGCAAAAAAATCACAAATAAAGACTTGCAAACTGCATATAAATGTACATAAAGATATCCCTGTTTTAGTTTTGTTTCTTATAACAATAGTGAAGATTATTACCAAAACAAGCTTAGGTGATGAAAGGCTTTATTTCATCATACAGTTTACTTTCCTTCGAGAATTGAAGTCAGAACAATAACTCAAGCTATGAAGTAGGAGGCAGACACTGAGGCAGACGCTATAGAAGAAAGATGCTTAAGGCCTTGATCTGCATAGCTTACTCCACCAGCTTGCTTATACAGAATCAACCAACCATAGAGATACCAGCCACAATGGACTGTGACCTCCCATATTGAATATTATGTAAGAAAATGGCTCATAATCTTGTTTATAGGCCAATCTGATGGTAGCATTTTCTCACTGAGGTTTTCTCTTTCTGGATGAAGCTAGATTGTGTTTTATTGCCAACCAACGAAGTCCAAGCATTCATCCTGAGCACAGATGAGAAGATGATTCAGTTTATGTAAGCTGATGAGGACATTAAGTCATATAAATAGAATTAAAGATAAAAATCACATAATCATTTTAATAGATGCAGAAAAGAAAGGCTTTTAGAAGAATCCAAAATTGCATAATAATAATGTGACTTCAGAATGTGATTTCAGAAAACTTTTCTTAACATAATGAAATCTATATTGGACAATGCATAGCCAGCATAACTCTAAATGCCCACCCCTGTTTAATATAGTGTTCAAAGTCTTAGCAACTAAAGAAGAGAATGAAATTAAAAAAGTATGCCAGAAAAAAAGTTGGATGTTTCATCTGTATCAAATGATAGGACGATTTACCCAAAGGATCCTCCAGACTCCACCAAATTATTAGGAATGAATATTATTTTCAGCTAAGTGACAGGATACACTTACATACAAAACCTGTCAACAATTCTATGAAGCAATGACCAGAGAGTGACATTGAGAAAGGAACCCTGGAGACAATACCTTTTAAAATAGCATTAAAAAAAAATGAAAGCAAAACAAAATTCTTTTAGCAAACCTAACAAATGAAGGGAAGAAACTCTGCAATGTAAATATTAAAACAGTGGAAGAAGAAAATGAAGACACTAGAAAATAGAAATTGTACCCATATTCATGGATTATTATAAATAATATTGTGGAAATAATCATCTTATCAGAAGCAATGTACGTACTCGATTCAAAATACCCATAACATTCATCACAAAAATAAAAAGGAAAATCTTAAAATTCATTTCAAAACCAAGAAGAACTCCAATAATCAAACCAGTTCTGAAGAAAAAGAATAACACTGGAAAATAACTAACATTGCCATGCCTGATCTCAGGTTAAACTAAAGAGCCATATTGCTAAAAGCATCATGATAGTGGCATTAAAAACAGACATGTTAAAAATGTAATGGAAAAGAATTTTAGCCCTAAGTTTACACAACTACAGAAACCTGATTTTTTGACAAATACTGTAAAACCATACATTGAAGAACCACGGTGTTTTCACCAACAACACAAAACCACCTTGGGAATCTGCTAGAGTTGAATGGAGGCAGTATACCATAATAAATAGGCACAGAAAACACTTTCTAAATAAGAATGTGCTCACACACAAAATAATTGACAATGGACCATCATGACAATAAAATCCTGTTTTATAGCAAAGATAACGGTCAATTGAGTGAACAGGCAGCCTATAAACTGAAATCTGTTTTGCTAGCTTTATCCCTAACAGAGGGGGATATCTGGAATACACAAAGACCTCAGAAAACCAAACATTCTGACAGTAAAATCATGTAGTGAAATGTAGATCTGAATGGAGATTTATCAGAAGAAAAATGGCTAATAAACATTTCAAAAATTGTTCAACATCATTTGTCAGAGAAATGCAAATTAAAACTCCCTTCAGATTGTTACACCATTCACAGTGAATATCATAACAAATTAAATGAGGGTGTAGAGAAATCAGAATTCATAATTATTGTTCATTAAAATGGAAATCCATACAAACACTGTGAAATCAATACAGAGTCCTCATGAATCTAGGAACAGACTATTACATATATGTTAGTTATTTCACTCATGCGCATATAGCTAAAGAGTTCTACGTTCTACTAAGAGATAATTGTTATTTCATGTTCATTGTAATTCTATGCACAGTAATTAGAAGAATAAAACAGCCCGATGTCCATCAATTTATGAAGAACAATAAAATACAGTACATATACAGAATGTGATTTTATTCTGTTATAAAGAAAACTTCATGTAAAAACAGAAATGACAAAATTGCAAAGTAAGATAACCCAGGCTCATAAAAATTGAATGCCACATATTCTTCCTGATGTGTTTATATAAAGATAAAGAGAAGGGAGATATGTTCCATGGAGGTGTGGTGGGGTATGGGGGAGGAAATGTCTCAGGCATCTCTCCCCTCTGAGCAAGCAGCCAAGATGCTGGTATAGTATAGAATAGAGTTTATTCAGGGCATGGGTAGGGGAGTTAAGAGGCAAAGAAAGGTAGAGGGAGGAAGGGAGAGAGAGAGAGAGAGAGAGAGACTGGCGATGAGGACATGGAGAGAGAGGGGGAAGGGGGAAGGGGGAAGGGGGAAGGGGGAAGGGGACAGAGCAGGAGCAAAAAGGTAAGAGATCAAGAGAGCACCACAGGGAGGAGGGGGCAAGCAGCCCCATTTATAATGGATCAGGCCTACCTGGTTGTTGCCAGGTAACTGTGGTGTGGAGCTTAGAATGTTAACATTCCCTCCTGTGTAAGTCATAGTTGTAAACTCTAATTTTGTATATTCAATTTGAAATTTTTATAAGAAGCCAGAAGCCCAGAAGGAGACCGTTGGAAGAGTATTTCTAAAGGGAAGGGACTGTATGTAGGAAATGATGGAAGTAGAGAAGGAGAGCATAGATATGAGCAGGTTCAATCAGAGAATAGACAGGAGTGGAGGAAATGAGGTGAAGGGAAATGTCAACTCAAACAAAGTGGGTATGAAAAAGTCAAACGAAAAAACAGTATCCTTCAAGGGATTAAAAACATAATTTATTTTAAAAAGAAGTTTGAAGTGAGATAATCCTGCATAGGTAGAAAAAGCTGTTCCTATAGACCTCTAAACAAAACCCAGTGCAAGGTGTGGAATACCTCCATATAGTTAGAGGTGTTGGTCACTTATGGGTGGAAGCTTCAGGACTCCTTCAGTCAGTGTGTGCTTTCTATTACTTATCATTTCCAACCAGAGCAAAAAAATAAGACATAATTGGTGGATATATATATATATATATATATATATATATATATATATATATATAATTAATTGCATGATACAGACAAATCAAATAAACTTATTTGGATGCCTTCTCAGCTCATTTTTAAATTTACAGAAGGTGCTTTACAGGTTGTTTGAGAAGAAAAAGACATTAATGGCTTTATCTACTGATGAATTCTCAAAACTATGAAACCAACCTGCCTAATAAAGTGTGTTCATTTCTACAACAGTGCCACGACAGTAAAAGATTAACCAGACACTCTAATTGAATTTGAATCCCATTTCACAAGAGGGAATTCATTCATAGTACTATAAAGCTTCTCCAAAATGTAGGCCACAGTGGAGCACTTAATTATTATTACTATCATCATCATTATTGTTATTACTGTTATTATTTGTTTGATTTTAAGCTAAATTGATAGCAAACTGTCTTCTAAATATTTATGGATATGCACAAAGATAAATGCCATTCTCAGCCTTAATCAGAGGAACCTCTTTCTAGCAAAGTTCAGTGAATGCAGAAACTTATCACTGCTTAATGTACTCAGAATTAGTGACAGTTGAGTACCATCCCTAAAAGGAAGACATATATAGCATTCCCTTCTATGATTCTGAGACAGTGTCAAAATGGGGTTGAATAAATGTCCACCATTGAATATAAGGAGAAAGACTCTGAGAAAAGTCAGTCACTACCTTTGCAAAGTCATTGCAACTGCAGATACCTTCGTCAAGTCTGTTTAAGAAAAAGCCCTTTCTACATGAGTCATGGATGGGTCAGGGGCTCAGAGATTCTATCTCTCACTGATAAATTATTTTTCAGTGATAGACTCCGGGATAGGGAAAATCATTTAATTCAGGTGTCAATAATGGATAATCCCAATCCACGAGATACAGTGGCTCCAGTTAAATCAAATTAGTCACAAAATCCACCCAAAATTCATGAATCTTGGAAAGACTGGTACAATGTTTTTGGCATGGTAAGAATTGGATAGAGTCAAGTATGAGTGTGAGAAGAGGCTAAGGATAATGTATTCCATACATAAATAAAAACTTGAAACAATTAATAAGAAATAATGAAAAATCACCAAGAATATGTTGTGTCTCCTATCTGGGAGAATGTTTGAGAGTCTAATGAAAAACAACAACAACAACAACAATGCCAACAACAGACTCATGAAGGCCAGTTTATTTCCATGGTACTTATAAATGAGCATCATTTCTTTGAAATATGTATTACAAATACACACATATACACATTCACACCATAGTCAATGTCCATGAGTTCTTCATCTGCATATTTAACCAACTTTGGAATGGAGACATTGAAAAACATGTTTCCTGACTGAAGATGCGCTGTTACCGTCCAAAATCCTCGTCCTATTGTTATGCCCTCTCCACGGCAATGGAATGAATCATCTCAAAGTACAAGACACAATAAATCTACCCTTCCTTAAAATTTTCCCTGACATATATTTGTTATTGCAAACTTAAAAACAAACAAAGAAAAATTATAGAAAATCCATTTTAAGGAAAGAGGCTATTACCTGTCATGAACCTGATCGTGTAGTTCTTATGACTTTGAAACTATGTAGGAGGAATGGAGAAGTTTCTAATTTGGGGCTAGAAAAAGCCCTCAAATACTATAAACAGGAATTAATAAGATGGGAATATCTAATATGAGTTAGAAAGAGCAGAGGCCTGGAGGAAATTCAGACTGTATAAAGGTATCTAAGTTTCAGGGCAAGAACTACCAAGAACTGGCCTACAGATTATTTACATTATATACTGTCAAAGAATTTGTGTGCATTTTGCCTATATCCCAAGAACTCAATTTAAAAGTAACTCACATGTGTTTTTAAGGAGAAATTTTAAGGCAGAGGTATTTAATTACTTTCACAACCAGGGCAACTTATTAAAGAAAATATTTAATTGGGCTTACAATTCCATTGGGTTAGACTCCTTGATGGTGGAGTGAAGGCATGCAGCAGGAACAAGTGAAAGCTCATATCTTTAACCACAAGCAGGAAGCAGAGAGTGAAAAGGACATGGTCTGTGCTTTCGAAGCCTCAACCTCACCCCCTGTGATACACCTCCTTAATAGGGACACACATCCTAATATTTCTCAAATATTTTTACCAACTGAGGACCAAGTACTGAAACCCATGAGTCTACGGCGTTCATTGACATTCAAGCTACCACAGAAGGATAGCATTTGATCTGTGATATACTCATATTCAGTTCTACTGTAAACCAAAAGTGATAAATGTGCAGAAAGATAGAAAAACTGTATATTTTGTTCAGAAAAAGATCTTGCAAATGTTTAAAGTTGCAGCCCAGACACTTCTGCTCTGTACTGGAACAATAGATAAAGTGTTCCAAGGATAATATCCCACAGAGCAAATGTTCCAACTTGTGAAAGTACAACTCAGTTGAAAGTACAAACCACAACCTTGGTATACCTCTAAAATAGCTTCTAGTTCCTGGAAAGAAACTGTCTATGGAAATGTTTCTTTTTGGTCAGCATATAGCAGCTGAGAAAACTGTGACCCAAAGGAGCCAGTCTCCTTTCCTAGTCTGGAAACATAAATTGGTAGTGACTTCCATAAGGTACTGGTATTTTTAAGCATTAAAGATAAGAGTTTGAAGTTGTTATGGAGCTTTTCTGAGGCCAGGCAATGTGTGATAGGGTCAACTACATGAAGTTGTGAGGTGATACCTAAGTGGCAATGAAATATCCCTGATGTAATGATGGGGCATCCACTGATAAACGTGGAAGAATAAGTAGAGCTGGCTCAAGAAGGCTATGTGTGATGTCTCTGGCAGAGCTGGTTGGGAGAGGCTATCCAAGTATAGTGGCCTGAATGAGAAATGTCTCCCATAGACTTGAGCATTTGAATTACTTGACCCTAGTTAGTCAAGTCATTTGAAGATATTTATGCAATATGGCTATGCTGGATGTCACTGGAGGCAGATTTTTAGATTAGATAGACGTGCCATTTGTTCACTTCATTCTTTCTGCTTCATGCATGATATTAACATGTGATTTCTCAAGTTCCTTATTCACTGTGGATAGAATTGCAAGCTGGTGTAGCCAAGAGTGGAAAGCATCCTGAAGGAGTCTCAAAAAGCAGAAAGTAAATCTATTCCCTGACCTAGATCAGTCAGTCCTTAGCATAGTGCCACAAGATTCAACAGCCTATTCCACAGATACTTGCTCAGCCGTATTCATTGCTACTCTATTCACAGTAGCTAGGAAATTGGAACAACTTAAATGTCCCTCAGTTGATGAATGGATAATGAAACTATGGAACATATATAAAATGAAATACTATGCAGCTACAAAGAAAAATGAAAATCTCAGGCAAATGGATGTAACCAGATTCAGAGAGACAAATGCCACATGTTCTTTCTTATGTGTGCATCCTAGCTCCAAATGTTTTAATTTCAATGTAAACTTTTGTTGTTTATTTCAAGGTAACTCTTGACAGCATTTCCCTGACCCTAATAGGTCATAATTATATCTTTTTTTTTTGTCAAATATAATCATGGTCCAGCTAAAACCACATATTTGACATTTTTTCAGTCATGAGACAGAAGAACATGAGCTCATTTAGGAGGAAAATGGTTATCAGCTGGGGACTTGCCACCACCTACACTTGAGGCTACTGTCCTGGGGTGGGGCTCTCTGGAGATGGACTCTGACTTCACACATCAAAAGCTTCTGCCCACAACAAGGAGCTCCTTTAAGCTAGCCTTCCAGAATTCTGTCAGTAACTAGAAGTAGAGGAAATGATTCCTGCCTCAGCCACTAGAGACCTGGGACTCCCAGACCTGCCAGCAACAGGAAACTTGTCTCTGCTACTGCAATGTGACCTGAAGACTTGTTGTGCAAGAGATTGCTCTTAGCTGGCAACCAAAGCTTTTAGTGAGCATAGGGTAGTGACACCTTCAATCTCTCATCTAGGCATCTTGACTTGCTAAGGACTTAGAGCAGAAATTTTTCCATTTAAATTGTTATTGCCACAATACAAACAGAAGTTCCCTTGGTTTTCCCCTTGCTGTTCTACCACTTGGTTGAACTGTTAAGGCAAATTGTAAAAAATATTAGGTTAAAATCAATCTCTACCATCCCACTCAATCAAATGAATTCGTCATTAATCAACTAGTCAAAATCAATCAATTCACCAAAATTACTAAAATTTGTTCAAATAATCTATATTTATTTGTCTAGGCATTGGAAGCTTAAAGCATTTAAATTTTGTTTTTATTTTCATGGAGAATATCGTTTTGTGTTAGCTACTGCCCACAATAGAACCAGACTACCTCTTTTTCTTTATTACAAGTCACTGTGCAAGTTCATGCCTGTATTCTTTATATTTAAGAATTTGAGGGAGGACAATTGCTATGATTTTGTGGACAACATGACAGTCTATTGAGTTCTACATGAGTTTGTTTCAAAACTAATGAGATTTTAAAAACTAAAGATAGAATTTTTAAGAGAATCATTTTGAGAATATTTCTTTAGTTTCTTTACTATGGCTGAAGATAGGTTGAAGATGTTAGTTTTGTTTGGATGAAATACTGTTACTTTCCAATTGCTGTGAGCATGAGTCTTCTGATAAACAGTCCTCTGTTCTCACAGTTCACTTCTATTTAAGTGCTTTCTGTTTTCTGCAAATGCTGGTATTTATGAATCCTTTAAAAATTTCCTCTTACTGATTTGTTTGTCTCTAAAGCATAAATTGATGAAATCACTTGTAATAAATAGGTGGTAGCTACATCAGGCTATAGAAATGGCACTAATTATTTTCCATTAAAATAAATTTTACAGTATCATAAGCTATCTAAAATCATGAGAAGATATTATTAACAAGCATGTTTCTACTGACTTAACCATTCCTATCTCTAAAGGACAAGAGCCAGAATCTAGTACTTTAGTTTTCTAAGATTTTCTTGGATTGTATACATGTTACAATTTATTAATAAAACACAAAAATATTTTTCTTGTGTTTTAAGAATAAATGTACATTTTCTTAGCTAAAAATAAAGGATTCTTTGCTCTAGTTATTGCTGAGGAGTCCTGAGTACACAGACAGAAGAAGATGTATTGAAACTGATGTGAATGACTTCTTTTGTCACAAACAGAAAGTGGTTTTTTTTTCACACAATGTATACCTCACACAATGAGATATATATCTTTTGTTGTGCTTAAAACAGATATGTGTGCACTGTGGGATTAAGGGATAGTACAGAATTTTGAGAAGAGGCAATTTGCTGGAGCACAGTTTGAAGGTCTGTGTCATCACACTAATAGCTATAAATTTACAGGAACTAAGATAGCATGCTGGCATCAGGATTGTCCATAGCAGCTGGAAATGGAGTGGCTCCAGCCTCCCAAAACCTATGTTGATCTTTAAATAAGAAGTCTTGCTGACTCTGAGACTCAGGTAGGGCTCCACATGGCAGGGTGCTTTACAGGCATAGCCACAATGGTTGTTTCAAAACCAATTATATTTTGGGACACCACCTACAAAACAATTTCTATCTTCTAATCCTGCATGGGAAACTAACTTCAAAAATCTCTTAGTCATGGTCATAGTCTTTTGCATACCATAACCAAGAAGAATATCAATTACCAAACCAAGAAAAGAATGCTTGGTTACTTAAAACTCTATGGTAATCTAGGGACCTTAACCATTGGAAATTAGAGTATGGATTATATTAGGAAGTTTCTCTTTGATAGTATTAAGGGAGCAATTATATTTGTCAGTAAAAACCAGGATAAAATACTTCAGAATGTTTATCTGTAAGTGGGAATTTCCTTTTATTCACTCGCTTCCCAGTACTCAGGGATCGTTGTAAAACAGGACACAGAGGTAGTGGATAACTACAAATAAAGAATGAATTTTGGACACACAGTGAAGTTGAATATATGGACTCACAAAAGTTGTGATAACATGCAATTCTTGGACATGTTCAAGTCAGACTAAAGGCCAACATAGACAAAAGAAGTGAAGTCTCATACATAGTTGAGGGACTACTGGCAATTGATAGCTGCTGGGATAGGGAGAATAATTTCTTGTTAATAATAGCATCTTGTTTGTTAAATTAAAATATAATAAAAGCGTATCCCCCTGCTGGTTGGCTTCTGTCAACTTGACAAAAAGGCAAACTGTTGGAGTTAGTCTTGTGTGTTGTGTATTCAGAAGCTGAGTTCTGTGTCCCTGTACAGACTGCAACCTGATCTTTGTGCACTGTATTAAAGAATGTTCTGTAAAAATGCTCCCTAATAATCTCTTATTAGTTAAAAAAAGACTAGATTCTGGGATTGGATATGAGAGACAGCAAGATGAGATGTGAGATTGAGTAGAGTTCTCAGGTAGGAACCACAAGGAGAAGGACAGAGGATGTGGAAGAAGCAGCTCATCATGAGGTGAGATGGACCTTGAACATGTAGTTGAGAGAAGCTAACCCTGACAATACACATGGAGCTGAATAAGAAAATGTTGGCAAGTAATGGGGGTATTTATTTGGATATTACTTTTCCAGGTGGGTCAAAATAACTCAAAACCTGGTCAGCACAGTGCCAGGAGCCTGTAAGTAAAACACCAGGTTTCTGTGTCTTTTATCTGGGAGCTAAATGGAAAAGAGTGGGGCAGACCCTCCCTATCCCCTTAAAAGTACAGCAATAGAAAACATGCCAGGAAAGGGAGAATATTAACTGAGGAAAATGGTATTATAAAACCTGCCTGTAGGCTAAATCTGTGGAGCATTTTCTTGATGATATAGAAAGGTCCAGCCCACTGTGGGCCACACTACCTCCTAAGAAGATGATGCTGGGTATGTAAGAAAGGAGGTTTATCAAGAATGAAAGTAAAATTTCTCCATGCTTTCTGCTTACAATTTCTGCCTCTAAGTTCCTGCCTTGATTTTCTGCTCTGACTTCTGTTGATGATAGAGTGTGACCTGGGAGTTGAAAACAGAAAGTGTTGAGGTTTTGTCTTTTATTGTCTATTGTAATGCTAAGTGCAGCCCCCAAGACCTGGAGTCTGCATGTAGCCCCTGGAGCCCTACCCTCAAGTTAATTCTGACTGGTGAATAAAGATGCTGAAAGCCAATAGCTGGGCAGAAGAGACATAAGTGGGGTTGAGTTTTCTTGGACTAGAGGAGAACATGAGGAAAGGAGAAAGAAGCATCCTGAAAGAAGAACAAATGGGCAGGAGGGAGAAGGAGAGCGGCCATAGGCTAGGGACCAAGAGACTGTGATGTAGAGGGCTGCCAAGTTGGAGTTGAGAGCAGACCAGATGAAACATGGTAAATAGTGAGTGATGGTTTGAGGTTATCAATTGAAAGGTATATTCTAACAGTATGGAGGCTTGACTGTTGTTGCCCAGGTATTGTGCTGTTTAAGGCACATTTTAAAATACAAAGGCTGTGTGTGTCCTTCATCTGGGAACACAAATGGTCTAATAAACCCCAGACCAGGATTATTAAATATTACTACAGGAAAGAAACACTTTTCTGACAAAGGTGCTTTTTGTTTGATCACAGCAATAGAAAACTAAAACACACCTTCCCATTTTCCCTCCAATTCCTCCTTGAACCCCCTTTCTCTCCTTAAAATTCATTTCTTCTTCTTCTTTCTATGGTTGAATCCACTTGAGCTTTTGCCCTTTCCTGTTATTGTGTTAATTGATGTCATCATTGTTCAGGTCTTGTAGATTGATGAGACTTCATGGGTGTAGGCTCTTAAGGGTGCAAAAGTGATATACATACCTTGGCAGTAAGAAGTAGCTCACTAATTATTCCCAATACTATCTGAACAAGGGTGAAATTATTTGTGGTACTAAAAACCTAACAAACTACCTGGGGCTATGAATTCAAGGATCTTGGAGGTAAACTTACAACTGTCAATTTATTATAACAGCATAATTCCTAACCACTTTCTAAATATGTATTTTATACTCAGAGATAAGTACAATTTTTACCTCCTCATCAAATAAACTTTTTTTTAGAACAAATAAGAACATTTATAGAAAAATTGATACATCTAAAATACACTGCCAGCACCTAAAGCTCAGGGTCATTGAGGAAGAGGGTGTAGAAGGATAAGTGTAGGAGAAGCAAGAGTTTTATTGAGGTATTGCCTCCAAGAAATGTCAGACAGTTGGTTTTCTTTAAGAATATAACCTTAGGTAAGTCAAACGTTCCAATAGAAGGCTACACATCTAGAAATATACAGGTAGCAATTAATTAGGGACAAACACACACGAGACAAAAAGATAGGTGTTAGTGGGGGGAAGATCGAGCACAGACCTGGAAATTCAATAAGGAGGTGAACATAAAACACATTTGATTGAAATCTCCAAATAATTATTATTTTTAAATCATAGTAATTAAATAAATGAGTGGGTTTACTTCAGTATTCCTTATTCTGTGACTTTTTATGGTTGTACTATTCTCTGTTAATTTTCATCACCTTGCAGCATATTTTTAAATGAGAGCATAAGAAACATCCACTTTTGTTCTTAACCAAAATTGTTGTGGAAACCCAAGGCATTTGTGTTTCTATATATATTTTAGATTTATTTCTATTTCTATAGAAAATGTAGCAATTTATAAAGATATTACATTGGGTCTATAGGTTCCCTTAGGTATTATGGGCATTTTAGCAATATTTATTTTTATAGCCCATGAAATGTTATGTTTCTTTCTGATTATGTCTCTAATTTCATCAGTATTTTATACTTTTCATGGATGCTTCATTTACTTTGTTAAAGTTATTTTATTTATGCTTTGCACACACAATTGAGATTGTAATTTTTTAAAACATTTAGTTCATTCTTAGTGTAACATGACGATACTACTATTTGTGCTAAATTTATACCTTTCATCTTCACTGAGTTTATTATTTCTCATAGTTTGGGTGGAATCTGTATAATTATAGTATAACATTACATAATCTTAAAACAGAAATAATTTCACTGTTGTTTTTCAGTCTTCACTCTTTTTTCCCCTTCCTCTCGTCTAGTTGTTCTAAGTAGAATTTGAAGCTCTATATTAAGCAGAAAGTGGACATTTCAATCTTTGTCTAAATTCAGAGAACGGCTTTAAATTATTACCATTAAATGTGTTGTTAGCTGTGAATGTGTCTTTTGATTTATTGACTTTTTTTTTCCTTGTAGAAATTTTTATTAGGAAAGGATGTCAATTTTTTCATATGTGTTTTCTTTGTCTACTAAAATGATCATTTAGTTTTTTCTCCCATTCTATTAATATAGTCAGCCATGTTTTGTTGTGATATTGCTTGGCGTATACCAAACCATAATTAGCTCTGTGTTAATAATGAATCTTTTTTTTTTCAAGACAGTGTTTCTCTGTGTAGCTCTGGCTGTCCTGGAATTCACTCTGTAGACCAGGCTGGCCTCAAACTCAGAAATCCGCCTACCTCTGTCTCCCAAGTGCTGGAATTAAAGTCGTGCACCACCACCGCCCTGTCATAATGAATCATTTTTGAGAGAAAGTCTCATTATGTAACATTGGCTGATCTGGAACTTATGAAGATATACCTGCTTTAGTGCTGGAATTAAAGATAAATACCACAATGTTATATATACATGCAATGTTAATGTGTTATTAAAGTTATTTTGCTATTATTTCATCACAATTTTTAAAAATCAGTGTACAAGAAAAATACTAGAATACCATTATCTGACTTTGGTATCAAGGCAATGTTAGTCATATAAAACGAGTTTAAAAATGTTGCCTGTTCTTTGCATTCTTTGGAATTATTTGTGAAAAATTGTTATAAACTCAAAATATTGAGTGGAAATCATCAAATAAGCCTAATTGTCCCTAGGCTTTTCAGTGACTTATTTGGCTTCTCACAGATCATGGTTCAAGAATGGAGCTGTGTGAAGAGAATTCTGAGTGATTGTGATTTAAAAAAAATAAAAAATAAAGACAAGTATTCTGTGACCTGAGCTTCTTCAGAACTTCAGAACACATGATTGTTCTTGGAGTGCTCTCCTCAGCTGTAGCAGATAGGAGTGAGTTTGTTGCAGGTTTCCCATTGCCACTTGCTGTTATTTAGAATATGTACAGGATGAACTCATGTGAACTTTGCTCTTATGATCTGTTTCTTAACACTCAGAGTATAAATTGTCTGATGATCTAAATGAAGTTGACTGTTGCCTAAGACTTCAGTCTGCCTCGTTCATTGGCTCCATTCTTCCATGTTTCACCATCTCTAGAGCAGTGACATGCTTCTTTGTTGTCATGTTAAATTCTTTTTCCTGATTGATGTTTCTGAAGCTGTGTGTCTATAGGAAGCTGTGTGTAATTAATTTGTCTATAATAGCTTCTTGTGACCTTTTGCATTTTCATATAATGTAATAATTTTATTTGAATTATATTTGATATTTTTATACTGCTTATATATTTATGGTCTTTTCTTTTTTTCAGAATTTGTTTTATTTTTAATATTCTTATTAATTGTCTGTGAACTTAACACAATATGTTTTGGTCATATTCACTCCCTCTTCTCCCTCCAGCTTCTCCCTTATCCACTCTTGATAATCCTCCTCCCAATTTGTGCCTTTCTTTCGAGAAATAAAACACCATTTCCCATTTGTGTGATGCATATACTCACAGGTGTTGGACTATCCACAGGAGCATTGCCAATCTACATGAGCAACATACCAACAGAAAACTGACTCTCCCTTTCTCAGAAGTCATCAAGTATCAATATCTTCTCAGGGAAAGAAGCTTCTGAGTCCTTCCCCCACTCAATGCTAAAATATTGGCTGGCTTAATCTTGGGAGGGTCTTATGCAGGACACTTTCTATGTAGTATAAAAGTTAGTAGGGGAAAACTTCCCAATCATCACCACATCCTGTTAACAGAATATATATAGTGTTTCCAGCAATAGGATCTTACCATCAAGTTTTAATAGGCAGCCAAAAACAAACACAATAACAGTGTTGTTTTGATGGTTTCTGGGACCGCAGTGATCATTAACTTAGGGAGGGCTCACATATCTAGCAAGCTACAACTTTTGGGGGAGAATATTATACTGTGTCGAGTAACTCCAATAAAATAAAAATGTGTGTGTGTGTGTGTGTGTGTGTGTGTGTGTGTGTGTGCATGAATGTATGTGTGTGTGTGTATGTGTGAGTGTGTGTGTGTGTGTGTGTGTGTGTATGTGTGAATGTGTGTGTATGTGAGTGTGTGTGTGTGTGTGTGTGTGTGTGTGTAAAGGATGATTTTCTTTGTGGTTTTACAAGCAAGTTATTCAGTTTTATTTACCTAGTCAGTTTTCCTAGTCTTTATTTCATTTATCTCTTTAATATTTCTTTCTTATTTACTTCATTTATTTACTTCAGATTTGGTTTGTCTCTCCTTTTTTTTTTTAACTACTAAGTTCTTATATAAATATGTTAATTTGATATCTCCTTTTAATGTAGTTTTTCTTATAAACTTCCTCTTACAGCAATTTTTTTGCTGCATCTCTTTGAAGAAATATGTCCCATGTTTATATCTTATTGAAATTAATTTTTTACTAGATTGAACTTTTGATTGTTATCTCTTCTTAAGGTAGAAGTTAGATTCAAATAGTACAATATTTGAAGTATTTAAAATACAAAATTGCAAGTACACACTTGTAAGTATCCAATAAATATGAAAAATATCACAAGAAAAATACTCTGAGGAAAAATAACAACAAAGCACTCCAAAATTATGAAGTACAGTGAATGTGAGTGCAGGAACCTCACACTGGTTGTTCCAAGAATCAAAAATAACTGAAATTAAAATATCCAACCTTCTACCTCATGAAAATGGAAAACAAGTAACCATATTTCATAAAAAAATAAGTGGAAAACAATACAGGACATCAGCATGTAATGTTGATTCAGAAAGATAATCATAATTGATGTATCAGTTACACTATTCATTAGAGTGACACTAATTATGACAGAAGATTGAAACTACCAACACAAGAAGGAAAATAATTGTCTCAACCCTACTGACATTAGAAATACTGTAAAGGACTGCTGTGGATAATTGAATTGCCATATGTTCCCAAAGGAGATGAAATAGGCAATTTCTAGAAATTTCTATCACTAGTACAAACTCAAGTCTGAGGAGAAGAACAATTAAGTAAAGAGCTTGAAAAGAGTAAATAAATAAAACTGCCCATACTGAAAAATTGAGTTTCGGTAGTTTTATAATTTGATTCAGATAAATATTTAGGAAATTTGAAAATGTTTATTTATAAAAATTATCCATGAATATTCTCTAGCTAAATATGGTAGCTCAATATATAAACCCAGCATGTGGGAAGCTAAGGCAGAAGGGTGACAGCAAGATTACACTAGATTATATAGTAAATTCTAGGCCAATCTAGACTATAGAAGATCTCATCTTAAAAATAAATATGACAACTAAAGAGAAACCAACTCTGTGAGAACAATATTACCTTAATGTCAAAACAAAACAAAGATACCTTAATCAAAGGCTATTGTGCAGATGTAAGGATCCAAAATAAAATGTTTGGATGAAGCATGCATCAGCACATATATAACAGTATGAAGGACAAATAAATTATCTAAAAACATACAGAAATAACACTTGGCAAAAACATAATATTGCTTTATGATTAAAAACTCTTCAAGTAAAAGGCGAAAGACTTATATGATCTGAAGAGAAAACCAGAGAGAAAGAGAGAGAAGGGGGGGGCATGGAGGCAGATGTTCACGTGTCTCCACCAGTCAAAGATAGTTGATATATCTAGGTTGGGTATTGGGTTACACTTCTCATTGAGCATTACCAAACTTATAAAGCCTTTGATTAACATTTTCAAAAATTGTATAAAAGCAAAAAGGGAAAGGGAGCATGGGATGGGGATTTTCTAGGGAGAGGAAATGGGGAAAGGGAATGGCATCTGAAATGTAAATAAAGTATTCAATAAAAAATAAATTAAAAAAAAACTCTTCAGGTGGGAATTGAGAAAATCCTTCAGCTTTCGAAGGGTAGC
This sequence comes from Rhabdomys pumilio, assembly GCA_030674055.1. Lineage (NCBI taxonomy): Eukaryota > Metazoa > Chordata > Mammalia > Rodentia > Muridae > Rhabdomys > Rhabdomys pumilio. The sequence continues at coordinate 138,449,858 of JANHMN010000004.1, read as the reverse complement.
TACACATGGTAAAAGGCTTGTATTACTTAAGTATGTGATACTGAATGCTTTTTCTTAAGAGCATGAGTAAAACTAGCATGACCTTGTCACCCTTTCAAGTATGGACTGAATTCTTTTTCAGTCAGTGAAGCGAAAAATAGAATTATATTTTATTATAAGTGAAAACTTCCTTATTTTTAAATGACACATGCTCGTATACAGAAGAATCTGGAGAAATGCACTGACAATTACTAAAAACAGCAAGCCCAGCATGGTTGTAGGACTGAGTAAAGCAATGTATAACACTTACTTATATGCTATAGATATGATATAAAAGGAAAACGAGTTGAGATTATAATTGTACTTACACAGCAACAAAATGAATACATTATACAAGCTGGTGAGTAAAGGCATTCGTGGACACTCCTGACCACCTGTGTGGTCATATTAAGTTGGAATATTAATATTAATATTAATATTAAGTTGGAGGAAGCTTTCAATTTTATTTACAGATGTTTGTAGCAAATATTAGGAAATCATTATTAGAGTGAATAAAATAGAAATCTGCTAATTACGCACATAGCAAGTAGACTGTTTTTAAATTAAGAACTATGAAGGATTAGAACAATGGCTTACTAGGTAAAGATTTTGCCTTTTAAACATAAAACCAGAATTTAGTCCTTAGCATCAACATTAAAAGCCAAATGTAGTAGCCCACATGTGTAATTCCAGATTTAGGATAGAGGAGACTATTAGATTCCTTGGTCACTGGTCAGCCATTGTAGCTTAATTGATGAGCTCCTTACCAATGAAGACCACATTTCAGAAGAATTGTAGTGTTTCTGAGGGTGATGTATGAAACTGTCCTCTGGCTTGTCTCCATACCTCTGTCCTACACACACATACACACAACACACACACACACACACACACACACACACACACACACACACACACAAACACACACAATAAAACAATACAAACAAAAATAAGGATAGCTGCTAACATAGACAGAGGACCTTCAGATTATAGGGAGGATGAAAGTTATAAAGAATCTTGGATGCTAGTCATAAAAGTCAATAAAAATTTCCCTAGGATTTTAGAATCCTGTGAAGCCTTTTGAGCATGCAGGTAAATCAGGAACTTAAGTCTGAAGAGCATTTCATGGAAAGCAAGTGCTTACAGGATGTTGCATTGAAAATATGAACTGAAAGCCACACTCAAAGTGAAGTTTAGATTGGTCTGTATTTTAAGCTTTCTAGGCTTTAGTTTTTAACTGCTACCAATGGCTTTACAAATTTAAATCATTTAAGTGCTCTTAATATTTTACTTTGTCAGTTGCAACAATCACATTTCAAGTGCTCAATAACTAATGCTACTACCATATTGCATAGCAGAGACAAAGGACATTTCATCAGAAGAAATTTCTTACAGTTAGGATAGCTCAGAGGCTCATCTCCAGAAACTGTGATAATCAGATTTTAAAGTCAGTTTAAATTTTGTAGACAAAGCAGGTGAGGCACAGGGAATGACAAATTGTATACCTACACTTAGTTAAGCACACTTTTTTTCTAGAACGAAACACTGGCAATAAGGCTGTTACTGCATTTCTTTTAGGGAGTATTGAAAACTATCAGTGATGTGCTCAGGAGACTGAGGCAGAATTGCAAATTTGAGGCTTATTTGACAGTTTGGTGATAGCCTGTTCAAAATAAAATAAAGAAGGGCTGGATATAATTCAACAGAATGCTTACTTGACACACTTGATGCACATAACTCAATCCCTACCGCAACAAACAATCCAGTTACTTAATAAAACTTGACTAAAGGAAAACTGAAAGGTAATATAGAATGCAAGAGGTTTTGAAAAAAGCATAGAAGATATTAGAAATCAAGGAACCCGCCTACTTGGAGATTGTCTATTTGAACATTTTCATTTGTAAGTAGCCTTAATTCTGATTTCTTAGATATAAAATGTGGATTAAATGTACTGGCATTCATCTATTGACAAGTATAATTTCTCTGACATTCTCTTATTCTTCCTCTCGTAATTTTGATACCTTGGCATTTTAATACAAGTGGTGATGCCACAGGACATTAATAATTAAGGCTTTCTGTTCCTCTTTGTATAAAATCAAGATCTCTTCAAAGTCCATTTTCCAATTATATTCATGGTATCTATCCACTCCTAAGTGTAAGTTTGCTTTAGAATAGGAATAATAAGCTGCTAGGTTGGGTAAGATAGACTGAATAGCAGAATGGGTTACAAGTAACTTTCTCCTTCACTGGAACTGTGGAAACCATAATAACTATATTAGTTTTGTATAACAAATCATTGTAAAACTTGATGAAGTAATTTAAAATATTAGGCTGTATTATATTTGAATAGTCAATAATCAAGACCATATACAGGTAAGATCAATTGTTCTGGCTTTTAGATATCCCTCCATTTACTATGAAACTGTTATTTAACAGATAAAGAAGTATTTCATAGTTTTCCGGTTAAAAAGTATGAACCATTTCAGCTGCCTCATTTTTCATTTTCTTCAAGAATGTCAAATGACCAGTCATCACTGTCAACAGGCAGAAAGATCGATTTGAATGTATAAACAGTAGCCATTGTTTTTTCAATCGAAGTCAATTTTTGCATTGAACTCTACATTTTTTGATGTGAAGTTTATGTCTAGAAGTTTATTTGTTTGTATATTATGAAAAATTTACTATATAATGAATGCAAATTTGACAGAATAAAACTTCTGATACACTTATAATTCAGCTAAAATTCTTTAAGGGTATCTCGCATTTTTTATTTGATAAAAACATGTAATTAATATTTACAAAATGAGATTGAAAGTATATTAATCAAAGTTAAAGTAAACTGTTATACTACTAAATGCAATATTATCCTATTCACAAAATGGGCATCATCTGGGATGCTGAAGAACTGGTTCCAGATAATCCCAATATGGTGATATTGGAATCAAATAAGTCTTCTGGTATGTTTAGTTTTTCCACTGCACATAAACATTGTTTATGAGTGTGAGCTTATTGAGTATGAACCCCAAAACCAATGTACATAATTAAAATGACTTCATACTCAACCATTGCTAATAATGATCTAAGCTATTGAAAGCATGGTGACACTGGACTTATTGGAAGCAATACTAGATTTCCACATGCCTTCACAATGCAATATCTGTCAAGAAAAATAAATAAATGCAGTAAAATTAGTATGGAGTAATACTACAACTACTGGAGTAGACTATTCACAAAAATGCTACCTTAAAACCTGTGATTGGGTAGTATAGGTAGGTGGATTTTTAAGTTACCTGTCTGGGCATTGCAGGAAGACAGAAGAGGGAAGAGAGAGCATGGAGTGGAGTTGGCCACCATGAGATGAGATGGAACATGAGCATGTGGTCAGGAAAAACAGCAAGTAACAGGGGACATTGTGACTGGGTAATAATTTAGAATAGCTCCAAACCTCCCCAATCTAGGCTTATAGCTTGCAAAGAAGATATGTGGATTACATGCCTTTTATACAAGCTCGCTAGAATGATTAGTTTCATTTACTCCTTGAACTGACATGGAAGCCTTCTCTGTGAAGATCAACTGTCATAGTATCAGATGATGACATACAAGCTACCAGGATAGAAAAGAGCCTAGTTACAAAGCCTACAAACCTCCAACAAGGTTTCCCTGATGATACAATAATGCCCTTCTTAGAGGCAACAAATAGATCTTCTTCGATTTACTCCTGCAGGAGATGCCCTTGTGGCTTCATTGCTCCTACATTCCACCCTTTTGTTTTTCAATTTTACAGCCAGTGTTCCATTGCCTCAACATAGTTGACCCCATCTCAGAGGATTTCCAATGTATTGGACTGTGAATGTTTTAGGTTGTCCTATCTTCTAGGATCTTACCCATCATTGACTGCCAGCCCTCAAAGAGATATTTCTCTGGAGGCATATCACACAAGGGGAAGATGAGCCTACATGGCGGTCTTATGGATCTCTGCCATGCAGGCTTTGATCACTTCCTTAGTGGGGGGTGGGGGGACTCATTTCAAGAGCCATCAGCACCTGGAAGGTCACCTTATTTATGAAGCACTTCCTAGAGATATGCAGCATGAGACACTGAAACAAAAATAATTATTAATATGACAATTCCACTCATCATAGCATTAAGTGACTATCCATGAGTGATCAAAATCTAAAAACAAAAGGGTGGAAATATAGGAAGAATGGCAGTGGTCACCTTCAGGTAAACACCTAGTTGCCAATAGTTTTTACTGAAAGGGTTAACATTTTCTTTATTTGTACGATAGTATAAAATCTACCTGAAGTGAACTTATCAGGGAGTTCATCCCTGAAGAACACCAACTTTCCACATGTCAGTGGGACCTCTTGTCTGTGTGTCTTTATTTAGTTATATGAGTTTGTGGAACTTCGACTATCCACCTTGGTGTATGAACTGGTAGTGACATTACACAAGTCTTGTTTAGGTGACCACCTTATTAATATGTCATTGTTGCTGCTATCTTCTAATATCCAGAAGATAATGTTTATCAGTAGCCATCATAGTTTGGTTCTTACTATCTTTCTGCCCTTTTGTCTGCAAATTTCTCTGAGCTATAAATTTTTAAGTTTGGTTTTATGTGTACCAAGTAGAGTTTGGGATCTGTATCCTGACTATTTGTGGATTCCAGTCATAGTTTACAACTGTTGCAAAAGAAACTTCTTTGATGAGGAGCAAGAGTTATACTTATCTTTGAGTATAAGAATTAGCATTTAGAATGCAGTTAGAAATTATATTACTTTGGAAAAGTAAAGTAGCAGTGGCCATTTCTAAGTAAATGCTGGGGGCTACACAGCCACAAAGGCATCTCCTGCAGGAAGATCTAATTGAAGACTGCCGGAGAGACCAAGGATTGCTGATGTAGACAATTGGGAACTGCTGTTTAGAAAAAATGCTTTCTTGGAACCTATGAGGAATGGGTGGACGGTATTTAAAAAATGTGCAGCAGCATTCAGATGAGTTTGCTATGGCATTTCACACCTGTTCCTGAAATCTGTGTTGTTGATTCGATGCCATCTCACCTCCAAACCCCAAAGGCAGGTAGGGTTGAGCAGTGAGTATTCCAGGGAACAGGCAGAAAAAGTGTATGCTCTCTTTGATATATTCTATTATTTGCATATTTAGTCAAAAATTTGGCATCTATGTACCTTAGGGATAGTGATTCTTAGGTTTCTTTGTGTTTATGTGTCTGCCTTGTTTTTGTTTGTAGTGTTCTACCTATTTTTGGTATTAGACCAGTTCTAGTTGCATAGAAGTTTGTAAATGTTACTTCTGTTATTTTGTCTTCATTTAAAAAATTATTTTTTCTGAGGAACTTCCAGGCTGATTTCCAGAGTGGTTGTACCAGCTGTCAATCCCACCCAAACACTCCAATAGAGGAGTGTTTCTCTTTCTCAACACCCTCACCAGCATCTGCTGTCACTTGAGTTTTTGATCTTAGCCATTCTGACTGGTGTGAGGTGGAATCTCAGGGTCATTTTGATTTGCATTTCTCTGATAACTATGGATATTGAACATTTATTTAGGTACTTTTTAGCCATTCCATATAGTACTACCTGAGGACTCAGCCATACCACTCCTGGGCATATATCCAAAAAATGTTCCAACATATAACAAGGAGAGTTGCTTCCACTATGTTCATAGCAGCCTTATTTATAATAGCCAGAAGCTGGAAAGAACCCAGATGTCCCTCAAAAGAGGAATGGATACAGAAAATGTGGCACATTTACACAATGGAGTACTATTCAGTTATTAAAACCAATGACTTCATGAAATTCTTAGGCAAACAGATGGAACTTGAAAATATTCTGAGTGAGATAACCCAGTCACAAAAAACCACACATGGTATGTACTCACTGATAAGTGGATATTAGGGACAAAGCTCAGAATACCCACAATACAACTCACCATATGAAGCTCAAGAAGAAGGAAGACAAAAGTATGGATGTTTCAGTCCTACTTAAAAGAGGGAACAAAATCATGAGAGGAAGAGAAAGGGAGGTCAGGATCAGATGTGGGAGGATACAGAGGAGATGTACAGAGGTTCAGAAAATTGAACAGAGGTGTGTAGCAGTGGGGAATGGGGAACTGGGAGTAGCCACCAGAAAGTCCCAGACATCAGGAAAGCAAGAGGCACCCAGGACCCAACAGGGACGAAATTAGCTGTAATACCCAACAAAGAGGAGAGAGAACCTGTAGAGACCATATCCACAGTTTAGGCACAACCCTCAGTTAAGGGATAGGGCCACCCACCCATCTGCAAAATTTTAACCCAGAATTGCTGCTGTCTGAAGAAAATACAGGGACAAAGAGTACAGTCTTGAATGTAGCCCGCAGATCCCGATCCGGCATTACAAGATGGCGCTGGTTTACTGTTGCACCACTTGCAAACAAGTCTACTGCGCATGTGTCAGCAGATTCTGGCGCGAACCCCTCCCGAGTGGGTATATGCAAATGAGGTATTGGTGCGTTAGCCAATCCCTGCACGGCAACCCCTCCCTGGGCGGGGACTATGCAAATAGGTCTATGCTAATTAGGTCCAGGTAGAGCGACCAATCAGAGAGGGTATGCAAATTAGGTCACAGGGCGACCAATCAGAAAGGACATGCAAATTAGGTCTGACAGGGCGACCAATCAGGGAAAGCCACGCCCCCTCTCCCCTCTATATAAGCAGCCCTCTCTGGCTGCTCTGGGTCCCGGCTTCACGATGGCGTGCTCCTGCAATAAAGTGTGTTGAGAAGATCCTGGTCGTCAAGTCTTTCTTCCTGGTCGAGCAGACGCAGGCGTCTTCCTTCCTGGTCGAGTGAACGCAGATCATCGCACGTCCATCAGGGTCGAGCGGTCGCGACAACTGAAGGAAAGGCCATCCAGAGACTGCGCTACCTGGGGATCCATCCCATACGAAGCCATCAAACCAAGACACTATTGCTGATGTCAAGAAATGTTTGCTGACAGGAGACTGATATAGCTGTTTCCTGAGAGGCTGTGCCAGAGTCTGACCAATGCAGATGGGATACTTACAGCCAACCATCAGACTGAATACAGAGACCTCAACAAAGGAGTTAGGGGGAAGACTGAAGGAGCTGAAGGGGTTTGCAACCCCATAGGAAGAACAACAATATCAACCAACCAGACCTGCCCCCACCCCTCCAGCTCCCAGGGACTAAACCACCAATCAAAGAGTACACATGGAGGGACCCATGGCTCCAGCTGCATATGTAGCAGAGTATGACCTTTTCTGGTATCAATGTGGAGGGGGATGGCCCTTGGTACTGGGACCATTCGATGCTCCACTGTAGGGGAATGCTAGGATGATGAGGCAGGAGTGGGTGGATGGGTAGGGGAGCACCCTCATAGAAGCATAGGGCATTTGTGGAGGGGAAACTGGGAACAGAGATTACATTTGAAATTTAAATAAATAAAATAACCAATAAAAAATCATTTCTTGTAGTTCTTTGAATGTCTTGATAAATTCTGCTGCAAATCTATCTGAAACTAGTTTTATTTGGTTATAAGGGTCTTTGTTGTTGTTTTTGTCTGTGTGTTTGTGTTTGTTTTGTTTTTGTATTGTCTCAATTTAAAATTTTATTTTTTTTTATGTTGTGGTCCGAGCTGCTCCACGCTTGGGGGTCAAAATGTCGGAGACCGCTCTATCAATGTTGGAACCTGCACGGCCAAAAGCCTTGGAAGCTAAGTTGTTAGAGCCGTACTGCCCCAAGCTGCTCAGGTCTGCGGGTCAGGTTCAGCAAGAGAGAGAGTGAGGACAGACTTGAGGAATAGAGACCAGACAGAGTGTGATTCAATCCCATTTATTCTTTAGTCTCTCTTCCTAGTCCAAGTCCCAAGTCTTAAGTACCTAGTCCCTAGTTACTATCCCTAGTTCTTAGCACCAAGTCTCAGGTCCTAATCCACTTCTTCCAAGTTCTCTGTCTCAAGTCTCAAGTGCCTACTAACTAATTCCTAGTTCCAAGTTGTACTCAATGCTTCTGTCTGCCTCTCGCCTTTTATATGTCTTGCTTCTATTATTATTATTATTTTACTTATTCACTTTACATAGCACTCACTGACACCTTCCAAGTCACCCCCTCCTATAACCCTTCACCCATCCCCCCTCCCTTTCTCCTCTGAGCCAGGGACCCCTTGATTATCCCCCTAATCTGGCAGGGCAGTTCAAGTCTCTGTGAGACTAGGCACTTTGTCTTCCACTGAAGCCAGACAAAGCAGCCCAGGAAGAAGAACATATCCCATATACAGGCAACAGCTTGGGATAGCCTTATTCCAGTTTTTTGGGAGCCACATGAAGAACAAGCTGTACATCTGCTACCTATGTGTGGGGAGGCCTAAGTTCTACCAGTATATGCTCTTTGATTGGTGGTTCAGACTCTGAGAACCAAAAGGGTGCAGGTTAGCTGACTTTGTTGGTCTTCTTGTGGAGTTTCTATCCCCTTTGAGTCTGCAATCATCTTTCTATTTCCAATAAGAATACCTAAGCTCCATCCACTGTTTGGCTCTGGGTGTCTGTATCTTTTTGAATCCGCTGCTGGGTGTAGCCTCTCAGAGGGCAACTTGCTCCTGTCTGCAAGGATAAAAGAGTATTATTACTAGTGTGAAGGACTGGTACTTGCCCTTATATATCTCTGTCGCTGTCTCTTCTCTCTATATCTCTGTCTGCCTCTGTGTTTCTGTTTCTGTCTCTGTCTTTCTTTGTCTCTGTCTCTCTGTCTCTGTCTCTCTGTCTCTGTCTCTCTGTCTCTGTCTCTCTCTCTCTCTCTCTCTCTCTCTCTCTCTCTCTCTCCTTTGTGTGGGGAGGCCTAAGGTGTACCAGTATATGCTCTTTAGTTAGTGGTTCAGACTCTAAGACTCTAAAGGGTACAGGTTAGCTGACTTTTTCTCATCTTGCTGCCTGTGGATTCAGAAGTAGAAGTCTTAGCTATTTCTCTAGCAACCTATGTGCTGCCATGTTTCCTGCTCTGATGACTATGGACTAAATCTCTGAAACTGTAAACCAGTTGCATTTAAATGCTTTCCTTTATCTCAGTTGCTGTGGTCATGGTGTCTTTTCACAACTTTAGAACCCTGACTAAGGCAAGCCCTAGTCTTGGGCTATCTTTAGTCCTTTTGATGGTCATTCTTTGTTCACACCTCAGTCTAACACCAATCATTTGACAATCAAGAAAAACTTTTACAATGTATTCTTAACTCAATGCTAGCTTCTACTCACCCAAAGGATGAGACTGACATCAGATAGCATCTAAAACCTACGGTTTTAAATTCCATCCCCATTATTTGCTGCCTCTACCAGCTGCAAATGCCTTTGCTTATGACTTTTTTTATCCTGTAACTATTAAACATTCACAAGACAGTTCTACATTGTACATCTCAGTCAGAGCAGTGGACCTCTATGTTGCTAGGTCATGGCCATTCATATTTGGCTCACACCAATCTCTCATTCTCACTGTGCTGAGAACTGTTTTATAGCTATGCAATGAAAATGAAAATATATAAAGCCAGAGATAAGCTGGATGTTTAAAAATTAGTAGTTTATGGTATGTTCCAATTAGCAGAGATAGATAGATAGATAGATAGATAGATAGATAGATAGATAGATAGAATTAACAAATTGTTTAAAATAATATAATGTGGAGGAAAAAACCTTGGGCAGTGAGTTGAGTGATTGCTTAAAAGGAGAGTGTTTTCTGGCTCTGGAGCAACAATTATTAATAGTATTCTATGAATAGCTACTAAAGTGCAAAGTAATAAATTGAATTGTCTCAAAATTACAGTCTGTATCTTGACCAGTGAAAGAATGAAAGTTGTAAAAAATCTTATGATTTCAAAATAAACAGTACTAATGCAATCGAGAAAGTGTTTTAGGTTTCCACCATGGATCTCCATTTGGTGTGATGAGATAAATGTAATATTGATCCTAAACTTGAAGTAGTAAATGAGAGATAGTCAGTCAGACAGACAGATAGATAGATAGACAGACAGACAGACAGACAGACAGAATCAAAGATAGAGAACTAAACCTCATTCTGAACTTAGTCTAAAAGTTGAAAAATAATATTGAAGATACAACATATGACTTTAGAGCACAAATTCTGTTGAGAGGTGCAGTCCAGCAAGAGCCTGAGTGTATCCCAGAAGGCTCAGCCGGTGAATCATTGTGGCAAGGACACCACAGACTCAACTTGGCAGCCAGGGCACTATGCCAAGCTTGAGACTGTGAAACCACTAGACTCAGCATTAGTGAGCTGTGTCCTGAGGGAGGAAATGCAATTCTACTGTAAAGAATGACCTGTGAAGTGGGATGGAGCAGAGACTGTGGAAATGGCCAACCAGTAACTGGTCTAACTTGAGACCCATCACATGGACAAGCCCAAATCCCTAACACTATTAATTTTAATCATCTTAGGTTCATTTAAAATGCTGACTTGTTTAAATGCTAAATTTCATAAGTCATCATTGTTGGCTCCATATAAATTTTGAGAATATTTTTTATAGGAAAGTGTCATTAACATACTTAACTGTTTTTTTAATATCTGTCCAGATTTTTCTCAATTAGCAATAGAGAAAAACTTCTTACTGAGAATAACGATGTATTTATTAATGTTGAAAACTCTAAAAGCCTAATTATAGCTTACATGCCATATGTATCCTTTGTTCTTAATTACTTTGGTCATTATTTTAATCTTTATTGTGTAGTCATTAATTAGAAATCCTGGAGCTTGGCATCTGCAGCATATGCATCATTAAGACTATTAACAGTACATTCTATTTTACTTCCCATGCAAATTACTTGCAAAATCAGGTATTTTATATTTCCTGAAAGGTAAGAGACATACTCTGTAGAGCCAAGTAATTTTTAGTACATTTAAAATCCAATGTATCAGAACACATTTTCCTAAATTTGCAATGAAAAAGAATCAATTTTGGCACATATATTATTACACTTAGCAGTTACAGCTTCCACCCTCACAAGCCAAATTCATCATCTCATCTTCAGTAAACCAAAACCAGCCAAATTAGTAGTAAAAACCAGGAATCGGTGTTTCAGTCAGTGTGACTGTATTGTGAAGGGACATGAGAGACAGAAAATCCATTGAACACATTCTACTTCAAATCCCTCTCCAGGCCTCTAATGTGAGGTTATGGTTAACCAAAAGGCACGAAATATGAATTGCTGCCTTCTGGCTAAGGTGTGTTCCCCACTGACTCCACTATAAGTCTCTCCTGCTGGTCACCTGACAGGTTGTGAATCATTCTTGAGGAGATAAATTCTTTCTCCCTGGGGCTTCAGTGTTAATAGTGCTTCAGCAGTTTCTTCTTCCATTTGTAGGTCTCCTGGGGAATAATATTTTGGGAGATATATTTATTAAATCTGATAACTAAAGAGTGGAACACAAATGTGTCTTTTGTATATATCATTTCAGTCAGGCAGATAGTTTACATGTGTTCTTATTAATCCCTTTAAAAACTGTAACTTACCTAGATGTTGTTTATAGTAACAAGATTGATGATTTTTTTCTATTTATAATATTATATACATTTTCATGTCATGAGTGGCAACTCGCTGAATTTTTGAATGATTCATAGTCTTATGATATTTATATATAAGAATAATTGAATATATTCAAATTAATTGAATTATAAACAATTATTCAGTCCAGAAAACTTTGAAATTCTGGAGGTAAAAGAAATTCTACTTCAATAGTCTCTTTTAAGAATATATTCAGATAGATGTTATTGTATATTTTAAGCTACAGTTCATTTTATATAATTAATAAAATTACAATGACATTTATATTTTTCTTTAGTAATACAGAATTATTCTTTGTGGAATTTAGAAGGCAATTAGTATAGAAAGGAGAGCTATCCTTGAGTCCGGATACAAACAAAAAATGTAATGGAATTATGGGAAGAGGAAGGCATCTTTACCCCACAGTCTGATCAAAGTTTCTCAATAGTTGAGTCATGAATTTGAGTAAATTTAACAACTTTTCTGTTAGAATTATCTATATACAGACATTCCTTTTATATAGAAGTTTTTAAGTAAAAATGTTAAAAACAACATCAATGCATAAATAAGCATTTCTCCTCCTCAGTCTGTAAAACAGTTATCTGAAAGTCTGAGAAGAAACTTCATTTACTGTAAAACACATGACTTAATTGATAAAAAAATATGTGGCACATTTATAAAATAGAGAATTACTCAACTGTTAAAAATAAGATCATAAAATTTTCATGTAAATGGGTGGAGCTGAAGTAACGCAGATCTAGAAAGACAAACATGATATGTACTCCCTTGTAAGTGGATATTAGCTGTAAAAGAAAGGATAATTTTTCTGCAATCCACAGACTCAGGGAAGTTAAGAAACAATCAGGGCCGATGTGGGGACACATGGATTTCCCTGGAAAATAGAATACATTTCATGGGTGTGCTGGTGGTAGGTAGGGATGGATACAGGAGTGAACAGTTGGGCAGGTAGAATAAGAGAATACTGGAAAATACCACTGAAATTGTCTTGAAAAGAAACCTAGTGCATTGGAAACAAAGTCCCAGGAAATCTATGAAGGTGACTCTAGGCAAAACTCACAGTAATGGGAGATATGGAGTTTCAACTGGCCATCTTTTTAAATCAGGCATGCATGCAGTAAAGAGATCAGGACACTCCAGCAATCACAAAACCTTCTACATGCAATTTATGATTTTTTAAAGATGTTATGGGGTAAAGCTGGCACAGAACATCTGAGAATGGCCAACCAATGATTGGTCCAACTTGAGACACATGTCAGGAGAATGGAGTCCATGTCTGACATTGCCTGGAAGGCCAGGAACTAGAGGCTGGCTAGCTCAAGGACCTAGGATAGACGCAAACATGATTGGCATAAACAAACAAACAAACAAACTAGTAAATAAATATCAAAAAATAAACAGTTCCTAATGATGCCTTGCTATACTTATAGACCATTGCCTAACATAATTATCATCAGAGACACCTTATCAAGAAACTGATGAGAGCAGATCTACTGCCAAACATTAAAAGAGCTCAGAGAATCCTGTGGAAGAGCAAGAAAGGATTGTGGTTAAGATCTCAAAAAGATTATAAAGCTCCTTTAGAAAAACAACTCTATACACCCCAGAAAAAAAAACACTATTTTTACAATGATTTATTTTAAAGCATAAGTACATGTAAAAAACAATCACTTCATTCAGATGTTTATACCAGACACAATGACTCTATGAAATTTCCTACTACACTTGGGTCATATGGTGATTCCTGTGAGGATTTTACGTTAAATACTTACCCTGGTTCTGCTATTAGGAGCTTTTCTATCCCTGAAACAAAACAAAACAACCAAACAAAAACAATTAAGGGAAAACTGAATTCTAAGAGATGTTGCTAAAACTGGATTCCAAAATATGTATTAATTGCCTAACTACTATAGAAGAAAATACTACAAGTTAATAGGACCAATAAGATACCATAAAAATAGACCTGAAAGAAAGAACAGGAATTAAGTCCCTAAAGACAGTTTTATTTTTAATTTTTTCTTCTCTCCTATATCACAAACTGAGTGTAGGTTCCCCTCACTCCTCTTCTCTCAGTCCCTCTCTCCTACCTCCACTTTCCCACAGATCCTCTTCTAATCATTTCCCTTCATAAAAGGGCAGATTTTCCAGGGATATCAACTCTCTTGACAACCAGGAAATGTTTTCTATTGAGTATTGCAAACAGTGCACAATACAAGCTGGGATGCAGAGGTGATGTGTTCCTATAAGAAACACATGGATTAGACACCCTGGTATGAGGAACGTGGTTCACGTTCAGCTGATTTTATTTCCCTGTTTAATATTTTGAGCCATAATTCCTCCGGAACTCATGAAGGAAGGTTGTCTCTTTCCTTAAGCGGGGACTATTTCTTAATCATTTGCAAGTTTCATGTTGAAAATAGGAGAATAGGGATTCTTAGTATCCACTAAGTTTAAGATAATTTCTTCCTTTGGTGAGGAAAAGATGAACCTTTTATGTTTTTAAAGGTATGAGGGAATGATTCACCAGTAGAAATGTGTGACAACTTTTTTTTTTCTCTCAGTTGAAATTTTATAAAGTTTGTATTAAAGTCAGTTATAGATAGATTAGAATCCTATACTATTTTAATTGTATGTTTTCTCTGAGGGAGAGTGTTTTTAAGCTTTGTGGGATTTAAACATATACATCCACTAGCCAAAATACCAATTGATGCCTTTGTTTCTTCTTGGTTCACAATTATTTTACTTTTTCTAACAGATTCATGTGTTAGAAGAAAGATCAGCTTTAGACTCTTCAGGGTAGCTCTATTCATTTCCTCTCTTCTTTTCAGTTCCCTCTCAGAGGCCTGCAGTGCCCTGTGGGAGGGCACCCATTTCAGTTTCTTATAATCCATTCTGAAATGCCCAAGTCCTTTACAATAGTTAAAAATTACTTTGCCTTTTCAAGGCAGAAGGAATTAGTAAATCTCTTTTTCTGTAAGTTTAACTACTTAACTGTAAGCTCAAAAATTTGGCAGCCATTTCTTTTTTCATTTTTTTTTGTTTTATACTATATGCTTATTTTTATTGGTTATTGTATTTATTGATATTTTATATGTTATTCCCCTTCCCGCTTTCCCCTCTACAAATACCCTATCCTATTCTGTTATATTTTTTAATTATTATTTTTAGTTTTTGAAAATAATTCTTTAATTTGACCTACTACCCCAAAGTAGCCAAATATTCTAGGACTTCCAAAAATGGAGCTTAGCAACAAACCACTTCTGTGACCCTCAGTGCTATCAAGGGGAATTTTCAACTCCTTTTTAATTTTTTTCTTTTATCTTAATTTGACATCAAAGCCAGTTTCTTTTTTTCTTCTTTTACATTACTGTATTTTGTCTCAGTTGTGGGGAGCACTTCTGAAGTTAACTTTGGCTGACCTTCCTGCTTGTAGTTAATCATGAATGAGTCTTCAGACATCTCTCTTTGTTTTCAATTAAGATGTGCATTACACCCTGTCAAGTTTCTTCTCTTATGCATATGTCCCTGAGATACTTTCCTAGCCTGAAGGAAAAGGCGTAGTCAAGCATAGATACTGTATACCATAAACTTGCCACATAAGCATTTGTGGTCATTGTTTATCATCCTGGGATTGGTCATGCTTTGTATTGCTTGCCTTTAAATATACTGAGAAAGTACAGTTGCTCACTGGCAGGGTATTAACCAGCAGCCACCCCATACTGTTTCTTTTATTTTCTTTCTGCCTTTCTCATAATCATCCTCACCCTCCATATTGTGGTTTCTGCCTTGACTGAGGGGATGACTGGCAGAATGGCATCCAGCATGAGGCTTAACTGTGAGGGAAACAGTAAAGGGCACTGCTGGCAGTGGAGTACTTTTGAAAAGTGAAAGTGTTGGGAGAAGTGACTAACTTTCCAGAGTAAAGGACATAGGTAAACATAGATAAGGGGGCTCAGAAAAAGTAAGGGAGCTCCAATAAGATAAGGGAGCTCAGAAAAAGAAAAAGAAAGAAAAAAGAGAAAAAAAGAAAAGAAAGGAAAATGGGAACAGCAGTATGGTTTTTGAGCAAATACTTCCTATACTTCACTAAAGTAGGGCAACAGCAGTTACATAGGTTTTTAGATTTTGTAGAGAAGGTTTGTTCTTGGTTTTTTGAAGAAGGTACAATATCAGATTGGAGAAAGACTTCAAAGTTATTGTGATGTGCAGGGATTAGGTAAAAGTGCCTGAAAATGCTTTTCTCCTTTGGACCCTGATTAGGGCTAGAAGAGACACATGTTTCATATTAAAAATGTTTAAAGTTGATAAATGCAAATTATAAATGTTGGAGAGTTTAAGAAGATGTTTTAAGGAATACAAGTGCAAGTTACAGAAATATAAGAAATAAATTAAGGCATAAACATGATAGTGTTTTATATTCCCCCCACATGCTACCATTATTTCAAAGTTTAAAATTTTACCATTTACCATTGATCAATAGAGTTTTGATAAGTCAATGGAACGTCACCAGTTTATAATTCAGTCACAAGCTTAAGATTTTAATTAACCCTTGGCTGTCTTTTGAATATAAACTTAAAAGATGCTTCTCATCATTCTTCTCATCTCTGTTCAATCTGTATATCTATGACTGTAAAGCTATAGGTTTTACTAGGTCTCAAAGACATGAGACTATTCCTTCTGTCTAACAGATACCTGTTAACTATATTTCTAAAATATGAATTTCAGTACAATGGTAAATACTAATATATATTCTTTTGTAAACTAAAGTTCACATAAGCTTCAGAAAATCAGGCATCCTAAGGCTTAGTCCCACTTGTCATAGATCAAATGGACTCCAAATAAGTATACCAGCCTGTTCTGATCCAATCCAGCAAGTGGACCCAAATATAATTTATATAAACTAACATATTTCACATAAATTAAAAATTATATACATTGAAACATGTATATAATAACTAAATGCATTTTCACACATGCATGTGTATATGTAAATTATGCATATTATATGTAAATTATACATCAAGTATAAATTATAATTAAATATAAATTATATACATTGACTATGATTTATATACAATAATATATATATTATATGGTACACATCAATCATATATTAAATAATTATGTACTTTAAATAAAAATTATACATATTAAATATTAATTGTATGTTAAATTATTAAATATGAGTTAAATCTATAATGTATAAATTATAATCTATATAATATACATAATTTCACATGTCCTCTAGGACAAGGTATTAAAGAACAAGCCCATAGAGCTCTAAAATATTAATTACATTAAAAAAAGGGTGAAAGTTGTATACTCCTTCATCACAAAATTTTATTTTGAATTTTTTAACCTTGGATGCCAATGAACTCTGTTGCTAACTGTCTATGGTATTCTATAAGTAGGCATACTTACGTTCAGTTGAAATGGAAGGATCTGCTTACTGGTATGTGGTATGGTCATAATCCAGTGTTAATATGGGAAGGAGGGCATGTTTTTGTTTCTTTCACAGGATGCCAAAGGAGCATAGTGGCTGCCAGCGTAAGAAGTGAGATGCACTGATTCTGGGACACAGCGTGATGTTGACCATGATCTTGCTAGATGCTCTGACAATGGCGATAGGGAAGCTGTATTGAGCATATGTTCCTGGCTCCCTTTGCTGCTTCCTTCCATATAGTCAATGCCAGAAGTACTTTAAATGACAATACTCAGCTATTAGGATTTCCTTGGACTGAGAGTAAAAAAGTATTCCAAATTAGTGAGATGTGCTGCTATGGGTCAGGGCCTACCTTTTTGTTTTACTAGAAATACTACCAGTGCTGGATGTGTTTCTTTGCACCTTCAAACTTTGAACAATGTCTCTAACACTGTTGTGTAAAGAATTAAGATGGGAGTGCCTATATCTCTGATTGAACAAGCTGCCTTGCCTTAGGCTTTTAGACCTTATAGGACAGAAAATGTTTCTTGATTTATCTGTTGTCCAGTTGTGTTTCTTTACTGCATGATCATCAATCTGTAATGGAAGTATATCAATCAGCTTTTATTATGATTCCTGTAAATTTATCTGAACACTGAAATTCTGAAAAAGGCTTACAAATATTGGAAGAGTTAGATCACACTCTGGCTAGGAGCAAATGTACAGCTGGACTGATCCTTGCAAGTGTTGTTGCCCTCATAAACAATTATAGGCAGTTCTACTACTTCTGCATTAGCTTTAGCATAAGAGGTACAAATAGCTAGTTTTGTTAATCATCTTGGAAAAATAGAACTAATTCCCTGAGCATACAAGAAGATTTGGATACACAGCTAGAGCAAAGAATTGCTGCATTATATGATATACTGCAGATCATGGGAGATGAGGTATGAGGAATGAAAGTCAGAAGCCACTTGGAATGTCATGCTTGATATCTATGAATTTGTATAATTCTAAAAATATATGATAAGAATGACATAAATGAACCAGAGTAAAAAGGTACTTGCAGGGTATTTGGCTTAGTACTAATACTTCTTTAGATTTGTTAACCCTGCAAAGTAGGTTTTGAATTTAAGAAATGCAAAGCCTTTGTCTTTTGATACTGCTAGTATTGTAAACGATATTCTGAAAAGGTTACAGAACATTTTTCCTTCATGATCTGCATTTCCATCTTTTATATTGGGCATAACAAGACTTGGGTTTATTATCCTTTTTATGTCATGTCTATTACCAATTTTTCTGAGAAGTATCATCAGACCTTTTACAGATATCAAAGCAGAGTTTCCTAAATTCAAGCTCCAAAGTCTTTCCTAGCAGAAGTTGGTACTCAATGATGGGTAAGGTCTTCTTGAAAACATTCTCACCTAAGACAGGCCATGAATACAATATTATTTGTGTGCCCATGACAGGTAAAAGCTGTGTTTTCAGGTGGATCAACCTAAGACAGGCACAACTTTCTGCCCCATGCCTGATAAAGTGCCTGTTTTAGATAAAAAAATACGGGTAAGATTTTTCCAGAGGTGGGTCAATCTAAGACAGGCTAAGGAATGGCTTTAGTCAAATATTGATACTGTGTACCATAAATTTGACATGTAAACATTTGTGGTCACTGTTTATCTTCCTAGAATTGGTCGTGCTTTGTGTTTACTTTTAAAAGACACTAAGAAAGTAAAGTTGATCACTGGCATTGTATTAATGAACAGCCATCTCATATTCTGTCTCTTCTATCTTCTTTCTACCTTTCCTCTAATTATCCTTTGTCTCCTAATTATGGTTTCCTTGATGACTGACCAACTGGCTCTGGGAATGAGTTGATAATTTGTGCCTATAATTTTGTTATCACAATACAAAGAGGTAGTTTGCTAATTCATGGCAGATAATTTAAACATCATAATTCTTAATGTTCTTGAGGGATTTTCTGTATTCTGGCAAGGAAAATCATTCTTCTGTGCTATTTCTGACAGCCAATTAATTAATTGTCATAATTCATAAATCTTGGTTCATTTGATAGTAGAGAGATGAGAAAATTATTAGTACATTTCTAGTGTGTTCTGCTATTTGGATGTGGGTCCAGTGATCCTCATGAGTGAATTTTCCTCATGAGGATCACTGGACCCACATCCAAATATTTTAGTTCATATTTGTCAAAAGTTTATGAATAGTAGTATCTGGGATTCTTTCAACTGGGTTTTAATCTTCAAAGGAGATAATGTAGCATTTATTGTAGTTTAAAATTTTGGTTTTCTTGTGAATTCCTAAAGTCCCCATAGGAACTGCTAGAAGAGTAGGATGGGGAGATGGTGAAGAAGGAAGAAGTGAATATCTTCTGTTATAGGAGGTAAGGATAGAGGACAGATGGGAACAGAGGCTTAAAAAAGTGAACCTCTGCAGAGTTTGTCTTGAGGTTTGGCAAAGTGTCTAAGATGTTTTTGTTATTCTCCTGTCCTTCAATGTTTCTCTTTAATTCTTATACTGCTTTCAAAAGTCTCATGTTCATTTCCTATAAGTTAGCAATTTTATCATTTCTTCTCTTAAAAACACTTCTCAATTCTAATTAAAGCATGATGCCCTCTCATGTATTTGTTTTCTTGCTTAGATTTTCTAGTTTTAAATGCAAAAATACTAATTTTTGAATATCAATCATTCTCCATTTAGCAAACCATAAAGTCAAGTTATCTATCAGTAGGTAAATCGCTCCATTTTTCAAAATGCTTTCAAATGTTGAAAATGTTTAACTATCATACATATAAGCCTGGCGTGTCAGACGCCATTATCTATACACACAACCAATTTTCTTCTGTTTTGAAACCTACTCCTCACCTCTCTGTGCCCCCTTCATCTTCTTCCTCCTCTTCTCTCTGTCTTCTCTTTCTCTTTTCTTCTTCATGAAAAATTGCAAATATTTTCTATGGTAGCTCAGAGATACCTGTTTTGGATCAGATCTGTTGTTTGAGGGTTAGCTTTCTCAGCTTTCATTCAATACCTGTTTCTATCCACTGGATGTCTTGTTGTTATTATAAATTTTCCTGGGCTGTGCCTCAGAACATCCATATTATTGTGTTGGATGAAACAATTTGCTCTTGGGCTATTAATGACCAGGTAAGTGTTCATAAAATCTCTTAGCTAAAGGATACAGGAATGCATAAGTATAAGCAGAAGTCTGAGAGAAACACAGAAATAAATGAATATTTGAGGACTGTCAGGAGACAAAGGGCAAATGCCAACAATGAAGACTTCCAAAAGCAAAACTAAGAAAACTAAAATGCCTTCCAAGGTCTAAAAGTTCAATTAGTTCTAAATGATCTGAAAACCAACTAAACTATGAGAAAACAAAGCTCATCTGAAGCACTAAGACAAACACATTGAAAGCAAACAATGCATACAAAGGAGTTGGGGTCAGAAGAATACAGGCACCCATGGAAAACAGTAATCCCTTCCTATGTTCCTATTTTCTTCATGGGCACACACATTAGTGTCAGGCAACAAGGAAAATGGGAGAACCCAGAAACCTTACAAAGCATTTAACCCAGGGACCCTTGGAAGATTCCCAACTCTGGATTTAGTAGTGTTTGTTTTTTTAAAACATACTTTTAATAAGGGTTCTCAAACACTTCAACCTACCTCCTAGCATACCATTCATAGATAGGGGCGAAAACATGCTAAATAGGACAAGGGTATGTGTACCTGTTTAGAAGTGGTTCCTTGGGGGCAATTCTAATCTCTGTCAAAATGCCAGCAGTCCAGTTTAGTTGTGGCAGCATACCAAACACAAATCACAATCCAGCAAAAACAACCAGGCCTCTGTCAAATCAGCATGCATCATTGGGAACAAGGACTACCTGGGAAGCCAGGAGAAGGTCTCTGCTGTACCTTTGTGAATGAAGTGAAGATCAATGAAGATCTAGGATCATCAAAGCATTGCAAAGCTAGGAATGCAGATGCATTTTCACTGTCTGTTGAATCCTGTTTATACTCTCTACAAATGTCAAATGTCCACCCATGGGTCTTGCTTCCACAAAACATCACAAGTCTTCATTACATGACACTACCAGAAACTTCCATTTCAGAATTCCGCTTCCAGAATCACAGTAGGAAATTACAGCCTGCCCCAATTAAGTTTCTTTCTTACCTTTTTATTTTTATTTTTTGTTATTTTTAGCTTTTGCTGTATTCTCATTTCGGTCTTGTTTTTTCTCATTTTTGCCTGTTGTCTTTTCCAAAAAGTGAATTTTCCTCATGAATGTAGAATTCTTATTACCTTTTATTTATTATTATTATTATTATTATTATTATTATTATTATTATTATTATTATTATTTATTAATGTCCTACTGAGACTGGAAAGAATTCTCTTGAATCAAGAAGACCTGAGTGAAAACCACAAAGAACAATTAGGATTGACTGTGATCAACCAGCTTCCCTTATAACACTTTCAAGAGGTATTGGAGCAGTTGGCATTTTAGCCTTCCTGAGTGCCTCAATCAGTCACTCTTTACTTTCTTTGTGCCTAGGAAGAACATGAAACCTGAGCTCTGAGGAAGGAGCAGTTTTCACTTTACATAGCTAGCTTACTAACTTGGTAAGAAGCATTGCTGCCTTCCAACAGAAGTCCTCACTCCCAGGTCCAAAGGATTTTATGTTAATCTAAAATGTTGGTCAATACATTTGCTTCTGTAGCACTTGGAAAGGAAGTGCTACAGAAGCCTAGACAAGATCTATGAAAAAGAAATTTGCATCTTTGAGACTAGAGTCTACTAACATACAGATAACATACCCCCTACCATCCCTTCTGCACTTTCTAGGTTTCTTGGCCCATAACTTTGTTTCTTGAGAACTCTTTGTTTTCATGTTTCTGTCTCTTTCTCTTCTGTTGTCGTCTTTTCACTAGACTCAATCTTGGATAAAGAAACCTAGAGAACTTAACTACAATAAAGATATTTTTGTCTCAATAGCAAGTAGAATATCTACTTAAAGCCTTTAGTCAGGCTTTAAGCAGATATGGACTGCTTCTAGAAAAATAGTTTTTGGGGGTGTTAAATAGTCCTGGAATGCAAGAAGAAATGTTTCAATCCTCCTGAAGGCAAACTTTGGATAGTTTAAAATCAACACATTTTTGCTACTTTCTTGGACATTTCCCCAAGAAGTCAGATGGCAGAATCAAATGACAAATTTACAAGCATCTGGAATGCAATAAAGGAAAGGCTAAAAGAAATCGTGTCTCAAGCCCTACAAGCAGGACCAAGGCAGTAGGATAGCCTATTATAAAAAGCATGTAGTGGGCAGGGCTTGAGATGGGGAGAGTCAGGGAGGTGGAGGTGTGAGGATGTTGAGAGATAAAGGGAAGAAATTGAAAGATGTCAGGGTCTTGGCCATGAGGAAGTACAGGAGTGTTACCACTTGGCTGGCCAAACCTTGGGGCTGACCACACTAAACAGTGCTGGTTATTCATATTGACAGGCTAGTAATGCCATTCTAAAGGCTAGAACATACAGGTAGGGGAAGGCCAAACCTGACCAAATACTGTTCCATCTTTCCTCTTTCATCTTGTTACATGTGGGATAATCTGGCTTGAAAATTTTTCTAGCTTCACCATTTGACCAAGTTCTCAAATACTGAGCAAAATCAGACAGACAAAACAGCCTACTCTTTTTCTGCCAGGAGACATTTCCATCAAATCTCCTAGAATATTTTGTATAGGGCATGATGGGAATACATAGACCCACATATGTTTTTAGTTTATAGAGCTTTCTTGTTAGCAAAGCCTAAAGAAAATCAGAGCATATGTTAAACAAAGATCTAATCTGTCAATTATTTGCAGACAGTGCCCATTTATCAGTGAGAGAGTGAACTTCCTCCAGGTTGGTTTCTTTACTGGTAGTAAAGTACTTATAAAGCCTTTCGGATTGTATATCTGCATTTGCAGGCATACAAACTGCTCATGGGTATCATCTTCACGTAGTTGGTTACCCTAAGACTAGTTCAAAAGAATCTCAAGTTAGATGCTGGTAAAGGCACATACCACTCTCAGCTTGATCCATTGGAGACTGCAATACACACATGGCATTCTACAATATAAAGATATCAGTGAGTGACCCTTCAAAATCAAATGTTATGCCTCTTACAGTGTTCTAAAAGAAAAAAAAATACACATTTGCTGTCTATTGTTAGTCTCTGATTCTGTATTCTGGCTGCAGAAATGGAACGTACCACTTCAGACACAAGCATGTTTGTCTCAAAATGTCCTCCAAAGCCCATTTTTATGACTCAGCCTGACCCCTTTATTATAGGACAGGAATAAGAACAACAAATGGTTAGAAAGTAAAGTCATTGTGCCCTTAGGGATAAATAAGGGGTAAACTATTTTCAACATAGATTATTCTTATTTATATTACAATATACTGTTGCCCATAGTAAAGTCAGCTAATAGGATGCTTTAGATTGTCACAACAGTAAAATAAGGAAATTAATTCAGATTAATATAAATACGTAGTAAGTATTAACATTTAACTAACTACTTAATAAGTAAACCAATATGATAGATGGAATGAAAAGACTTTTAATCAAAAGTCCATGGAAAGGACAGAGTGTAATTGCTGACTGAAAGCCCCTTAGCCAATGACTCCAATATAAATGTTTTAGCAGGCATTTCTTTGTTGAATTTTATTGGAGACTCTAAACATACAGTTGATGATGTTTGACTATTTAACTGTTCTTTCTCTCTGTCTGCTACTTATACTCATCCAAAATCAAAAGCACAGTTTCTGTAGCTCATCCTCTATACTGTAAAAAACACACAAAAATTTATTGCTATTTTGTATTTTATATAAAATTTGTCTGAGAATATATATGTATGTATGTAATATTAATTTATTATCCCATCCAGTCGATGTGGTTTATATTCAACTTTAATTAGAGGGCACATTTACTTTTTCATGTTACTATGTCTCATGATATTAAGAAAGAAAATTTAGAAAAAATCAGCAAGTATAAAAAGTAAATGTTAGAAGGGTGTAACAAATAAAATACTTTTAATAAAGAAGGATTTATTTGTGAAGATTAAGAAGGTGAATGTTCTTTTCAGGTTATGAAAGTGCTAAAAATCTTAAATTTTGGAGGTCTGAATGTTATAGAAGACTTAAAAGATGGAATTTAGAGATTAAGTAAATTTGATAAAATTTCTAAAGTCAAAGTTCCATGCATCACTATAAAATATCTACTTAAATCAATAAAATTCTCTTAACTTATTGATTTGCCTTTGGTGCTATTTAAAAGTCCTAATCTAAAAGAACAAAAAGTTATGTCTAATTAAGACATATTAAAATTTGGCTGGTTCTTGTCCCTAGTTTTATGTACATATTGACAGCATTTAATCCCTATTAATAATAGTTAATACCTAGTCTGCTTACCCCATTTCTGTCTCCTCTCCACAGCATGCCTCACTGTGCCACAACAGTCTACTAGCTCAAGCCCCGACTAGTGTGGTTAAAGTGACCAGAAGAACAATTTTTTTTTGTCCTTGCCCTTTAAAGTGAACTAAATCCCAAGGGACTGAAGAAAATCTCTAAAATATTTTGTTATTCTGTCTTCATCTTCAGGCAGGCCATAGAGATACTATCAGATGGACTGTAACAAGTGTGTATTCTACAAAGTGGAGTTTATAACCAAAGGAAAATTTCCTCAATACATGCATGCAAATCCATGAACAATGAAGCCATTCTTGTAAGATGAGGCAACTATTAAAAGTAAACAAAGAAGCAAGCAAACAAACAAACAAAAACTTCTGAATTGGTGGTGTCTCCTGAGCTCTAGTGACTTGTGAGAGATCAGCTATCAACTGGTCTTGACAGAAAAAATGAAAAATAGTTAATTTTGGCTTCCTTCATGCTCTAAAGTACGCAGCAGGAATCTATGAGCAAGTATTAAAGTGACTGGCATGTTTCTTTCACAGTCTAAAGGCTCACATTTTCCCAGGCAGGGAATTTGATGGCCTCTTCTGACTTCCATAAGCATTGCAAATATATAGTGCAGTAACATACCTGTAGGCAAAATACTCACACACATCACATAAAATACTATAAAATAAAATAAGAAAGAACAGCAACAAAATACAGCAAGTGAATATTTCAGAGACACAGATAACAGGATTTTAAATGTTTAAACCATAAAGAAATAAACATGCTGAGAAAAGAAGCTCATAAAATTTGAGCATTATACAACTTAGACATACATAAAAATAGTGTATCTTACTCCATAAAAATGTACATTTTATAAGTCTATTTAAAATAATAAAAGAGAGAGGAAAGACACTGAAAATGTTTAAAAGCTTTAGGACCTGTACTCATTCTTTTCTTTTGCTTAGCAACAGTGGACAAAGCCACTGAGACAGAATCCATTTGCTTGCTCTCTGTGGAACCTTGTCCCATGCTCTGGGTTTCTAAGCTACAACGGAGGTTTTATCTGAGCTGAGCTCTTCTCTCAGGGCTCAATCCTTTTAAAGCTGGTTAAAGTTGTTAGTGTATGTGATTTCCTCCCAGCTGCATATCTGAGGAACTTGGCTTTCTCCAGCTGCAGGCTGGAGGCTGTGTTTAATTTTCTGATGAAGAACATTCCACCACAGCATTTTGCTTCTTCGGGACTAGAAGAAGCTATATCCATCATCACTGTTTACATACATTTATTAAAAGTAAGTCTGCCCAAATCTAAGTGAAGGGAGTATGAAGAACATTAATATCTTATGTGACAAATCACTGGCTAACACTGTAGTGCCTGGTCTGTCTGCCATACAAGCTCAACTAATACCAAGAAAACGAGCTAGGCCAGACATGGTGGTACATATTTGTCATCTGTCATCCCAGCCCAAGAAGGCTGACAAGAGTAAAGAATATGAGTTGGAGGCTAACTTCTGTGCAAAGTAAGATCTTTACCTAAAATTAAACCCTAAAGGTAGATAAATTAAACAGTTAGCCACTGGAGCATAGAATGTGGAAAATACATAGGAAATCAAGAGAGAAAATTTTAGAAAAGATATATATCACTAGAGAAAGATAAATGAACTCCTAAGGAATAAATACAAAAGACCTACTACGTGATAGCTCAGGGCTGTAAAGACATATATACAGGTTAATGAAGTAGAAGCTATTAAAAACCAGTGAGAAATGCTTATTATTGTTTGAGAGAAAAAACATAATTAAAACATTTTAATTGAAATTTTGCAGTTTGAATATCAAATATATTTGAGCAGTTCTGATCTAGTGTGAGGAGTAAATGTATATCACAAGATTGTTAAGGAAGTGTCAAACTAGTCATCAGCCCAAATTTCCCTGGGAAGAAGATGCAGCTGTGCCATCTTATGTGATACATTCTAAAAGGAATAAATAAGCAGTCCTGAAGAGATGCTGTGTAACTTACAAAGTCTCTCTATTCTGCCTTTACATCCAGGGAAGTCAAAATGGAAACAACTAAAAATAATTTCTGTAAAACACCACGGAGATGCAGATATACCATCAGATACAGTAAGTCAGGGGAGAAAATGTTCTTGTCTTATATGTCAGACCACATGCATATATCTATAAAAGAAATAGTAAACATGTTAGAATGAATAAAGATAAAAGGTTTATTTATTATCATGTATCTAGTCACTTATAGAAGATAGATGAAGAGAAAAAGTATTATGTGAGAATACACAGATCAGATTCATTATGCAGTGAAATGGGCATTTTATTTGAGTATCTGAACACAAATGAAGTAATAAAAAAAATCAGGGTGTCCAGGGTAGACTTTCACTGATGCATCAATGTTATAAAGTCTAATGAGTGACCATAAAGCTTTTACCATAAAACATAGAACCAGAGGCCAATCCATTGACAAGCCTTCACATATCCCTTCTCCTTCTCCTTCCACTTTTTATTTTAGCAGTTATAATGGACAAAGATAAAACATTATTACAACTAATAAAATAAAGACATAATGTTTGTCGCATTTCTATGACACAGTATAATTCTAGCCAAATAAACATAGAGTGTGGCAGAGCACTCTGCTGGGTAATGGGATTGCAATGGAGATGAAAGAGCAAAGGCAGTCTGCAAATGCAGAGCAGAGAGGAATGTCAGGACTGACTAGAGTACAAATGGCATTAATACAGCTCAGCAGCTGACATACTCTGAAAATGGACCAGAGCTTCTCCGCAGTAACCATTTATGGGCTCTGCTACCTCTTAGCTTTTTCAAGAATCAACATTTGAGTAAATGTACTGACAAGATCTCTTAGAAGAACTGAATAAACAATGTCTGTATTTCTCTCATGCAAATGTTTCTGTTATTCAATTCTGAATAAAATACTTAAAATTCTGGATTTGATTTCTTTATTGGCTTCAGAATAAGTATGGCTTCATTTCCTGGGTCCCTTTAAGATATCTTCTGTCACTGACCATTTTTCTTTTCTTGGTTTTACGTTATCTAAATACTCCTGCTTTCGTACCTTTGGCATTATTATAATGAAATATATTGTACGTCGTATTTTTTTTTTTGTTGCTGTGATAAGATATCATGACCAACAGCAACTTATGAAAGAAGACACTTATATTAGTTTATTGACCCAGAGGCCTAGAGTCCATGTTCTTCTGGAAGACATGACATTCAGTTACTGGATCAGGAATTAAGCTCTTAAAGCTTGCCTACAATGACATACATTCTCTGGCAAGTATGTCACCTTCCAAAACAGCCAGGGACTAAGTGTTCAAATACCTGTGTCAATAGGGTTTTTTTCTCATTCAAACCAGCATGTGTGCAATACTGAACACCTCCGTAAAGGAAAAGCCTTTATTTCTTCAAATTTCTGGAAGTTTAAGGACCCAAATGTGGTAATGACAGTTTTAACTTTGTAAGTACTCAGCATGGAGCATCACAGTACAGGTGACACATAGAATCTATGTAAAGAGTTTGTCCCTATACCTAATCAGAACATTTCACTCTGATGACCTTGTCTAGCCTTAGTCACTCTCTCAAAGCCCCAGCTTTAAACGCCATGGTTTGAGTCATTTACCTCCTTCATGTACTTCTTAATGGTGATTGCTATTTAGAACATTGACCTCTGAGAGATACTCATTCATGCCACAGTCAAAGCATCCCATTCACAACTGAAAAAAAAAATACCTGATTTGGATAGGAATTGAATAAATGCCAGGCATAAAACTGTGTGTTGACAATTGCTCTACTGGATCAAACAAATGGCAGTTTTACTCCTATTTCTACCAAGCAGCCAGTTACTAACTGAAAACTATTTAATCAGTGTTCTTTCTTTTTCTTCTTTGTTTTTTTGTTTCTTTCTTTCAACATAAACTTATATACCCAAGGCTAACCTTGAATGCCTGTCACTTCTGCTATACTTACAGGTATGTGCCAACATACCTGGTTTCTGATTATATTTCTTGGGACATTTCAACCCTAAGTCTCATACAGTTAATTCTTAGCTATTTACTAAATACTTCTAACATTGTTAATTCAGTTCTTTAATCAATCATATAGGATGTATAACTTTTGTCATTTATAGAACTGAGCTCTGACAAATGAATTAATGTGTTAAAGTAATATATCTTAACAGGAAGTTAGAATTTAAACATAATCTATCAAGTATATATTACTATACATAAGCTTATTCATAAAAAATGTTCTGAACAGAAAAAAATGTGTAAGCCTTAGGAAAAAATAGATGATCTCATCAATTTCAGGTAAGAATTAGCCAAATTGCACACAGAAATAAAAAAATAAAATTCAGAAATTTGGTACATATTTAGAAAAGTGAAATGCTTTTAAACTGTTTGAAGTAGTGGAAGACCTTACTGAGCTTTGTATACCAATGTGTTCAGACCAAAGTTATCTGTCAGTAAATTGGTAGAAATGCTGTGTTGAACAAGGAAGTGAAGAAATCAAGCAGGTGTTAAGAACTAATTTCAAAATGCAATGTTGACTCTTTTCTGCATATGCTTGGCTGTAAGCAGTAGATTCATGGATTTTTCAGATGCCAGTTCCTCAAGAATTTTGAATTTAAAAATAATATTAAGGTCCTTTCACTTCAGAAGTTTCAAATAATGTTTGGTGATCATGTGCTTAAACAAGAAAGCTAAGCAAAGGAAAGTGAAGATGACTATGTCAGAGTCCATGTCAATGGCATTGAAGGTCCTCCAGAGGACTGTAATCATATTCCAGAGCAGCTCATAAAAGAGATAGAGAAAGAGAATTAACCTGCCCATCATCCTCTTGTAACCTAGTTTCCATCTCAGATAGATAGATAGATAGATAGATAGATAGATAGATAGATAGATAGATTGTAGACCATGTCCCATAGACAATGTCATACATAAAACTTGTCCCATATTTAAATGTGTACTAAATAATAGAATAATAGAATATTCAGGGTTCATGAGCAACTCTAAAGCTTCGGTGTAGATTTTGTCACCTTGGCAGGAAAAATAAGAACATTCACAAACACTAGTAAATAAAACCATCATGCACATGATATTATAAGCCAGTTAAAATGCCTGCAGTGCTTTGATGTGTTAAATTAGTCTTTACGCTATCAACCTTTCCCAATTTGTTTCCTTTAACTGCAGCACAACATAGGCGACTTAAACAATAGATATACTCTCCACAGTACTGGAGGGCAGAGAAATGCACCCCTTCTCAAAATCCTAAGGGGAAAACTGTCCTCTCTTATGACAGCCCCAGCTACTTGCCATTTGACTGTATACAGCTTTAACCATTACCTATAATTTCTC
Source organism: Rhabdomys pumilio (assembly GCA_030674055.1). Lineage (NCBI taxonomy): Eukaryota > Metazoa > Chordata > Mammalia > Rodentia > Muridae > Rhabdomys > Rhabdomys pumilio. The sequence goes on along the minus strand of JANHMN010000004.1, from coordinate 138,420,014 downwards.
ACATGTTCCCTCATGTCTTTGCGTATATCATTCCTATCTGTGAATGCATCATTATCTCTGGGTTTAGATTCAATCAATACTCTTGAATAGTCTCATTTGAATTCTTAATTATTTAGGGAATTCATTCATTTTAAGACCATCATAGACATATGTTCTAGAAGTTACGATACGAAAATGGTTTTGGAGGCATTATTCATATTACTACAGAAATGCATATATGCAATGAATTTAAACAGAGTTACCATATAATGGAAGATACAGTGTTTCTACCAAACATTTTATACCACCAAATAAAACCTCTAGTTCCAGAAATGGTTACATATTACTGAGTCCTTAGTCTTGAATTCAAAAGTCTCTTCTTCCCAAACATCACAGGACATATCCAAGGTTATTGATTGTTCTTCATAATATGATAGTAAGCATCTCTTATTGAAGACACCATTTATTTATATTATTGCACATGAAGAAATTAACCTGAGGCCTAACTAAAAGCTTTATTTTTACTGACTAGTATTCAAGGTACTGGAAGGTACATTGCATGCTACTGGAGGAGAAAAAATTATCACTTTTACACAGATATAAGTCTGGCTACCTAAAACAGAGTCCTACCTGCAGGATATATTTGGTTAATAGTATCACAAATGTTTTGGAAGCAACCAAGCACTTTTTGATTAGCTTTAAGGCCCATTTTATGAGATGTAATTCATACCTGACATTACAGTGTTGAAGAATCTGAGACTAGATAGCTCCTGGGTCCAAGAGTAAAACCTTTTTATTATTATTCTACTAAATCTACTAATATTATTATTATTCTACTAAAGTAACACAGCAAAAACAATAACTTGTAATAACATATTGCTATACTCATAGATCAGTACATTATTCAACCCTCACAAGAGAAACTGCTTCTTGCAGTAGATGATAATTAGCACAGAAACACACAAGTAGACAATGTGAAGAGAGTGAGAGATTTTGGAGCACTCAGTCCTGACTTTAATTCATTAGGCCCCTTCTATCAAGTTCCTGGATATGCAGAAGAGGAGTGAAAAAGACAGTAAGAGCCAGAGGGTAGTGGATGACTCCAAGTATCTTTCAGACACAATAAAAGATTTTGTAACCTGATGTCCAAGAATGACACAGATTCAATCCAGATAAAACTCAGTGATAAGAAGGGAGAGTGACCATGAAGTCCACTTCCAAGAAGCTATTTGCAATTGATTTCCACTAGGAAAAGGAAAATCAGATGTCTCCAATCAAATGTTCCTAGTATATTGGAAAAGCCCCATGCTCAGGAATGTTGATGAACACGAAACAGGTTCCGTGCTTTCTCTCTCTCTCTCTCTCTCTCTCTCTCTCTCTCTCTCTCTCTCTCT
>JANHMN010000004.1:138396122-138409371 GCA_030674055.1 Rhabdomys pumilio | reverse complement strand
CTCTCTCTCTCTCTCTCTCTCTCTCTCTCTCTCTCTCTCTCTCTCTCCAGATAGTTGGGTAGAACCACTGTAGGTAACCCTGTGGGTTACAAAGTAAAATGAGACAGGTTGCTACATACTAAGGAGGACAGAAAACATTGGAGACTGCTTTGAGGATGCAGCTATGGAGTTTCTGTATATGTTCTTAGATGGCATACATTTAAAATTCTCATAGGAGTAGGAAGAAGTAACTATTTTGTATAAGACATGGTTATATTTGGGTTTTCTGATAAATAGAGTCTAAGTTAATATTAACCTTCCGATTATCTTTCATGTGCACAATAAAGCCATTGATATCTGATTAATATTCAGTTCTGTGAGTAGAAATGGAGACACAATCTTTTTGCAATCCATCAATGTCCAATTTGGCATTTTTACCTGCTATAAGAAGAACAATAAACTTGATTTCAGAAATCCATTATTCTTTCACTATTATTTTTGAGGGTTGACATTAACAGATGTTCTTAATTAAATTCTCTTGAATTGACACTTCATAGATTTTTAGACAAAAATGGTTCTTCTAGGCTTCTCACAAAATACGGGCTTCACTCATCAAGTATCTTTCTTACAACATGCTTCTGGAAACTGATTTGTGGCTACTGGCACTTGGCATATAAAAAGAGTGAACTTCACAGTGAAATATTTCTTCAGTTGATGTTGACTCCAGAGAGGTCATAAAAGCCTTACAGTGTGTTAAACGAAATCTTTACTACTTCATTATCCCTCTATTTTGGCAATTGATCTTCCCTTCTTAAATACAAATTTCATTAAGTAAATGTACACAGTTTTTGTCTTCATTTATGTTAACTTGCATGTAATATTTTCCTGAATCCAATGTTTAGAGTAATTGGGACAGGATAATTGATAGATTTATTTTGGTAAAATGAAGCCAACCTTTCTAAGGTAAGCTGCATAAGTTGGAAAAAAAGTCAGAGGCTTTTATTCCAGAAAGGTGACTTAGTAGTTTATAAAGCAAATAAAGAGAAACAAACAAAAATAACAACAACAAAAAAAACCTTAACAGGTCATCAATGAAAATAACTCAAATAAGTAGAATAGGTACACTTAGGGCAGAGTTATGCTTTGTAATGATGACTTCAGAAGGGCAAATTCTTAGAAAATGCAGTTATTGAGTGTTGAAAGTGTCCTGAAATGAAGAACCCGCAGTTCTGAGTGCATGGGATGCTTGTATTTCATATACAGAGTTTTAAAATAAATTTAGTTCTTGTTGCCTATCTCTAAATGCTAAAAGACTAAGAAATACTAATCTCAGTTGCTATCTTGGAAGGACGTTAGACTATAGGACTTTGATTGGTCTCTTTCCTGTAGTAAATGTAAGGCAGCCATTGCACAGGCCACCTAGGATAATAGGCAGAGATGACGTATTTCTCACATCAGAAAGACCCATTGAGATGAATAGAAATACAAATTGCCTCAGGGAAGAACACATCTTGAATACAGCTGTGGAAAAAAAAATACAATGGAAAGAGAAGTGTGATAAATATATGTAAACAAAAATAAATGCTTATCCTTCTTCTATGTCTTACAGCACAGGCATTATCAAAAAATAAAACTGAAATTTTGAAATAGTAAATTATCTACTTAATCTGAAACTCTTTTGTAGCATATGCAGAAACAAGTCAACCAACTAGCCAAGAGGAATGTCAGTGAGATATATTATTACATGAACTTACTGTATACCAGTCTCCTCAGAGCCACCATCTGGTTGGACATTGGGAAGAGAACTGACACAGATGTTAGACTGATGCAATCAAAAAAGAGTCAAATGGTGTCTTCGAGATGCTGGAGAAGAAGTAACATGTAGAAGCAGGAAAAAAAGTTTCTGTCTGGGATAGAAGGGGTGAGAATGAAGGTGTGAGGGAAACTGAGATTATATAAATGCAGATTTTCTTCTTTTTACAAAAGATTTCTTTCATTTTTAAAATTAATTAGTTTATTTTAAACTTCAAATTTTATTCCCTTCCTGGTCCACCTTCTGACTGTTCCACATCCCATACCTCCTCCCCACCACCCCAGTCTCCACAAAGGTGTCCCCACCTGCTACCTGCCACCCCACTAGACCTCTAAACTCTCTGGGGTCTCCAGTTTCCTGAGGGTTAAGTGCATTTTCTCTGACTTAACTCAGACCCAGCAGTCCTCTGCTGTATATGTATTGGGGGCCTCATATCAGCTGGTGTACGCTGCCTGGTTGGTGGTCCAGTGTTTGAGAGATCTCAGGGGTCCAGGTTAATTGAGACTGCTGGTCCTCTTACAGGGCCACCCTCCTCCTCATCTTCTTCCAGCTTTTCCTTAATTCAACCACAGGGGTCAGCAGCTTTTGTTAATTGGTAGGGTGCACATATCTGCATTTGACTCTTGCAGCTGCTTGTTGGGTCTTTTGGAGGGCAGTCTGAATTCTGACTGTGGGATGGCAACCCCATCCCTCACTTGATGCCCTGTCTTCCTGTTGGAGGTGGGCTCTGCTCTATATCTTTACTATCCCTTCTGTTGGACGTTTCATCTAAGGTCCCTCTGTTTGAGTTCTGAGAGTCTCTCACCTTCCAGGTTTCTGGTGTATTCTGGAGGGTACCCCCCAACCTCCCACTTCCCAAGGTTGCCTGTTTCCAGTCTTTCTGAAGAACTCAAGAAACTAACAACCAAATAAACAAACAACCCAAATCAAAAAATGGGGTATAGAACTAAACTGAGAATTCACAACAAAGTAATCTCGAATGGCTGAGAAGCACCTAAAGAAATGTTCAAAGTCCTTAGTATCTGAAAAATACAAATCAAAACAACCCTGAGATTCCACCTGACACCAATCAGAATGGCTACGATCAAAATCTCAGGTGACAGCACATGTTGTGGAGGAAGAGGAACACTCCTCCATTCCTGGTGGGATTGCAAACTGGTACAATCACTCTGGAAATGAACCTGGCGGTTCCTCCGAAAACTGGAAATAGATCTACCTGAAGACTCAGCAATACCACTTTTGGGAATATACCCAAAAGATGCCTCATCACAGGGTCATGTGGGCCACTGTATTCGTAGTGTAGAGAAGGTGATCTTTGAAGCTAACTTTTTAACTTTTGTTTTTTCTTCGACTATGGCTACTAACATAGCCAACCTCCCTTTACATGTCCAACAAGTTCCCATACCACACCTCTAGGGTCCTAACATTTATATACCCTCTGAAATTTTCTGAGAATTACAAAAATCACAGAAACTATCTGCAACTGTCAGAATCATGCTCCTGCCAGAGCACAGAGCAAACCATACTAAACTGCTGTGAACAGTTTTAAGCAGCCTCACATCTCTACTCCTGGGGTTAACATGAAAACATATTCTTATAATATTTCTGTGATTTTAAAGAACCAAAATTTCATAATTCTCAAAAATATCACTCCATCTTCTAGTTGATTTTGTTTTAAAGTCTACTTTTTTAGTTGGATAGCTATGACTATTTAGATTTTTAATTTACTTATTAGTTCATTCATTTCCAGAGATCTTCACTGATAAATTGTGCTTCTTGGATGTAATATATAGCTGGTTCTTATATTTCTATTTTTTAATTGAAAATAGATTCTTTTCTCATAAAATATATGATGATTATACTCCCTCCCTTTACTCCTCCATATTTTTCTCCACCTCCCCTTCTCTCCAGAGCCACATAATTTCTGTCTCTCTTAAAAAACTAAACAGGTTTCTAGGAGCCAACAACCAAACATGACCAAATAAAATATAAGATAAAAGAAAAATTTTCATGTTGAAGTTGATACAATAACCCAACATGAAGAAAGGGGTCCCAAGAGCAGGCAAAAGACTCAGACAAACAAACATTCTCAAAGTTATGTGTCTCATAAAAAACAAAGCTGTTTCTATGACCTCATATGTTCATTGTTTAGTTGATTCTGAGGGCCTAGTTTGCCTGGTGCCCTCCCTCTTTCTGAATCTTACAATCTTTTTTGCCTCACCTTCTATGTGATACCCTGAATTGTGAGTGGAGAGATATGATGGAGCCTCCTAATTTAAACCCCCTCTCCACTTTTGGTTGTGGGTTGCTACATCTGTCCCCATCTGCTGCTGTAGGAAGCTTCTTTGACAATAACAGGATAAGGCACTGATCTATAATTATAGCAAAATATGATCAGGAAACATTTTATTTTATTAAAAATGTTTTGATCAGTAGTGTTTGGTTTTACCCTAAGTCTTTGTGCTATTCCATCTCTGTTTCTCAGTCTTCTAGCAGTAAGGGGTATGGGTTCCTTCTGGGGTAGACGTTCAGTTCATCTCAGGCATTGTTTGGCCACTCCCATAAGTTCTATGCTACCATTGGTTTAGCATATTTTGGAGGCAGGACAGACTGTAAATCAAAGGTTTTGTGTTCAGCAGTTCTCTTTGCTCCTGATTTATTAATTTCAGTCTCTTGTTTGATTATTTCTTGCCATCTACTACTGTCAGGTATGATTACTTCTTTTTTTTCTAAAGCTTTCATGTGTGCTTTCAAGTTGCTAATAAAAAAACTTCAGTTTTTTATGTAGGCATTTAATGTTACAATCTTCATTTAGCACTGTTTTCATTGTGTCTCATAAGCATAGGTATGTTGTATATGCATTTCACTGAATTTTAGAAAGTCTTAATTTTTTTTTTACTTCTACTTTGACTCATTTCTCATTCGATAGGGAGTTGTTCAGTTTCTATGACTTTGTAAGCTTTCTATTGTTTTTGATATCCCAGGTTTAATCTCTGATTGTCTAACAGGATGCAGGGGTTATTTCAATTTTTTGTATCTGTTGAGACTTGCTTTGTGTCCAAGTATTTGGTCAATTTTGGAGAAAGTTTCATGAGGTGCAGAGAAAATGTTATATTCTTTTTTGTTTGGATTAAATGTTCAGCAGATACCTGCTAGGTCTGTTTGGTTTATAATAGCTGTTAGCTCCAGTTTTTTTCTGTTTAATTTTGTCTGGGTGACCTATCCATTGATATGAGTGGGTAGTAAAGCTTCCTGTAATTAGTGTGTGACAGTCACTGAGTGATTTAAACTGTAGTAGTGTTTCTTAACAAGCTTGAGAGTTTGGGGCATAGATGTTAAAGATGAAAGTATCATTTTGTGAATATTTATTTTGATGAGTATGTATGTCCTTCTACATCTATTTTTATTAGTTTTGATTTGAAGTCTATTTTGGTACATATTAAAACGGCTACACCAGCTTGCTTCTTAGATCCATTTGCTTGAAATATCTTCTTACCATTTTTACCCAGAGTTAATATCTATCCTTGATATTGAGGTGTTTCTTGGATGTGGTAGAAGGGTGCATCCTGTTTTCACATCTATTTTGTTGGCCTATAACTTTTTATTGTGAAATTGAGGCTACGATATTGAGAAATATGAATGAGCAATAATTGTTAATTCCAGTTATTTTGTTGATGGTAGTGGTGATGTTGGTGTTGCTTTTTCTGGTAGCTTTGTTGGTGGTGGTAGTATGTGTGTGTCAGTGTGTGTTTCTTCTTTTGGCTTTATTGGTGTGGGATTATTTATTATCTGCATTTCCGTGTTGTAGTTAACCTCCGTGGATTTGAGTTTTCCATCTAGTAGCTTTTGTAGAGCTGTATTTATACTTAGATATTGTTAACATTAAATTTTATCACAGATTATCTTATTTTCACCATCAATATTAATTGAAAGTTTTGCTGTGTATAGTAGTCTGGACTGTTATTTGTGGTATCTTAGAGTTTCTAGGACATCTGTCTAGGCCATTCTAGATTTTAAGGTCATTTGAGAAATAAGGTATAATCACTAATAGATCTGCATTTATGTTACTTACTCTTTTTCCCTTGCAACCTTTAGTAGTTTTTCTTTGTTCTGCATTTAGCATTTTGATTATTACAGGATGGTCTGTGTGTTACAGAAGATGTGGCAGGGGATGAAGAATACAGCATATTAGTCTGCCTTAAATTTGGTGAATTGAGTCATTTACATTTAAAGTTATAATTAAAAAGAATTTCTATTTCCTAAGAATCAAGAGGTGATGTGCTCTTTTACTGGATTATTGGTACTTATTTTTGTTCTCCAGTGTATATTTTAAAAAATTGAAAGTTTGCTGTGTTAGCCATTCTGTTTCTTTCCTTGCTCTACTTTAGTCATCAGTTCCTTTAATGGAGTATATAGTTTCATGTGTTCTTTGAAGTAAGCTTTGTTTCTTCCTCCAGCATTGCTTTTGTAAGGCTGGCTTGCTTGTCATGCATTGCTTTAAGTTTTCTTTAAATATTTAAAGATCTAAAATTTTCTCCATCAAATTTGGAAGATAACTTTGTGGTTATAGCATTGTAACTTTATAGTTATCTAGTTTCCAGTTTTAAAATATTTGATTTCACGAGAGTTGACATTATGGGTCAGAGTTTTGACTGCAGGATGTCAACCTCATTTGATGCCCTGCCTTTCTCCTGGAGATGGACTCTACAAGTTCCTTCTCCCCATTCTAGGGCATGTAATTTAATGCCCCTCCTTTTGAGCCCTGAGTATCTCTCACATCCCAGGTCTCTGGTGCATGCTAGGGGCCCCCCCTTCCCCACATCTTGAGGTTGCCTGTTTCTATTCTTTCTGCTGTCCCTCGGGAATTCACTTCTTTTCCCCCCAATAGCTGCTCATGTTACTCTTTCCACCTCCCTGTCACCTCTCCCACCCATGTCCTTCCTTCCCTTTCTCTGTGCACCATGATTGCTTTCTTGTCCCTCCCAAGTTGGATTGGGGCATCCTTACTTGGGCCTTTCAGCTTGTTAACCTTTTTGAATTCTGTGGATTGTAACCTGGGTATTCTGATTTTTTTTAGCTAATATCCACTTATTGGTGAGTATATACCATGCATGTTTTTTTTTTTTTTTAGGTTTGAGTTACTTCACTCAGGATGATATTTTCTAGTTCCATCTGTTTACTTACAAAACCCAAGATGTCCTCATTCTTAATAGCTAAGTAGTATTTCATTGTCTAAAGGAACCACATTGTCTGTATCCATTCTTTCATTGTGAGACATCAGGGTTGTTTCCAGCTTCTGGAAACAAGGCTGCTATGAACATAGTGGAACACATGCCCCTGTGGCCTGGTGAGGCATCTTTTGCCCAAGAGTAGTATAGCTTGATCTTCAGGTAGATCTATTTTCAATTTTCTAAGGAACTTCCAGATTGATTTCCAGAGTGGTTGTAGCAGTTTGCAATTCCACCAGCAATAATATACATATATGTATGATTATGAGAAAGTGAGAAAAGGAAGAGAGGGAGAAGCCAAAGTAATTAAGCTTTTCAGTACTGAAGTTTTTGAGGAGTTCCTTTATCTTTGTGTCAAGGACTAAATCTAGGATAAAGGAGATGCCAGCCATAGTTAAATGCACAAAATACATTTGCTTAAAAAAATACAGAAGCCAAACTATGCAACCAGGTCAAAGATGATAAATGTAAGTAATAATGTAAGCAGACAGTGTCCAAAGATTATGAGGTTTAATTTTGCTCATCACTGTTCCAAGACTTTTAAGTCTAGCCATGACCTTGAAGACTGTTCATGGAAAATCCCACATGCTTCTATCCCACATTTTATCAGTTTCTGCAGTTAATACCCTAATCACTGACACTGTGACTCCTCTTCAAGTCCTGCATGTTTTTGCTTTGTCTGACTGATGTATCAAAATAATTGATTCATTTTGTGATAAAGAAAAAGATATTTAAAAACAAAGAAAATAAAGTTATAAGAATAATAAATAGAAAAGTGAACATAAAAACAAATCTTAAAAATTATAAATCTGGTTAATGAATTTAAGCAGTATTATCAGGGGAAAAAAGCTCCAACCAAAAATTATATTTTGTTTTCTGTGTACAACAGAAATAACTTTAAGCTGTAGTTTTGTGCAGAAACATTACAAATATGGTTAGGTAGTAGAAGGAAAAGAAATGATCGTTTTCAATGGTTTTTTCAAAGCAAATTCATGAAATGGCAATAATATCCACCCTCTAATGAAGAGATAAATACATTGAACTGAGTAATTGTACCACACTCACATATAATTTTGTCACCATAAGCATCAAATAATTTAAGTAATTCTCTTTAGGTACTTTCAACTTGGCACCGTCTTTGGTCATAATGCTTAAAATGAAAATACATATATAATATAATACATTTATTTGAGTATACCTCTCTAACACAAAAGCACAAATATAAAATAAATCAAATGACTAATGGATGCTAAAGTAAAAGAAAGATAGTTGCCTATCTAGAACTGGTTGAAATGGGTCAAATTCACATTTATTGTTTTTAATATCTCCTCTCTCTCTCTCTCTCTCTCTCTCTCTCTCTCTCTCTCTCTCTCTGTCTGTCTCTCTCTGTGTCTCTGTCTCTCTCTGTCTCTCTGTCTGTCTCTCTCTCTTTCTCTCTCTCTCTCTCTCTCTTTCTCTGTGTCTCTGTGTGTGTGTGTGTGTGTGTGTGTGTGTGTGTGTGCCTACAGAAACTCTTAGAGCCAGATATATTAGATTCCCTTTAGCTGTAGTTACAGAAAGTTATGAGCCTCACATGTTGGTTTTGAAATCAAACTTGAGTCCCTTGTAAGAACAGTATATACCCTTAATCACTGCATCATTTTTCATATATGTAACATTTAGTTTTATGTTACCTCTTATTAATATATTTGTCTTCTATCTACCATAAATCATTTACCATTTTTCTATCTATCTATTAATCTATTTAGAATTATAGAAATCACTAAAGTATAACACTTTTTGGTTATAAAAATATAAAAAAATTGTGGAAAATATACCAGAACTTTGGTTTGTAAAAAGCAGTTTGGTTGGTTAGCTTGCAATCATTTGGCTTCTTCATTCATTTTCTTGGAAATCATTTATTTTGTAACCTGAATTCCTGGGTAGGTAGTGAAATTTTAATAATAACAAGGCAGAGACATTTTTATGGCTTCAACTTCTAAATGAAAACAAAAGTAAAAATACAGTAATCACTCATGAAGTAAAGTCATATATGAAGAAAACCTGGGGCTGAGACAAAAACAAGAGGAAGCAAAACATGCATACCACATATCATTTGGTGTACAAGGAGGACTCATAAACTATGCCAAATATATTTAGGTTATATATCAGTAAGGACATTAATCATAATACTCAATGTAACAATATTCAAAGCCACAGATTGTCAAATAATGTTAGTATAATGTTCATGATGGAAAGGTGTAGTGTTAAGACTTTTCCTCTGGAGAAACAAAGCAATGGTCTATTTACTTCAGGAAAAACACTAAAAGACAACAAAAGTAACAATTATTAAAAAAAAAATGTGCAAGCAATTTTTTGAAACAATGCCTTTATTGGACCACTTAAAGGAGTGTGGGTGAGGTTTTACAAATAGGAGAAGAAACAACTCAAAAGTATCTCCATAACTGAAATGCCTATTCTAAATGAATGTGAAATCATGAAACCTTTACTCCTGGAGCTCTACACATCAATCACTGGCAGTCAGACAGGTTGGAAAGAGTCTCCTCTAGGCAACATTGTTTGTTAGCCTGCTCCCTCAGTTGTGGGCTTCCATTTCTTTCTTCCAGGAAGAAGCCTGGTGAGTCTAGGAAAACTCAGTTCTGTACCACTTGTGAATTTGCAGTTCCAGGGGATCAAGTTTCCTTCCAGTATGGATTGTTTCTGCTGGGAGAAAATTATTGTACAGCATGTGATGGTTTGAATGAAAATGTCTCTCATAGTTTCATAGGTAGTGGTATTGTTACGAGGTGTGGCCTTTTAGAGTAGATGTGGCCTTGTTGGAGTAAGTGTGCTAATGGAGGTGGGCTTTGATGATTCAATTGCTCAAGACAGGCCCTGTGTCTCTCTGTATCCCTGCTGCCTGTGGATTCAGACTTAGAACTCAGTCACTTTTTCAGTACTATGTCTGTCTGAATGGCACCATGCTTTCCACCACAACGACAATGTACTAAACCTCATAAATGTAATTCAGCCCTCAATTAAATGTTCTCCTTTATAAGTGTTGCCATAGTCATAGTGTCTCTTCACAGCAATAGAAACCTAAGGCACAGCACAAGGCAAAAGCACTTCAGAAGTTAATTAAGCTTGTTGAAGTAGAGGTAGTGTCCTTATCACACTGACTCAGCAAAAGGCATTTCTTTTCGGAAACAGGTTTCCACACTACCATTTGTATTAGCTAGGGTTTCTATTACTGTGATAAAATACCAAGAGCAAAAACAACTCTGAGAGGAAAGTGTGTGAGTGTTTACCTTCTGTAGCTCACACTCCATATCTTAGGGATGTCAGGGCAAGAACCCAATGTAGGAACCCGGAAAAAAGAACTAAAGTAGAGGCCATGAGGAAATGTCACTTATTGACTTGTTCCTCATAGTTTGCTCAGCCTGCACTCATATGTTGTGCAGGACTATGGCCCCAGGAGTGGTACTACTCATACTGAGTATTCAATTAAGAGTAGAATGCCATGGAAGGCTGAAAAACTTTTTTTTTCCTCCTTCTCATAAGCTGACTTAGTTGAAGTATTTACTAATAGAAACTTGTCTAAAATTACGTGCTTGTGTCATGTAAAGAAAAATATAGCCCTGAAAACACTCACATGTTTTCATGATGAAACTGGTGATTTAATTAAACATGTGGGGAAAACGAAACATAGAATTAAAGAGAAAAGCAAACTTTGAAATATTTAAAGTGCCCAAATCTGCCATATTTCTACTGGAAAGAGCCTGTGAATGAAAGCAAACCAATAGCAAAACTGAAACTTGAATTGTACCTGGATTTATAGAATTAATGAGGTTTTCTGTAAAATCTGCACTATTTAACCTCCTGTGCTTCTGTACTTCTCCATTCTGGACAATCCACAGCAGTCCACTGCAGTCTATTTTTGTAGTGCTTACTTTGCTTTTCTTAATAAATTTCTGATTAACTGTCTGTCATCTCTTGACAATTCTTTCCCTCAGAAGAGAACTGAGAAATTCCTATAATAGTTATATGACTTTATTTACCTTTATAAATACTCTACAATTTTTTTCTGTTAAGTGTAGTGTATAACATTAAAAAAAAAAACAGGCCAAACTTAGTTGCCTATTTAACTTAAAATTTTATGCATTCAGTGTGATGGTTCGTTTCATATAAACTTGACACAAACTAGGGTCATTTGAGAAAATACCTTTATCAGATTGGCCCCTGGCAAAGTCTAGGGAGCATTTTCATGATTGATGATTGATATGGGAACATCCTTCTCACTCTGGATGATGCATCAGGGCATCTGTTCCTTAATTCTTTATAAAAGAAGGCTGAGAAAGCCATGGGAAGTGAACTAGAAAGCTGTACTCTTCTATGACCTGACCCCTGCTTCCTGGATTCTACTCTTCTTGACTTTGTGCCTTGCCCTGACATCCCTCAGTGATGAACTGTTAACAAGAGATATAAGGGAAATTTACCCTTTCTTCCCCAAGTAGCCTTTTGTCATGGTACTTTATCTCATTAATAGATACCTAATTAAGGCAAAAATTAGAACCAGGTAATGGGTTATTTCTATGACAGACTTAATCATGTGTTTTTGGAAGGACTGTGGTGGCATTTGAACTTTGGGCTGGAAAGCACTTGACTGTTCAGAGCACAGTGTGCAGTTCTGTGGTCGTGTAGAACATAATAGTGCTGAGAGAAATGCAGATAGGGGAAGGCTGGCTTGTAAAGTTTCAAATGGAACCTTTGAGGATATCCTAAAGATTGAACTGGGCCATTTGATGTTCTGAAAGATGAATATGTCCTTCTGGTGAGATGAAACCAAAGAATTGGCTGCGATTAACAAGAAACTAGAAATACTCAAGGGAAATGTTTGCTTTGCTGAGACAATTTACAAAGTGTAGTTGAAAAATTAACCAATTAAGAAGAAACCACTACCACCAAGAAAAAAATCTGAGAAGTGTTTTATCAGTCAGGATACAGAAGCTGTGATCCAGAGAGGCCTTGTACCAAACTTAAAAGTGTGTATTTCCCAGCTGGTACTGGTTTTGAAGGCACAAAGGAATCATGGCTGAGGCTTAGCACTGTGAGAGGTTAGGAAAGCCCTTTGCTGAAAGTGCTGACTCAACTGCAATAGAAGTTCCAGGGTGGAAATGGTCATGAGGAGAATTTGATGCTTGATACCATGTAACAGGGTCAGTCCCTAAAGAGAGCCCAGGAGAGGGTATTGGGGAAAAGGAAGTCCATTGCAGTGGAAAATCAACATTTGAAGATTCCAGTATAATGGGACAACCACAAAGACCAACAGAAGGTATGTAGTGTAGCTGGGCTGAGCTTATGAAACACATGTGTGCTGTGGCAAGTACTTTGCAGTCCAGAAGATTGTAAATTGTATGATGTCCTTATTTGTAATATATTATGTAAATATACCATATTTTCTATATCCATTCTTCAGTTGAGGGGCATCTAAGTTTTATATATCTTAATGTTTAGAGCATAGCACTGTTTGAGATTGAGAAGTATGGATTTTTGGAAGTAAGTATATCCTTGTTGGAGCAAGTGTGTCATTGAGAGTGGACTTTGAGCTTTCAAGGGCCAAAGTCAGGTCCAGTTGCTCTCCCCCTTTTCTTGATGCCTACAGACCTAAATATAGAACTCACAGGTACTTCTCTGACACTGTCTGCCTGTATGTTCCCACCTTCTCCGCCATGATGAGAATGAATTAATCCTGTGAAACTGTAACAAGCTCCAATTGATGGCTTTCCTTTATAAGAACTGCTGTTGTCATGTGTTTCTTCATAGCAATAAAACAGTCATAGTGACTAAGACATAAAAAAGCAAGCAGAGAGTCTCTGCCTAAATTTTCTTACATTCAAATAATGTAATAAAACATATAAAATATGCTAATATACCTGAGTTGTTGGGTGGAGGTTTACAAGATTTGTACACAAGTGATAGTGATTAATTATTATATATTATAGTAATAATAATATAATTATATATCATTTATATTATATATTATATAATTATATATAATTATATATTATATAATTATATAATTATAATGTACAGTATAATTATAATATATATCATATATTATAATTAATATATAGTATATCATATAATATATAATATATTCATATATAATATATTATATATATTTATATTAATTATACATTAATTATTCTATATTCTATATTCTATATTCTATATTCTATATTCTATATTC
>JANHMN010000004.1:138363281-138396112 GCA_030674055.1 Rhabdomys pumilio | reverse complement strand
TATTCTATATTCTATATTCTATATTCTATATTCTATATTCTATATTCTATATTAATTATATATTAATTATATGTTATATACTATATATGAATATACAGAAGAACAGATTTTATGAAATTAACAGAAAGAACTATGTAGCAAACTCATTGTGGAATCTCCATTCCATCCAACTGTCCAGGAACACAAGAAACAGGGAAAGTCATCATCTCACAATAACAGGAAATGAGGATGGAAAGTGAGAAATGAAAGGAGTTGGACATAGTTCAAGCATATTCTACAATGCTCTATTTTAATTACTACAAAGATTGTTTTATTTCACAAGAAATAGTTTATATTATGTCTAGGCAATTTTATGTGATCAGAAATGGCCCTGGTTTTCATTATTACTTTATCTTGAAATGAATTGATACTTTTCTTACAAGATGACATGATTTGTCCTTAAAATATAAACTTTCATGTCACAGAAGATTTAGGAATTGAAGCTCAAATCATTTTTTATCTGTATTACAAACAGTTCAAACATGTTCACCATTCAGCTCATATTGTCTTAGAACCTGGAGACAAAGTTTGAGTTTTCCATAAGATAAAATTATTTTCATTTGTGGTCCTAATGAAATTTCTGTAACTTCTAAGCAACTGAGATGCATGTGTGATCAAGCAGTTAGGGCCTATAATCTGGATACTTGAAAGGTCTACTTTTGGAAAACTATGCAAAAACTTTTATCAGACCTCTTAAATATTTTCAGTTTTTTGTTAGAGAATCTATTCTGATTTACCCATGCTTAGTTATTCACCAACACTAGAAATGAGTCATTTTTATCTGCCAGTGACTTGTATGGTAGAATGTCTCAGGAATGTCCTCAATTCATTTCTACAGGAGGTCTTTTTACCTTTCACATATACATGTACACATATATAATATATGTGTATATAATATAATATATATGTGTATATACACATTGTATGTGTGTATTCAGGGGTTAAAAATAGAGACAAACCACAAAGTGAAATGAACCAGAAATCTTGACAGTGTGTTTTTAATTTCCCTTCTCTTAGTGTCTTAGTTGGTGTTTGATTGCTTTGAAGAGATATCATGACCTTGGAAACTCTTATAATGTAAATAATTTAATTTAATCAGGTCTGACTTACAGCTTCAGAGTTTTAGTCTATTCTCACATCATGGAGCAGAGTGGTATACAAGAAGATATGATTCTGGAGAAGTTGTAGCTTCTACATCCTTATACTCTGGCAACAGGAACAGGGAGAGCCATTAGGTCTGGCTTAAGCTTCTGAAACCTCAAAGCCTTTTCTTTTTTTAGAGTTTTTTGTTTTTTGTTTTTTGGTGTGTGTGTGTGTGTGTGTGTGTGTGTGTGTGTGTGTGTGTATTTGATTTTTTATTTTTTTCTTTTTTTATTGGATATTATATTTACATTTCATATTTTATCCCCTTCCCCCACTTCCCCCTGCCACCCAGAAACCTCCTACCCATCCCCTTCCTCATGCTTCTATGAGGCTGTGCCCCCAAATACCCCCCCACAACTACCCCCTCCCCATTTTCACACCCCTCCACTCTGTGTTCATCCTTTATGAGACCAAGAATCTCCTCTGCCACCTATGCGGGAAAGGCCATCCTCCTCTACATATATAGCTGGAGTCATGGGTCCCTCCCTATGTACTCCCAGGCTTGTGGTGTAGACCCTAGGGAGCTCTGGTTGGTTGGTATTGTTGCTTCTTCATGGAGTCATAAACCATTTCTGCTCCTTCAGTCTTCTCTCTAACTTCTCCATTGGGAAACCCTTGATCATATCAGTGGTTAGCTGTGAGCAAAGTCCTCTGAATGTGTCAGTTTCTGGCAGACCTCTAAGGAGACAGCTATATCATGTTCTTGTCAGCATGCACTTCCAGCCATCCACATCTGTGTCTAGCTTAGGTGATTGTGCATGGGATGGATACCCAGGTGGAATGGTCTCTGGATGGCCCCTACTTTAGTTTCTGTCCCACGTTTTGTTTCCATATTTGCTCCCTTGAGTATTTTTGTTACTCCTTCTAAGTAAGACTGAGGCATCCCCACTTGGTCTTTCTTCATGAGCTTCATGTGGTCTGTAAGTTGAGTCTTCGCTATTGCAAGCTTTTGAGCTAACATCCACTTATCCATGAGTAAATACCATGTGTGTTCTTTTGTGATTGGGTTAACTCACTCAGGATGATAATTTCTAGTTCCATCCATTTACCTAAGAATTTCTCGAATTCATTATTTTTAATAGCTGAGTAATACTCCATTGTGTAAATGTACCACATTTTTTGTATCCATTCCTCTGTTGAAAGACATCTGGGTTGTTTTCAGCTTCTGGCTATTATAAATAAGGCTGCTATGAACATAGTGGAGCATATGTCCTTGTTATATGTTGGAGCATCTTCTGGGTATATGCCCAGGAGTGGTATAGCTGGCTCCTCAGGTGAGGATATATCATATCAAAACTTGTAGGACTCCATGAAAGCAGTACTAAGAGGAAAACTCATAGCTCTAAGTGCCCACAAAAAGAAACTGGAAAGAGCATACACTAACAACTTGACAGTACACCTGAAAGCATTAGAACAAAAAGAAGCTAATATACCAAAGAAGAGTAGAAAGCAGAAAATAATTAAACTCAGGGCTGAAATCAACCAAGTAGAAACAGAAAGAATTATACAAAACATCAACAAAACCAGGAGCTGGTTCTTGAAGAAAATCAACAAGATAGACAAACCCTTAGCCAGACTAGCCAAAGGGCACAGAGACAGTACTCAAATTAATAAAATCCGAACTGAAAAGGGAGACACAACAGCAGAAATGGAGGAAATTAAAAAAAAAAAAATGTCAGATTCTACTACAAAGGCCTATACTCAACAAAATTGGAAAACCTGGACGAAATGGACAATTTTCTAGACAGATACCAAGTATCAAAATTAAAACAGGAGCAGATAAACCATCTAAACAGTCCCATAACCCCTAAAGAAATTGAAGCAGTCATTAAAAGCCTCCCCACCAAAAAACGTCCGGGGCCAGATGGTTTTAGTGCAGAATTCTATCAGACCTTCCAGGAAGACCTAATACCAATTCTCTTCAAGCTATTCCACAGAATAGAAACAGAAGGAACAATACCCAATTCATTCTAAAAAGCTACAATTACACTCATACCTAAACCTCATAAAGACCCAACAAAGAAAGAGAACTATAGATCAATCTCTCTTATGAATATTGATGCAAAAATACTCAATCAAATTCTCGTAAACTGAATCCAAAACACATCAATCAATTATCCATCATGATCAAGTAGGCTTTATCCCAGGAATGCAGGGATGGTTCAATATTCAGAAATCAATCAATGTAATTCACTACATAAATAAACTCAAAGAAAAAAAACGCATGAACATCTCACTAGATGCTGAGAAAGCATTTGACAAAATTCAACATCTCTTTATGTTAAAAGTCTTGGAAAAATCAGAAATTCAAGGCCCATACCTAAACATAGTAAAAGCAATATACAGCAAGCCAATAGCCAACATCAAACTAAATGGAGAGAAACTGGAATCAAAGCCTTTTGATGCTGACACACTTCCCCAAACAAAATTACATCTACTGCCAAAATGCCATACCTCCTAATCTCTCTTAAGTAGTACTGCTCTCTAATGACTAAACATTTAAATATATGAAGCTATGGGGACCATTCTTATTCAAACCACCACATTTTACTCCCTGAACCCCATAGCTTTATAGCCACCAACAATGAAAAAAAAATCACACATTTCAAAAGCCCTTATAGTCTCTACATTGTTTAAAGATTAAAATTTTCTTTTTAGTCTTATGGAAATGTCTTAACCGTAATCCTCTGTAAAATCAAAATCAAAAAAGCAGATTAAATGCTTTCAACATACAACAGCACTGAATATACATTATCATTTCAAACAAGAAAAAAGGAAGTATACTGAGGAAACACAAGACCAAAGCAAAACCAAAATCTACCTGGGAAAATTCAGAAATGTACATCCTCAGTCAGATGTCAAAGTGTTCTTCAGATCACTTCTTTCATTTTTGTTGACTGGAACACATGTTTTTCTCTGGCACATCCACACCAGGTGTGAAACATTCCTCTGTTCATTGATTCTGGCATCTCCCAAATCTTGGAATCTCTATCACAGTCCAGGCTTCCCCTTTAAAATTTCACTCAATGGCTTTTTTTTGGCCTCCATGCAGAAACACCTGTCATATGCCTTGCCTCACCAGACCTCTTTAGTCACAGGAGAGAATTCTATGACTCCTTTATTGTATCCTTGACTGTAAAGCCTGATCATCATAGGAGATGTAGCCAAGCTCTGTTGCTTGCTAGGGCTGAACCATGGACCCTTTCCTTCAACTATACCTTCATCATTTTACTGTTTTCAATGCTTTCCTTCATTGCTTAAGTTTATCTTTAATTTATTTTCCCAAGTTAGAAGCTTAGCTGGTTGGAGTCTTGCCCTGAGGTTAACACTTTCTTTATTCTCTTTAACATCAGAGTTTTTTTTAATTTGTTTATCTCCCTGAGCATACGACTTAGCTGCTTTAAACTCACTGATGCGTTCTTTGTCTTCAAATTGTGCATTTTGTATTTTCCTTTGCTCAGATTATTCCTTTCTTTATAGAGCTGCATAAGACTAGCTGTGACTAACCACACCACACAGTCAATACAGGCTGCTTTGAAATCTCCCCTGCCAATGCCATTAATCTAAATATCTTTGAGTCATTCTCAGGCAAACTTTTTAGACAAGGGCAATTAGCAGCCACGTTCTTCTCTCAAATATCACTACAACCATTTCTAAGCCACTTACCAATATTTTCCTTTTAAATCACTGGAAATGGGCTGTCCTAGTATACATTGTTTTCAGTATGACTGTCATCCATGCTCCTATTGGTATGGTCTGTTAAAACATGCTTAAAGAGTTTAATTATATTTTCAATCCAAAGTCACAGTCTACATTCTGCTAACAATCTTCATGGCTAGCCTATTACAAAAATACCCATTCTCTAGTACCAACTTTCTCTTTAAAACACTACACCAAACAATTATTAGTTTCCTATAGTTCTTAGCCTAGAGGTGAGACAACATGAAAATTTCCTTCTTTCACCTTATTATAACTTTAATATAGCCATATTCCAGTCAGCTATGTAGTAGTATCTAGGAGAGACTTTTCACAGAATACTTCCTTGTATTCTAGCTCAAAAAGTCTTTTTCAAAAATGTCTTCTGTGATTCTCCCTGACCATAGGTGTGGGAGCTTTTGGTTGAAGTCTATTTTTTCTGTTGGCTCTGCATTGTGTCCAGGTGTACTTGTCTGTGGTGGTCTCCATCTGCTGCAAAAAGAAATTTCTTTAATGAAAGGTAGTAGTTATAATTATCTAAGGGTAGAAGAATAAGATTTAAATCCCTTTAATGTAAAGAATTATGAGGATCTAGTAAAGTTGTCACAGAAAATTATTTTCTAATGTTTATTACTTCACTTGGAGATTGTTTAATGCAGATCAGTGAGGCCTGAAACCATATACACAGAAACATCAAGCATTAGTTCATCAGGATGTATTCATTTATTTGTGCACATGTAGCTGCCTGCAGCTACGGGAACCAGGTTCACCTGAAAGGTAGGCTGGGAATGAAAGGAGAATGAAGGGCGAGAGAAAACATGGGGCCAGGACAACAGTATTCTGATCAAGGCCCAAAGTTTAATATTTTGCTTTCACATATATAGGGGAAGCCCCACCCCAGAGTCTCTTCTTGTTTCAGCCCAGCAGCTGGGAGAGGGGATAGCAGCCCAGAGGGGTCAAGGCAAGCTCAGGGATCAAGGCAAGCTCAGCAGGCAGCCCATTCTTCTAGCTCCTGTAGCAGACTGCAGGTCTGCAGGAGGCAATGCCTCCTAGGTCCTATTGTTTTGGTCTACTGTGGTTAACAGCTAGTTCAGGCCTGCTCAAGGCTGGGGGGCAGGCACAGTCCCCCCCTTAAGTTTTTAAGATGGCAATGCCAGTATCTGGACAGGGCTCAAAATTTCATCCCATCTTGAGTGGCTGGGCGACCATGTCTGGCTTAGGTTGGTGTCTATATTACTCTTATATTACCCATCTTTGAGGAAAACATACATAGCATACCAATGTATGCCTCTGCCTTAGGTTTATAGGAGCTCAAGAACACTCTTACCCATCTTTGACTAACCGGCCATCTTTGGCACACTCTAGACCAAGACCACATTCAGACCAAAGGACCTGTGGGCATGCACTAGATGCAATTCTTCACAATGATGTGTAACTGCCAGGATGAATAGCTGAGCTTGCTGAGAGTGATCCTGTGTGAGGACAATCAATCTGCTTAAAATATAAGGTTCAAAGGATAAAAGCAATAAGATTATTCAAGCAATGCAGAAAATAAGGTTGAGAGTGGAAATGTTCCAGTATCTAATTCAACTGCTAATTAGCAGGGAATAGACACAAGTCTAGCCACCAGGTAGCTTTATGTAATGATAAAAAACACTCTCCATTAAGAGTGGAAATTATATGCCAAATTAAATCATCTGGCTGATAAAGATTTTGAGCCATCTTCACCATTAGAATCATAATTATTAAGCTCAAGATCTGTGTCCACTTGACTAACCAGTCTTTCAAGCAGCCATCAGGTTCCATTGTCTCTTTCTGAAAAAAATGCAGACTTACTCACGTCCCCAAATTAAAACAGATCAAGATCACACTAAGTATTAGTTAAGGGGTCTCTCCATATGACTCTGGCAAATGAGCTGGAATGCTGAAGACTGACCTTTAGCATCAATTTGCAGAAAATTTAAAACAAATAAGAAAAAAAGCAAGGTGTGCTTTTGGTGACCTTGGGTGTTATAATTCCCCCTTTCTAGTTTAAAAAGCCAATTTTTCAGAGTTTCTTGTACAACCATGGAAGATGCACCATTAGCTGTTTTTCCCACACTCAGAGAGTTATGAAGATATTATTTTAAAGTTTCATAATCTTTCTTTCACAATTTCTTGTCTTTGAGAATAATAAGGAAATATCAGTAATATTAATTTGTCAACAAACATCTCAAATGTTTGACTGTAGTCAAATAACTGCACTAGCCAGTTCCATTACCTATCTCAGTCTGATATGGAACACCAAGCACAGGAAAATAATATAGGTAATAACTAATTATATTTTTAGTTGCTTCTCTTGTTAAAGTAGTTGCAACTAGAAAACCTAAAAGTTGTCAAGTCACATGTACATATTTTAATTTTTTAAATTCAAAAATGAGAAACATCTATTTGCCAAAATTGATTATGTGTAAGTCCTCAAGGCTTAACACCATTATGAAAAAAATGAAGATACTGAGAACAAGTTTTGCAATTTAACTTGCACACTTACTAGAAATGCCAAATTATTGTCTCAAGCCATTACTATTTTGATTCTGTAGGGAATAAGATTGTATGGCCAATTATTTCTGAAAGGCCTATAATCTGCCTAGTATACAAATCTGCTATGGCATTGCTCTGAGGTTCAGAAAATCCAATATGAGCTTTTAAATGTCTTATAAAGTTAAGAAACAGTACATGTTTTTTAAACTAAACTGTATTTTTATAAATAACTATAAAATTTGAGAATTAGAAATATCTAAAATAAGGAACAATTTTAAGCAATTATAAATCATGAGCCATATACTGGCTATGAGTATATAAATTGAAAGCTTGATTTTTCAGCATTTCAAACAGTGACTACAACACATAATTTAATTATTTGTGCTGAAGCAGGGAAAACTCAAGAAAATAAACTTGTGATTTAATTACATATACTACCTTCTCAATAGATGAGGCATCTGTAAATATAATAAATACAACAAACATCTTTTCTATGGGCTGCATGCATAGTAAATTTCAGGAAATATAAAAGCATACATAAATAAAAACTGTAACAACTTGTCTTTTGGATAATGATCGTCAAATTTGCCTAAAAAGTTTGCCATGTAATAGGCCAAATATCATTATTTTTCAATAACCAATTTAATTGCTATTTGGAATAAAGAATGAACCTTTTATTCAAAATGCTTTTAGGATTCTGTCATATGATTTTGTATTAATACAATAATTTTATAATAGGACATTATAGTGAACATTTTATAATGTTCAAACTTTACTTGCAGATGAAGAAAGATAAATCTACATTAATGGTTTCTTTTGTCAAAGGGCTGCTGTGAGCACATGAGTAGCAATAATGCAAACAGCCAACAATTTATCATAGCCTATATAATTAATCTGTTGATAACTAACAGCTTACTCTAGTTTCAGCAAATCTATTTCTCCTTTATTAGTTAATTGTCAAGGGGAATTAGGACTTGCATCCCCCTTGAGAATATCAAATAGAGGTTCAAATTCTCTTATGGTAAGCTTAAGATGAGGTTTTAGCCAATTAATATCTCTTAACAACTTTTGAAAATCGCAAATCAAATTAGAAGCACACCAAGGTATTTTATATTAATTGTGACTATTATGAAGGGTGCTGTTTCCTTAATTTCTTTCTCAGACTGATTAGCCTTTGAGTATAAAAAGGCTGCTGATTTCTTTGGATTGATTTTATATCCAGCCTCTTTGCTGAAGTTGTTTATCAAGTTTAGGAGTTCTCTGTTAAAATTTTTGGGGTCACTTATGTATACTATCATATCATCTGCAAATAATGATATTTTGACTTGTTTCTTTTTAATTTGTATCCTTTTGATTTCCTTTTGTTGGCTATTTGCTCTAACTAGGACTTCCAGTACTATATTGAGTAGGTAAGGAGAGAGTAGGCAGCCTTGTCTAGTCCCCGATTTTAGTGGGATTGCTTCAAGTTTCTCTCCATTTAGTTTGATGTTGTCTACTGGTTTGTTGTATATTGCTTTTACAATGTTTAGATACAAGCCTTGAATTCCTGATTTTTCTGCGACTTTTATCATGAAGGAATGTTGAATATTGTCAAATGCTTTCTCAGCATATAATGAAATGTTCATGTGAGTTTTTTCTTTGAGTTTGTTTTTGTAGTAGATTATGTTGATAGATCTCCATTTATTGAACCATTCCTGCATCCCTGAAATGAATCCTACTTGATTATGATGGATGATCATTTTGATGTGTTCTTGGATTCAATTTGCAAGAATTATATTGAGTACTTTTGCATGGATATTCATAAGTGAAATTAGTCTGAAGTTCTCTTTCTTTGTTGGGTCTTTGTGTGGTTTAGATATGAGAGTAATTGTGGCTTCATAGAATGAATTGGCTAGTGTTCTTTCTGTTTCTATGATGTGGAACAGTTTGAAGAGTATTGGTATTAGGTCTTCTTTGAAGGTCTCATAGAATTCTCCACTAAATCCATCTGGTCCTAAACGATTTTGTTTGTGAGAGTTTAATGACTGCTTCTATTTATTTAAAGGTTATGGGACTGTTTAGATGTTTTTCTGATCCTGATTTAACTTTGGTACCTGGTATCTGTATAGAAAATTGTTCATTTCATCCAGATTTTTCAGTTTTGGTGAGCATAGGCTTTGGTAATAGGAACTGATGATTTTTTTTTTTTTTTTGCATCTCCTCATTTTCTGTTGTGATGTCTCCCTTTTCATTTCTGATTTTGTTAATCTGCATACCCTGTGCCCTCTTGTTAGTCTGGCTAAGGGTTTATCTATCTTGTTGATTTTCTCGAAAAACTAGCTCCTGGTTTTGTTGATTCTTTGTGTAGTTCTTTTTGTTTCTACTTGTTTGATTTCAGTCCTGAGTTTAATTATTTCCTGCTGTCTACTCCTCTTAGGTGTATTTGCTTCTTTTTGTTTTAAAGCTTTTAGATGTGCTGTCAAGCTGCTAGTGTATGTTCTCTCCAGTTTTATTGTTGTTGTTGTTGTTGTTTTTGTTTTCAGGCACTCAGAGCTATAAGTTTTCCTCTTAGCACCGCTTTCATTGTTCCCGATAAGTTTTCATATGTTGTGCCTTATTTTCATTAAATTTTAAAAGGTCTTCCATTTCTTTCTTTATTTCTTTCTTGACCAAGTTATTATTAAGTAGAGCATTTTTCAGCTTCCATATGTATATTTGCTTTCTATTATTTTTCTTGTTATTGAAGACCAGCCTTAGTCCATGATGATCTGATAGGATGCTTGGGATTATTTCAATTTTTTTGTATGTGTTGAGGCATATTTTGTGACCAATGATATGGTTAATTTTGGAGAAGGTACCATGAGGTGCTGAGAAGAAGGTATATTCTTTTGTTTTAGGATGAAATGTTCTATAGATACCAGTTAAATCCATTTAGTTCATAACTTCTGTTAGTTTCATTTTACCTCTGTTTAGTTTGTTTCCATAATCTGTCCGTTGCTGAGAGTGGGGTGTTGAAATCTCCTACTTAATAGTGTGAGGTCCAATGTGTACTTTGAGCTTTAGTAAAGTTTCTTTTATATATGTGCATGCTCTTGCATTTGGAGCATGTTCAGAATTGAGAGTCCATCTTGTTAGATTTTTCCTTTGATAAATATGAAGTGTCCTTCCTTTTTTTTTTATTACTTTTGGTTGAAAGTCAATTTTACTTGATATTAGCTTGTTTTTTGGGACCATTTGCTTTAAAATTTTTTTCCATCCTTTTACTTTGAGGTAGATTCTGTCTTTGTCACTAAGGTATGTTTCCTATATGCAGCAGAATAATTCTGGGTCCTGTTTATGTATCCAGTCTGATAGTCTCCATCTTTTTATTGGGGAATTGAGTCCATTGATGTTAAGAGATATTAAGGAAAAATGATTGTTGCTTCCCGTTGTTTTTGTTCTTAGAGGTGGAATTACGTTTGTGTAGCTATCTTCTTTTGGGGTTCTTAGAAGATTACTTTCTTGCTTTTTTATGTTGTAGTTTTCCTTCTTGTGTTGAAGATTTCCATCAATTATCCTTTGAAGTGATGGATTTGTGGAAAGATACTGTGTAAATATTTTTTGTCATGGAATATCTTGTTTTCTCCATCTATTATAATTGAGAGTTTTGCTAGGTATAGTAGTGTGGGCTGGCATTTGTGTTCTCTTAGGATCTGTATGATATAAATCCAGGATCTTCTGGCTTTTATAGTCTCTGGTGAGAAGTCTGGTGCAATTCTTATACATCTGCCTTTATATGTTACTTTACCTTTTTCCCTTACTGCATTTAGTGTTTTTCTTTGTTTTGTGCATTTGATGTTTTGATTATTATGTAACAGGAGGTATTTCTTTTCTGGTCTAGTCTATTTGGAGTTCTGTAGGCTTCTTGTATATTCATGGACATCTCTTTCTTTAGATTAGGGAAGTTTTCCTCTATAATTTTGTTGAAGATCTACTGGCCATTTAAGTTGGGAATATTCACTCTCTTCTATACTTATTATCCTTAGGTTTGGTCTTCTCATTGTATCCTGGATGTTTTGGGTTAGGAGCTTTTTGCATTTTGCATTTTCTTTGGCAGTTATGTCAATGTTTTCCATGGTATCTTCTGCAGATGAGATTCTCTCTTCTATCTCTTGTATTCTGTTGGTGATGCTCGTATCTACGATCTCTTTCCTAGGTTTTCTATCTCCAGGGTATTCTCCTTTTGAGATTCCTTTATTGTTTCTACTTCCATTTTTAGATCCTGATTGGTTTTGTTTAATTCCTTTACCTGTTTGGTTATGTTTTCTTGCAATTCTTTAAGGGATTTTTGTGTTTCCTCTTTAAGGGCTTCTACCTGTTTACCTGTGTTCTCCTCTAGTACCTTTAGGGAATTATTTATGTCCTTTTTAAAGTCCTCTATCATCATCATGAGAAATGATTTTAATTCTAAATCCTGCTTTTCCTGTGTGAGGGTATGTCCAGGGCTTGCTATGATGGGAGAACTGGGTCCTGATGATACCAAGTTACTTTGATTTCTCTTGCTTGTGTTCTTTAGTTTGCCTTTCACCATCTAGTTAACTCTAGTGCTACCTGTACCTACTGTCTCTGACTGGAGACTGTCTTTCCAGTTATTTTGCTTGTGTCAGAACTCCTCAGATTCCAGATGTCTCTGTGATCCTGAACTCCTGGGTGGAAGAACTCCTCTGGGATCCTGAAATCCTGCTGCTCTGAGTGCAGTGGTTCCTCTATGATGGCTCAGGATATGGTGTTTTCACAGGAGCAGACTAGCTAGATGTTCACTGCTCTGAGTGGAGTTTCTCCTCTAGAATGGTTCAGTATACATTGTCTTCATGGAAGCAGACCAGCTAGGTGTCTACCCCAGCCTAAAGGACCAAGTGAGGGGCAGAAGGGGAGTGGTATTCTGGTGGGGCAGGGTTTGAGTGGCTGATGGGTCCTGAGCCTGAGTGCCCCAGGCTCTCACTTGTAGTTCTGGGGCATAGGGTAGTGGGAGGGGGTTCTTACCCACTGCTCTGAGTGGAGTGTCTCCTCTAGGATGGCTCAGAATATGGTGTCTTCACAGGAACAGACCAGTTAGGTGTCTGCCCCACCCAAAAGACTCTGTTTCTTTATTAGGAGAAATAGTAGGATTTTATCTAGCTTACACCCATGCTTTACTTTTGCAAACTCACTGGGGACATTCTCTGTGCACTAATTCTTAAGATGCATCCACTCTCGATTCTTTTCTCAGCTATTCATCTTTAAGGCAAATACAGGGGCTGATCATGGCTGGGATGGGCTAGCACTCTTCCTGGTTTGTATTGTCTAGAGTCTTTCAATGTTGTTTTCCAGTTTTTTGATTGTACTTATGGCAGTTATATGTAAAGTTCTCTAATGTCCACCATGATTTTTGAACTTTAAAACTTTAAAACTATCACTTTACTGTGAAGAAATAAATATGCTTATAATCAAGAAATCCAATGGTATTCTCTGTGAAGAGGTACTTCACAGACATAATTATGCATAGTTAATGCATTTTAAGACAAATTAGTTGTTTCCTATCATGTGACTTAGTCATTGCTTCCACTTTTCTCTACTCTAATGTAATTCTTAAAGTTTTTATTGCTTGGTTTGAATCATCTTGGCTATCAAGGAAGCCTCTTCAGTGATCTATACTCAGGTTTCTCTTTTCCATGTCACTACTTTTATTAATCAGAACTAGAAAACTAGTCCAGTCACTTGAAATTCCTTTGAGTTTCAGAATATACATTCCAAGTCTCTTAATTAAAAGAGCTGGCTGGGCCTATCTCTTTGCTTAGTCCCATTTTTACTGTTCTTTCATTCCATGTATGTCTCAAAGAAATACTGAGCATTATCTATTTTATGGTGACCAGAAATAAAAACTGTTTACCTTGAATGAGGTAAGGTGTTTATGTCAACTAACTGCAATTGGCTTCATCCAGGCCTAGTACATCATCTCACTTGACTTTCATACATGGTGTTTCCTATAGGTTATGATTGGGAGTTTAAATAAATGAGTGTCAGTAGTTTCATTAGGGTTTCTGTTGCTGTGATGAGAAACTATGACCATGGCAACTCTTGTAAAGGAAAACATTTAATTTGGGCTGGCTTACAATTTAGTTTTTTAGTCCATTGTCACCACAGCAGTAAGTATGGTGGTATGCAGGCAGACATTGTGATGGCAAAGTAGCTGAGAGATCTACATCCAGATCTCACGGCAATGGAAAAAGAGAGTGAATCACTGGTCTTGGCTTGAACTTTATAAAGCTCAAAGCCCATCCTCTGTGACATGCTTTCTCCAACAAGACCACCCTTCCAATTATAGTACTTTTTTTGAGTCTATGAGGACCCATTCAAATCTTCACATCTATGAGGAATCTTTTGTCTTAACTAGATACGTTTCTCAGAATAAAATGTGAGCTTTTTATTTATTAAAATATTTTATTTATTTTATGATATGCACATGATTTGTTACCCTAGTAGTACTACCTGTAGAGGCCCGAAGAGGATATCAGATGCCATTAAATTAATTGTTCTGCATTTATTTGAATATAAAATTCATCAGTGTTCTTTCTTATTACAGTAATTAAATCTATTTGTTGTATGCAGAATATACTTTTATGGAAGTGCTGAAGCATGTTTATTTTATGCTATTTATTAGAATTTGAGTTATTTCAGAGACAAGACTTCTATTGTGTATAGATGAAATCTATTTTCTCCTATCAATCATATATACTTACTCTCTTAATCAAATATGTTTGATGTATTGGGTTCTTTATCTGAATTAAACCATGTTAGTCAGATTTTCTTATATAGTTAATGTTTTCTGTGCCCTTTAAAGAAAGTCTTTGACTTTTCAAGAAAAATGAGTGTCATTATCCACTTTCTGATCTACAGGAGAATACCTGTGTCATTGTTTAAAGCATAAGGTTCATTTAGCTCACAGTTCTAGAGATTTATAAGTATGGTGTTGGTATCAATTGGGTTCTTGTGAGTTTCTTCTGGCCACAGCATTATTATGGCAATAACAGTAAACTAGTCACAGCAGAAGTGGGAGGTATATGACCACTCACACAAAGTCTAATTTACTCCTACAAGGGAAAACAATCTCTTAATAGAGCACAGCTACCATGACTCAATCCATCTCCAATCAACTCTTTTTAATCTGAGGAACAAAAAATGAATTTACTTGCTTCCATACTCTTAAAGAGACCAGAAATTAGAAGAGAATTCATCTAAGTAAACACAGGGCATTTTGTTAGCTGAAATTGCCTTACAAAGTAGGACTTATTAAAGGGAATGCCTATAACAAACATGTTTTAAGGAAAGTCTTGAGAATTTCCTCAAACAAGGTAAGCCATATAGTTGTCTGAAAGTTCACATTTCTAATCACATAAAGGGCAGGTTTCACCATTCATTCTGATTCATTTATTCTTTATTACAATGGTCCCTCAAATACTTATATTTTATGTAGATTATCATTTTTTCTTCCGTGTGTGTAAATTTGGTCACAATATTTGAATGACAACAATATTTATAGTCATATTAGAAGAAATTTAGAATTTTCTAGAAAATTTTGGCACAAAAGACAACTATCCAGCATTCTCAAAAGAATCAGGAAGGAAAAGTAGGACTGTCCATTTTCTAAAACATTTTTGTGCAGGTAGATATTGCAGGGTTATCTGTTTTAGGGAAACTGCACAATGAAACTATATTAGTGATGATGATATTTACATGTTCATTTTAGACGCATATGTATTAATAGGAAACTATGATTTTTAAAATAATTGAACTCGTTAGAATAATAGGAAATATAAAGCAGAGTGGAAAAATCTATAAAACATAAGCAAGCAAATAAATGTCACAAACTGCATGTCTTCTCTCTGAGCACAATGTAGTATTACTCAGCTATTAAAAACAATGAATTCATGAAATTTTTAGGCAAATGGATGGAGCTAAAAAATATCATCCTGAGAAAGGTACCCAAATCACAAAAGAACACACATGGTATGTACTCACTAATAAGTGAATATTAGCCTAAAGCTTGTGATACCCAAGATACAACTCACAGACTACATGAAGCTCATGATGAAGGAAGACCAAAGTGTGGGTGCTTCGGTCCTTCTTAGAAGGAGCAACAAAATACGCAAATATGGAGACAAAAATGTGAAGCAGAAACTGAAGGAGGGGCCATCCAGAGACTGTCCCACCTGGGTATTTATCCCATGTACAGTCATCAAAGGCAGAAGCAGTTGTGTATAGCAGGAAGTGCATGCTGATAGAAACCTGATATAGCTGTCTCCTGATAGGCTCTATCAAAGCCTGACATATACTGAGGTGGCTGTTCACAGCTAACCATTGAATTGATTATACAGTTCCCAATGGGGGAGTTAGAGAGAAAACTGAAGGAGCTGAAGGGGTTTGAGGCCCCATGAGGAGAGTAACAATACCAACCAACCAGAGCTCCCAGGGTCTAAACCACCTACCTAGGAGCACATGGGAGGGACCCATGGCTTCAGCTGTATACGTAGGAAAGGATGGCCTTGTTGAGCATAGGTAGAGGAAGAGATCCTTGGTCCTGTGAAAGCTGGATGCACCAGTATGGAGGAATTTGAGGGCAGGGAGGTGGGATTGGGTGGGTGGGTTTGGACACACCCTCACAGAAGCAGGAAGATGGGGATGGGATAGGAGATTTCTGGGGGGGGGGGCAATGGGGAAAGGGGATAACATCTGAAATGTAAATAAATAAAATATCTAATAAAAGAGGAGATTTTATTTCTCTGAATTTCTCTGCTATCAAATATTTCAAATTGAAACACATCACTAAATTGTAGTGTTTACTGTATTCCCATAATCAAGAAAGCCAAGGTAGCCTAACTCAGGAAGGCAGAGTTATACTACTGAGAAATGTGCTTGGTGGAAACCCTGTAAGTAAGTAAAATAAAGGCTATAAGCTTGTATGGAAAAATTCACAGTGAAAGGGAAGGACTGGATGCTGGCAGTTCTTAAACCCTCCCAATGCTTTGGATGATGAGCTGCTGAAAGTTCTTAAAGGTCTTGTCCCTCACTGTTGATCATTACTACAGACTTTGTCTATCCCAGCAAATCAGGGGAGGGAAAGATAGCCATGCTTATTATACAATATACCTGAATGTACATACATTTAACTATGCTTCTCCTACGCTTCCTTCCCTGTTTAAGAGTGCTTCCCAAAAATCTTGAAAAGAAGGACTAAAGAGTCCTTTTTATTCCATTTAATCTTTATTCAGAAACTAGGTGATAAATCTTTTGCTATCCATCCTAAGTGTAAGATATTTTGCTTCTGCAGCTGTTTGGCCTGTCTGGTTGCTCCTTTAGCACCTCATAATAAAACAGCAGGAGGCTATGTAAAGTGACCTTTGTTCTATCTTGGTAAAGAATTGAGCTTCTCTAAGTCTTGGGAAGGAAAGAGTAGGGAAGCCTGTCTTTACCCTTTGTTCTCAGCACTTGAACAACTTTCAGAGTGTATCTTCACTTGGTAAAAAGATTACTATGAGTTTGTACATAAATTCAGGTCATAAATTGAATAAAAAGTTTATAACAAAGAATGTCTACATGCATATCTAGTAAGGGCAATTATCTGGCAAATTATTCATCATTTGTAACTAGCTTACAGGTTCATAGAAAGTTAAAGCCCATAACTAAGCTGTCCTTGAAGTTTTGTATAGATAAGTCCAGTCAATATATTATCTCCTCTTTCTACACCTGTGACTACTGTGATGTATATCTTCTTTATAATCTTTGGTTAATGCTCTTTGTAACCCCTTGGAATGAGCCCTATATTTGAAATCTTTTTTTTAATCTCAGAAGCAATTAAGCAGTTCTGTTATAAAAGGGACTCAAATGTCTTTGTCTGTGTTGCCATTCTGAATGATGGTGGTCCTAGCATGGTAGTTGTTTCTGAAAAATAAATGATCTTTGTTTTTGTACACTACCTAAGTCTGGGATCTTCGTTCAACTAGTTTTTGACCCTTACAGGAAAAAGAGTCCATCATGTCGAGTCTGCGCTAAAATGATTGTCTCTTTCAAGAAGCACTTTCTTCTTCCACATTCTTCCCATATTTAGAATGTCCCCACTTAATGCATCAAAATAACTAGTAAGCCATATTTGAATTTCTCTGATTCCATCTTATCAAATATTTAAAGATAGTTACATCACTTATATGCCAGCACCTTTCTCATTGTCAGAGAAGCTAAAAGTAATTTCACCCAGTAAGGGTTACACTCATCTAGTGTGATTAACAGGTGATAAATATGCTTGCTGAAAGTTATCTTGCCTTATATGTAAGTAAGGTAAGGGCCAGAAGCTTACCATATATGGGAAACAAAGAGGCAGGCACATGAAAGTCCTGTTTTGCTGAACTGATCATTGTTTGTTGTTGTTGTTTTTTTTCTCCAAACAATGATTTGATAAAGACTGCTGCATAATTAAATGCTGATTTTTTTTCTGAAGAAGCCTTAGTATCTCAGCTTCTGACAACACAACCATTTATGCTGAACCAAAACAAGCAAGTTTTCATGGTTCTGAAAGTGTTCTTCATAAAGGAGGATGGAAGGCCACACTTTAGAGATGAGATTCTCGTTGACAAGTTCCATGTGGTCCACCACTGAATAGATTGTTGAACTTAATTAATATTCACAAAACTGAACTATGCATGACAATCTAAGTTATTATTTGTCATAGTTAACTTCAGTTGTCAACTTGGTGTACCTAGGAAGAGGAAAGATGAAACCTGAATTGAATAATTACCCCTTTTACCTGTAACCATATATCTTGGACATTTTCTGAATTGTAATTTCTCTAGTAGGGACAAGTCTATTGTGGATAGTGCCATAGCTAGTCAGGTGGACTACGGATTGTAAGAAAGGAAAGTAAATGCAAGGCCAGCAATAAGTTAGTAAGCAGTATCCCCCCATGTTCTCTGCTTCAGTTCCTGCCTCCAGGTCCCTGTCTTATTTTTTTAGTTAACTTCTCTAAATGATGAAATGTTAACAGAAAGGGTAACACTTTCTCCCCAAAGTTTGTTTTTAGTAGTGCTATTTATCATAACAACAGAGAAAATAGACTAGAAGTCCTTGTTTGATTTAAAATGAGAAGTTATATATTGTGAATAAATTTAACAGGGAAGACTACATTCTCCAAAGTTATCTACTGTACTTTATGATTTGAACTGTCAATGAAGTTAAGTATTTCTAAAATTTTTACATGGAAGCTTCTACCTGGAAATGGCTAAAATATGAAACTTCTCAGTGCTAAGAGGAAACAGGAATTCATTAAGTAATATTTCTATTCATTTTTATCTTTCTACATTGTATTCAGTTTAAAGTAAATTGAAATGAAAGTAGCTTCTGTTTTGAAGTAAAAAACAAACCTTAATTTAACAGATAGAGAAGAATTGTACCTATAACTCTCATGGTTGTCATACTTGAGGACTAAGTTGTCTTATAAAATAAACAGCCAAAGACTACTTACAAAAGTTTGATGTTGCTTACTGGCAATGCTGCATTTTGAGAAAGATGCTTGTATGCTGCTTCATTTCTTGTATGATCAAACAGGGAAGAAACCTGGGGGCAGGAGCTGACGTGGAGGCCATGGAGGAGTGCTATCACTTGCATGGTCCTCATATCTTGTTCATCCTTCTTTCTTATAGAACTAAGACCTATCAATCCAGGGATGACAGTTGGACCCTCCCACATCAATTATTAATAAAGAAAATACCTTTCAGAATTGCCTACAAACTTATGGTATGGAGGCATTATCTTAATTAAAGTTCCTTCTCTCAGATGATTTTATCTTGTGTCAAGTTAACATAAAACTATCCCATACAATTAGTATTGGAGTGGTGTTCTGTAGTATCACACTCCAGCCTCAACTACAATTTGCTTAGTAATCCTAAATGGAAAAAGTACATCCTCTAGGTTTCCATGTATCTCATGCAGAGCACCAAAGATCCTTCCATCACATCAGTATTTTACAGTCAGAAAAAAAGTGAGATAATGGCAAGAAGTTGGAAAAGAGGTCATCAAACTGATCTTTCAGAGGTTCTGTACCTTCTAGGGTACCATTTATCAGCAAGTATGCTCACACAGGTAGACTGAGAATGCTCAGTGCACTGTCAAGTTTGAAGGTCAATGACTATTTTATCATTCTTCCCACACTAGCATCTGTCCTCTTGGGTTTCCTTAGTTTATCTTCATACTTCATCCAAGTCTTCTAAAATATTTTACCATGTGCTTCCCTAGCTCCAGCCACTTTCTGAACTTTCAATACCCCCTGCTTCTCTTAAGGCTTAATAGAGTTCTCCTAGTTTCCAAACTATGTTTTCAATTACACTGACAGCTTGAGGGCAGTATTGGGTTTGTGTTCAATAGAATATTCTTTCGTTTTAGGTTCTAGGTCTTCTTTTTTATTCAGAAAGTGAAAGAGGGAAGCACTTTTCATATATCAAATATTTTCATGTCAGCATGATTAGTCATAGACTGGAGAACAGTGGAGTTAGAGAGGGGTTTTTGCACTGGAAATTCATGCTCCATTTCTGGCTGTGAAGCATAGCATCTGAGAAATTTTTTTGTTGTTCTGTTTTAGAGTGGTTTTTTTTTCTTTGATTTTGTATATAGTTCATGCTGTCAATGATTGCCCAGTATTGTATTTATTTTGTAACTCAAATATTTCTAACTATGGCCATCATTGCTTTTTCCCTAGGATCCTGTATGCTTTTATATCAATTGCCATTTTGGTTTTAGAATGTTCTTACTTGATTGAAGATGCTTCCTTTCTTATAATTCAGTCTCTGTTCTAGCTGTAGAAAGAGCCATACCTGCCCAAAGCAGTTCCACTTCTTCACTTGGAAACCAGGGGAAGGGTGTCAGACATTTTCTGCTATGATGAAGCATTGTTTCTATATACATGCATCATAACTTAGGAGATCAGAATTCTTATACTAATTGGACACATAAAACATGTGTTTGTACACAGATAGCCATGAAAAAATGGGTTAAGCTGGGAGAGTATTCTGGATGTCAGAATTTAGTTAGCCTAGCCCCTGACATTTTTCCAATGATCTAAGCATGCAAATTAGAAAATGACTCTTCTGTACTCGTATCTAATGAGCTTTGTCTCCTTAGATTAAAATACCAATGCATTGCCTATGTACTCCACATTTGAATGATGTGCTTGATCAGTTAAATGTCTTATTTTCTTTGTAATTAGGGAGAATTCTTAGAAGATTAGGGGTATTCTTTGTAGCTAATTCATTTTTCTTTTATGTAATAAGAAAGTAATCCTAAAATAAAACAAATACTCATTTGTTTGAACTATTAATTCAAAGCTAATCATACTATATTAATTTATATTTTGTTATTTAATAATAAGTATTTATACCATTATTATTTGCACAATACTACAGGCAGCAAAAGGGAAATTAAATTTGGAGTCATATTTTTTCAAATATTTCTTTTTTCTGAGTCATTTACTTAGGTTTATTTCATATACAAAAAATAAAATTAATTAAAACAATAATACTCTTCTCTCTCTCTCTCTCTGTTGTGTGTGTGTGAGTATGTGTGTATGTGTATATGTACACTCTCATATTAAAAATCTGCTTTCAATTCTTAGAAACAGAATGTACAAAGCCCCAGCAAGACATGTGAATAATAAATGATCCTTGTTTTCTTGTTTTTAGTTAATCTTTAATCAAGAGAGGCATTTCTAAGTCATATCTTTACCTAAAGAAATGAAGAGAGGGCTCTGATCCTTGTGAACAGTCATGAAAACCCAGACTTGTTTTTATAACTGAAAACTGTTACAAGTGTCTCTCAACAAGGACCAATGAGGAAATATTGAAAACTTCAGCTTTAACATTTCATTGGAGAAAGACTAGGATGCACCATTTTGCCATGTCTCTGGATGTGTTCTTGGTTAAAATGGCTTCATCATAATCTATTCTTGAAATAATACATGAGTTCATTTTATTTTCAGACTGGGCTTGTGTTTATCCTCTGTGCAACTCTTTCCCTCATTCTAAGATAGTTCTTAAAGTTTGGGATTAATAGATAGACTAGAATATTCTATTCTGCAGGTGAAACATTGCTTTTCGAAAGAAATAATAATATTCATCAATATTAGTAAATAAATATTACCTTAGTCAGAGGATCACTTTCAATGTACCAAATGCATTAGGAAATATATTCCTTGAGAATGTTGAAAATTGAATCTATTTTATTGATAAATTCATTGTGAAATGTCAGCTGGTCAGACAACTCAGTTTTTGGCAGAGCTGACCCTATTAAGAAGAGCATGAACTCTATGCTCCAAGGGTTAAATCAATTAACAATCTTGTCCTTTGGATATCTAGTATAAAATTTATTGCCTTTCACTGTTTACTCATTGGACAAACTAACTGGCACTAAGACTATGTGTTGCTATGCATAGAAATGTAGCCTTAATTTAAAATATAATTACATAGATTACATGGGTTGTCAAAATATTGTTCAATAAATATGGACACTTTTCTCATTTAGTGAAAATCCCTGAATGAGCACGCTTCCAAAAGAGACTATAGTGGTTCCCAGACCTTATTCATGTGTTCATGTGCTCTCCTGAAACTACAAGGGAATAGACATTTTTCTGCCTTTGTATGGCTTCTGTGGTGTACAATGAACAATTGGCTCCCATGCATTCATTTTTTGCCTCAATAGTAAAATTTCAGATTAAGCTTGATACTGGTTCTTAAATTTATGTGTAATAATGTTATTTAGTCAATCTTTGGTTATGAATAATAGTACTCTGAGTTAAAATTTTTGAATTTAAATTACAAAGTGCAGTTAAGGTGTTTCTTGTAAAACATACATTTAATTAAGGCCAAGAAAATCAGAATTTTAAAAGATGAAAATACAGTTTGCCAGGTTTTCAACATCTCCTGATGGAATTTCTAAAAGACAATGAAAGGGAAGCAGGGATTTTGTGCTGAATAATAGAATATACTTAAATAAACAGCATTGTGTTTTATATTCAAAACTTACTTTTTTCAAAGCCTGTGTGCCTTTAAAATATTCCAATATTTATCTCATCACAAGTCTCTACATTATCCATGGGTCACAGTCCCCATATAATGTATATTTTTGTACCTAGTTGTTTAAACTGTGTGTGTTTTTTTTTAAAAGAAATCCTTGTTCCAATGGGTGAGTGGGAGAGCAACTTCATAGAAGCAGGGGGGAAGAGGAATGGGAAAAAGAGGTTATCAGAAGGGAAACTGGGATGGGAAATGTAAATAAATAAAATAACCAATAAAAAATCTCAAAAATTATCCTTGTTAGCTACAGATTTATTTCAATTAGATTGAACAGTATTTGAATATTATTCAACGAGGTATAAAAGTAAACAGATTATGCACAAGGATTGGCACTGAGCTGATAAATTTGGCAAAGATTAACTTTTATTATCATGTTTATTCCTACCTGATACATAATTAAATATAAAACAACACCATAGCAATAATGTAGAAATAGTGATGGGATAATTTAAAAAGCAATATCAGCAAACAAAATAGCAATGTCTGAGGTTAAGTCCATTCTGCTTTTCTTGAAGAATCAATGTGGAATTGTGAGATACTGACATATGTAACCAAATCTGTTTTTGTTTGTTTGTTTTGAGATAGTGTTTCTATTTTTAGACCTGGCTGTCCTGCAACTCACTCTGTAGATAAGGCTATCCTAGAACTTACAGATTCATCTGCCTCTGCCTCTTGAGTGCTGAATTAAATCTGTGTACTACCACTACCTGGCTAATGTCACCAAATCTGTAAGTAAGAGTTTACATAACGTTTTTGTAGTGCTTATAAATCAAATTGTCTCTGTCTTTTTTTTTATGAAACTGTCATAGAAATTGTGACTTATTTGATATACCTACAAAACTGTAGCTATTATTTATCAAGAAATTTTATAAAGAAATTTTGACTTAATGCATATTTATTTACTATGATTAGATAGATGTACTCTGTTTTTATAATTCTAATGTTTGTCAAATTTCTTATTTAATTGTTGTTTCACTTAGTAAAAGATTCTGTGCTATTTTTTTGCATAAATTAGCCCATATTCAAATGTCATTATAATACAAGCTTCTATAACTACATGAAACAGAAACAAGTAAGGTGCATTCAGAATCTCTTCCTTTTGATACAATCAAGACAAAAGCCTAATTGATTGGTGGATGGCCTAGTCCTTGTACCTTTAAAATTTAGTATGTCAAATATCCTGGTTTACAATATAACTTTAGTGAAAACAATTTTTTACAGATTTAAAAATGTTAAATGGAGATATAATATATAAAATACTTTCTATAGAAACAAGGAGACCTGAATTTTGATCTCTAGCAGCTATGTAAAAGTTAAACATGATGTCTTCTGCTTATTAACAACAGTGTTGTGGGGGGTCAGGAGGGAAACAGAGACAGGAAGATCCTAGAACCTTGTTGTCCAATCAACTGAGCCAGAAACACCATTGAATCTCAGGTTCAAGAAGAGACCTTGAATCACAGAAGAAGTTAAAGAAACTATTGAGAATAACAACCTGGGGCTGGAGAGATGGCTCAGCTGTTAAACGCTAGGCTCACAACCCAAAATATAAGAGAATAACAACCTGACCTTAACTCTGGCATTATATGCCCCTTCATGGTTAAAGTATACCTGTACATGCATGTGAATATGCACACATGTTCTTCTCTATCACACAGACCCCACCCCAATGGAATTGGTTAATATATTATGTATGAAATGGCTAACATAAAGAAAAAGATAAAGGGATAATACAACATGGTGCAAAACCTTACATTACAAGTCAGAAGTGCCGGGCAGTGGTGGCGCACGCCTTTAGTCCCAGCACTTGGGAGGCAGAGTCAGGCGGATTTCTGAGTTCGAGGCCAGCCTGGTCTACAGAGTGAGTTCCAGGACAGCCAGGGCTACACAGAGAAACCCTGTCTCAAAAAATCAAAAAAACAAAACAAAACAAAACAAAAAAAAGTCAGAAGTGTTGTGATTATTGTGTGTATTTCAGTAAAAGCTTCCTAGATTGATCAAATGTAATGAGAGTCACAGAGGCCTGTTTGCCGCATTACTTATTTCTCAATTCTTCTGGCAGGGGCCAAGTGCATTTAAGAGTATTTGCATGTTAGTGAATGGCCATATGCAGCTAAAGACTTTCAAGAAGCTTCTCATATTTTCTTGCAGAAACATTCCAGTCCCAACATGGGCACATTGAGGCAGTCTCACCAGACACTCACTTTTCTGAGAAAAAGGTAGTTTTCTAAGCAGATTGAGTGTAATCAAGTGAAAAGGTAGGAGCACTAAAAATGTTCTCTAAAATATGCTGGCAGAATTTGGCATGGTCTTTACTTTTCTGATTGTTTTACAGTACAGAAGATACTTTAGTTCAATTTGTAACTCAAAAAGCAGTTAATAAATGAATTACCTAGGAAACAGCTATCTCAAGGCTAGAAACAACAATGTCAGTTGAAGAATGGGAAGGTATGTTCTGTATTTCAACATTGGGGGGTGGGGAAAGGTGTCTTTCAATGTGTGATGTTAACAGCAGGTACAAAGGATCTCCACTGTCAAATTGCTACATGTGGTGCCTGTTAGCAAACCAAAGTACATGTTGGTCTCCAGGCTCCCTTAGAATTCAGCCTTTTACTGGTCTTCTCACCTCCTTCCCTACTGTAATCTCCCTGGCTCCTAGGAACCTCCCTCCATTCAGCTACCCATTCTCCTTAAAAGCCTGCTATTCCAGCTATGTGTTCTTGGCTTCTCTGACCTCCTCCTTAGTTTCCCTCTGTGTCCCCCTCATTTTGTCTTCCTCTTTCTCCCCCTCCTCCTCTCCCTTTCACTGTGTTTTTCTACCTCTCTATTCTGTTCCTGCTTCTCTATGGCAAGATACTGTCTTCTGGCCATGTTCAGTCTACTATTTTCTCTTTCTGCTCTGGATTTTTCCAAAAGCTTATGGAGATTCTCTCTTTCATCTACAATAAAAAGTCTTCCTGTTAACCATACCATTGAGAGATCACATCATCATTTTACACATTTATCAACAATTCCTAGAGCTATTTGAAAAGGGGCTTTTCCTACAGTCTGGAATTGGATAGGGGAGAAAACATTGTTTTAAAATAGAAAAAGAAAGCACCACAGAAAAAGAGTGAGAAACTCTGGGTTGAGAGAACCCAGCTCTCCATTTACTGATTTAATTTCAAAATTCCTCTACTCCTGTAAACAAAAGTTGTGAAACATGGACATGTACTCACATCCATCAAACAAATGGAAGCAGTGATGGCGGGGTCAGTTTAGCTCTTTCTGGAAAAGAAGACTTATATATGAGTGAACATAGGTCCCAAAAAAGACTATCTAGTCAGCGTTTTGGGGATATTTGGAAAGGGACATAAAATAAATGGGGCCATATTTAGCAATAGGTTATGACAGGCATAAATCGTTTAAAAATATATGGCACCTGTAGTTACTACTGTTGCCTTGGAAGATACAGCACTTGGAAAAACATACTTGGGCATCTCTTCAATTGCCAAAGCTGATACTTAGTGAAACTAAACTGAGGAGCTCAAAAACTCAAGAACTTTCACAGTCCTAATGTCATTTCCTGATGGTTAATATTTCTGCCATATTTTTACTGGTCCTTTTTATCTATAGACATTTTATGTATTACCAAGCTTTGTATTTGAAAAGGACTATATTATGTTTTTCACATTTAGATATGCAATCTATTTGACATTGACTTATCCTTAGACACAAGGTTCTAAGAGATTTTGTAGGCATTTTTATGAGTAAAAGAAAATGAGGAAATTAATGTAACTTGGTGCATATATAGAGAATTTCTGGAAAGAAACACTAGTAATAGTAACTATTAAAAGTGACTCTTTTACAGTGAATGGAGCTTGGGAACTCTTATGGAAGAGGAGGAGGATTGCAGGCCCTAAAGGGGTTAGGAACTCCTCTTGAAAACAGAATTAACTAACCTGGACCCTTGGGGCTCCAAGAAACTCAACCATAAATCAAAGAACATACATGGGCTGGACCTAGGCCTCCTGACATATATGTACTAGACATTGGGCTTGGTCTTTATGTGGATACCAAACACTGGAGTGTGGGCTACCCCAAAAGTTATTGCCTGTATAATGGATATGTTTTGCTAGCTTGGCTGCCTTTTCTGGACTCAGTGGGAGAGGAAACACCTAGTCTTGCAGTGTCTTGATGTGTCAGGGTTGGGAGATACCCAAGGGGATTCCCCCCGCCCCATTGAATAGAGAAGGGAAGGGGAATATAGAGAAAGTTTTGTCAGAGGAGCTGCCTCGAAGAGGGGGCAATAAGTGGGATGTAAAGTGAATGAATAAAAAATAAAAATATGAAAGTGTTTTAGAGACTAATGCTAATCATCAAGTGTGAAGAAGGCAATGTTATATGTTTAATGTTATGTAGATAAGTAAACTAAAGCATGCTAAAAGTGTCTCTCAACAAATTTCAGAAAACATTTTGTGTGGTGTCAGTGAAGACTGAATTTAAAACTGAAGCAGTGTCTCAGAAAGCAGAGTTTATCCTTGATCTTTTTGCACTGCAGTGGCAAAGCTCAGAATTCTGAAGCATTTCTTCTTGCTGAGAGTCATTATATTGCTCTACAATGACACTTAGATTACTTGAAAAACAGCATGATTTCAAGTAGTTAAACTTTTTTTCCCCCATAACCTGATACCAAAACTCCATGCTGTGCTCAGGCTGGGTAATAAAGTCTGGAGGAAGCCTGAGAATCCTTATAAGCCTCCCATGATTTCCAATAGACAAAACTAATTAACTGAAGTCCAGTTCAGGTTTGATTCGCCTACTTTATGTCTTAGAATGTAACTTAGGGACTCTTTAGAACAAAGCTATAAACACTTACTGGGCCTGATGGATTTTCAAAGCCAGTATTTGAATGGTTCAAAGCATGTAAGAATTTCTTTTTACAACATTATTTGAGAACATACAAGCATTTGGTGTAATACATATTAACACCTCTGCTCTGTTTCTTATTCTGTCTTGAAGGAAAAGACCAGAAGGTTCCAGTGACATAGAAATGAGTTTATCTAATAAAAATATAACTCATACAAAGAAACTAAAAAAACTATGAAGTCAACAGGAGAACGGAAAACAGATACAAGTAGATGAATCCATACCACTAAACAGGCCAGTGCTGCAGTATTTAAATGACTTAGCAGTTAATATTGATTTAAGAATATGTATTGCCAAGCCACAAAATGTGTACTTATTACTAGAATTTAGGCAAAATGGATTATTTGTTTGATGGAATTAAGGTTTATTATTTCATGTAATGATAGTAAATTTTCAGATGTGAATGTACATTGTCAATGATTGTGACTTAAATAAACAGAAATGCTCTAGGCTCATATTGCTTAGAAAGAATGGCTTCACTGTTTTTGTGAGACACAACACGATGATCCCTATTGTGTTAATGTTAGGAGCAAGACCTTGGTATGTGAGATGATATCCAGTAAAAAAATGAAAAAAAAAATCAATAAAACACACATTAACACAGGAAAACAACTTACTCAAAATCTCCCTATTGCTCAACTAGTAACATATCTTAGGGAAGAATTCCTACTGCTATAAGTGATTAAAGGAGGATTACCAATTTGCTGTTTTGGGGGATGATTTTAACAAGCTGTTATAATCAG
This sequence comes from Rhabdomys pumilio, assembly GCA_030674055.1. NCBI lineage: Eukaryota > Metazoa > Chordata > Mammalia > Rodentia > Muridae > Rhabdomys > Rhabdomys pumilio. The sequence continues at coordinate 138,367,956 of JANHMN010000004.1, read as the reverse complement.
AAGAAAGTGGTACCAATAGGTGTAGTGGCTATATTTCTCTATGATAGATAAATATTAGCAAAAGCCATTTTATATATAAGTCATAAATGTTAAGCTAGTGATTAAGATTGCAGCTTATTGGTAGAACCTAACATTTTGATGTCTTGGGTTCCATTTCCAAGTCTATAAACATAGAGTACTGTAATAAAATCCTCGAAACTAAAGCTAGGCCAGAATATGCTGCATTTTTCCCTTACAATCTTTAGAACATTAGCCAATGGAGACTAGATCAAAATGTGGCTAAGTGGGTAAAGTGACTTTGCTGCAAACATGAGAACTCAAGACCCATGCATATATATTTGATGAAGTAGTACTTGTTAGTAATTCTAGTGACCATTTGACACAATGGGGAGCAGAACAAGGGATTATTTAGAAGGCCAATGGGGAACTAGCCTGGCATAGGAAGACAGCAGTGAATACAAAACACACTATGTTCATACAAAATGGAAGATGAAGACTGACACCTACACTCGTCATCTGAGGGTCACAAATCCACTGTGATATGTTTGTACCTACATTTATACATTTATAAACACAACACACACAGACACATACACACACACACGCACACACACAATCATGCATGCACACATAATTCCTATAATTCCTAAACATTTAATTAGTTATTACCTTCTTGGTATTGCTATTACTATAATAAAACCTCATGTCCAAATCAACTAGGAGAAGAAAGGATTTAATTGGCTTATATTTCCATATCACTGTTCATCATTGAAGGTACTCAAATAGGTCTGGAAAGTGGAGGAACAGGACAACCAGGGTCACATCCATAAGGGGTTGAGCCCTCCTACATTAATCACTAATTAAGGGAACATCACACAGGCTTGCTGCAGTTTATCTTATGGAAGCATTTTTAAATTGGGGTTCTATCCTCTCCGATGACTCTAGCTTTCAAGTTGCTATAAAACTAGCCAAGATGTTTATCATAACTTTCAAAATTCCAGGTGGTTTAATAAAGAAGGTTCCTGGTAACGTTTTAGGCAGAATAATTTTCCTGGGAGACTAAGATGATTTTAGGATAAGAAATTGCCAGGAAGACAGTGTAATGCATATAAAATTATCTTATTGCAAACCTTTAGGAAATTCAATGTCTATCATTTGTCATATCATTCCTGACTTTGACATTAGAGAAAAGTATTAATACATGTATTTATATTTTGTGATATAAGACAATCTAAAAATATAACTATGAGATACAACAGAACAACAAGGCATATGGAGAAAGGAATGTGTTTGTGCTTCAAACTCTGTAGCAGATAATTATTAGATGATGATATGAGGCTATTGTAACACCATCCACAGAAGAGACATTAATGATGGTGGTGGTAGACTAAAGGAAATGATCTTGCATAAAAGGAATTTGAACTAGAAGTTTAGTGTGGACCATGCTACAATAAAGAAAAGATATAGCTATAACAGTACAAAATTTGGAAAGGAAAATGTCAAACCATCCTTCTTTGTAGACATAATAGTGATACATGTAAAAGAATAATGGACTTAAAAATCAGACATGACAATCATTTTCAGAAAAGTTGAAAGATAAGAAACAGTTGTACTAAAATGATAGCACATATATATACATATATATGCACACACATACACACACACACACACATATATATATAAGTGTGTGTGTGTATCAACAATAAACTGTTATAATATATATAATAAAACATATAAGTGGCATAGTAATACCAAAATCAATAATGTGAACAGCCTATGCCATGAAAACTATCTAACACTGAAATAAGCAGATTGAAGTAGGCAGTGGATGATAGAAAGTTCCTTCATGTTCCTAAATGATCAGAACTAATACTCTAAAACTGAGTGTTCTCCTATAAATAATCTCCAGAGTCAATAAAATCCCTATTAAAATTCCAAATTGTTTATGGAAATAAAAATTAACTCTAAAAGTCATGTGGAAATACCACAGATTGCATATAGCTAAAGTAGCCATAAGGCAAAAATCTCCCTCTGTTGTAGGTTTCACAGCATCTTGAGTTCAAATCATACTACAGAATCATACTGATAAAGACTATGGGACTAGTAAAAACAACATTCATATAGGCCAATGGCATACAACAGAGGACTAAGAAATAGCTTCAAAAAGCCATGGATTCCTCATTTTAGATATAAATATATATATTTTTAAAATGTGCTCTGAAAATCTACACAGCAGTGGTATCAACCTACTATACTAAAACTGGATATCTACCTACTAAGAAATGAAAATAAAATAAACAGCTCTCATTCCTCAATTGGCACCAAGAAAAGAAAAAATCAAGAGGGATCAAAGATGTTAGCTTAAAACTGAAACACTGAGAAAAACATGGGAAAACACATTAAAATTCAAAAAGCAAGAACTTTCTGAATAAAAATCCCAGTATCACAAGAAACATATCTGAAAATTAACAAATGGTATTAAATTTAAAAAAAAAAAGCAGCTTTCATATAGACAAATAAAGTATCACTAGATTGAATGGACAGACGAAAATACAAGTAAAATCTTTGCCAGCTACAATTCAGACAAGAGTCATAAAGAAACACAAAAATTAAACTGTTCACACACACAGATATGTAGACAAACTATTAGTAAATAAATTAGTCAATGAATTGAACAGAGAAACAAATAACCAATAGTTTGGAAAGTATTTTCTATACTTAGTCATCAATGAAATGCAAACTTAAACCTTTTCAGATTTCATCTCACCTCAATCAGAATAGTCCCCAACAAGAAAATAAATTACAATAAGGAATGATAAAAATTTTGTGGAAAACGCTTATACTCAGATCTTGGGGTTGGTTCTGAACTGGCCCAGACCCTGTACAAACCAGGATCCTCTAAAAGCTATAACCTAAAATTAGATTCACCATGTAATCTGGTTATGAATCACTTGGACATATATCCAAAGGAATCCATCTATCTGTCTGTCTATCATCTATCTGTTTATATTTCTGTCAGACTGCCTGCCTGCCTATGTATCATCTATCTTGTTAACCCATTTCTTTATGTGTAGATCTCAAAACAAACATTAGTTTAATTTCACTATGCAATATAGAAAAAGACAACTGTTTGTGTTGAACAGCGCATGAAGAGATCTCTGAAAAATGAGAAATACTGAGGAAGAAATTTCCTTAAAATTTGCTTTGTAATTCCAAGAATGACATGAATTCATGAATTTAAGGATAGAGTAAAAAAATTCATATATATATATAAATATATATATATATATATATATATATATATATATATATATATATTGCTGAATTTAGCATGCATCACATTTCTATGTTTAAAACCCTACAGAAGTTTTTTTATACTCGGGTGATGGTGACTGCTCGGGGACTGCACAATGTTCCAAGAGCTTTCTTGCTACTTGGGTTGCTTTGTGATACAGAGACTAGGACAATAGATCTGACAGCTTATTTCTATTGTAAATTAAAACAAAAATAACCAAATTTGTGCAATATAAATCAATATTACAAAATTATAAAAGAATAGGTTAAAACATGCTACAGTCAGAATAACTTAAATTTTTATTTTTGTTAGAATTGTAGTTCTCTTTCCTTTAATTACTTGCTCCCACATAACACATAGTCTAAGCAGATATTTTTACCTTAAAATAAGAAAATAAATATTTTTCCTTCCAAGAATGTTTTAAATACTTTCTGGGAATTAGTTTTCTCAGGGTATGTGTTTATCTTTCTGTGTATTTTCATAGATCAACAAAAACAAAGAGGAAACAGAGGTAAGGATGCTCTTTCAGCAAGCTTCGTTTTTCTATACAAACCATGAGGAATAATAATATAAAAATTATGCTTTTATGCCTTCTGATTAAAAAATTATTTCTAGTAATTTACTTAAGAACTATGAATCAGTCTTAAATAATCAGCAGTTGACTCTACACATTTTCTCAAGTTGGTCTTGTGTCTGAAACTTCTCCCTTTGAGATTTAGTTAGGTAAATCTGGAAAATGCCCTTGATATACAGTAGACACTGAGACAATCTTAGTTCCCTTTACTTGATATTTCTATTATAACAAATAGACATTTATTTCTCTTTCAGTTGTTCATGGTAGAAGTTGCAAACACTAACAATGTCAGCTTATTTGAGGTCCAATGTAAGAGATCACCCTATCCTCTCTCTATCAAGGAAGTATAAACATTGAATCTAAATATTTATTCTTATTTCAATTGATTTTTTTCTAGGATAAGTATTTTATTTTAAAAATTGATTTTTGCTTATAAAACAGGCTGTAAATGTTCTATAGGCTATAGGAGAGATTCTGCTTCATAGATAACAAACATATTACATTTTTCCCTGTATTGGCATCTAATATTTTTAACCACATCACAACTGGAAGATTTATTGATTTTTTTACTTCTCCTTTATATAGGTTGAGTCACTCTCTGCATCTTGGTAACTGGAAGCAGATACTCAGGATTTAGATCCTTCTGGGAAGTCTGAATATATCATGTAGGGCAGAAGCCTACTATGTGGATGTTTTGATGTAATGTAGTTTTTTAAATGTTAATATTATCTTCCACATTCACTAATCTTCCATACAATATGTTTTGATAGTTTTTCCCTCTGCTCAACTCCTCTCTTATTCTCTCT
>JANHMN010000004.1:138349291-138363271 GCA_030674055.1 Rhabdomys pumilio | reverse complement strand
TAACATTAAGTTCTTTTTTTTATTGTTCAACAGTCCTGCATATGGGAACCTTCCTGGAATGTGATTGATAAATTTAGTAAACATCCACTGGAGAAAACTGGTTTTCCCTTTTTAAGTAGATATCAATTGTAAATATTAGCTGTCAGTTCTGGGACCCCATCTGACTTGAATCTGTACAAGACTTGTGGGTGTTTCCACATTCTCTGTTCAGTTCACATGTACCTCAGTTCTATCAAGTAAGAAAGGCAATGTTTCCTTGGAGCCATCTCTCTTTCTCTCTGTCTCTCTGTTTCTCTGTTTCTCCATCTCTCCATCTCTCCATCTCTCTGTCTTTCCATCTCTCCATCTCTGTTTCTCCATCTCCCTGTCTCTCTGTCTCTGTCTCTCTGTCTCTCTGTCTGTCCCTTTCTCTCAGTCTCTGCCTCTCCATCTCCCTGTCTCTCTGTCTCTGTCTCTGTCTCTCTGTCTCTCTGTCTGTCTCTTTCTCTCAGTCTCTGTCTCTCTGTATCTCTCTCTCTCTCTCTCTCTCTCTCTCTCTCTCTCTCTCTCTCTCTGTTACAATTTTTCAACCACCTCTTCCAAATAGATGGTTACCCCTTAAGGGGAGGGGTTAAATGAGGATGTGCCATTTAGGACAGAGTACTGAAAAATCTCTCTGCACATTGTCCATTTGAGAATCTCTGTTAGTTTCCATCTATTTCAAGAGAAAGCTTCTCTGATGACAGTTGAATAAGGAACTGAACTATGGGTAGAGAATTTACGCCATTAGAAGTCATTTTATTACAGAATGATAGTTCCTCAAGCAGAAGAATAGATTTAGGTTGTTCCCGAGGCTCATGACCTAGACTCAGGTTCTTGGTTACTTTAGCTGTGTCAGGAGTGTGTGAGCCTTTAAACCAATTAAAAAGTTCTTGGTTCCTTCTATAAAATATGTGCTATAATCACACCTCGACATCTTACATCCATCTTGCTGTTTTAAGGTACAGGTTTTTTAGTTGAGTTATATTGATAACTAATTTTCTCTGATGGTAGTGTGCAGAGTGCTTCCAGTATCATGAACACTAATCAGTAAGGGTGAAGCCTCTATGAACCAATTTAACTTCTCTCTGTTCAGTGATATAAGTAAGTGTTGTCTTCAGCAATAAGACCTTAAGAACCAACAGTCTAATGAAAACAGCCTAAGATGTTTGAGAGGTTACAGGGACCTCTTTGGCCAATAATCTATACAGGCTGTTTCTAGAGTTGGGAAACTGAAGACTCTGTAAAACCAGAGTCCTCTGATAAAGAGTAAGACACTTTTAAATACATGATTTTTTGACTCTTACAATCATTTTTATTGGACAAAGATAAATGCTTTCATTATAAATGTTTATTCAATCACAGATTAATGGGAGTGTATATCACTATTTTTATTATTTCTATTAAGATGGTCTTCATACTTGGATAATTCAATAACTTCAAGGATCACACATTCTATAAATGGTTAATGTGCATGGTCCTGTTTACTTGAGTATCAAATGTGGACATCCTGGTCTTGTTTCAGATCTTAGAATGTCTTCCATTACTGTGCATCCCACTGTCAGTTGTGGGTTTGTGATCATGGCCTTTATCATATTGTTAAATTTTAAATGTGCATCTGAGACTAGTTCTTAGAGTACCATCTTGCTGGTGGAGCTAGCATAGACCAACCTATTCTGGTCAGCAATAGAGTTTAATAAACCCCATTTGATAGTTCTTGTAAATTAAATATGTTTTCAGTTATTTTATGGCCAAAAAATTCACAGGAAATATTCTCTGATTATAAATATTTTTTTTTTTAATTTAGAAAGAAGAAAAAAATCTTATACTCAGATGTCAGAGTGTAAATGCATTGGGGTAGACAAATCTGTTAAGAAGCAGCTTATTATGCACTAAAATACTTTTCTAACATTCTCATTATTTATGTTCCCATGTAAGTTTCTAACATCTTATTAGAAATATACTCATCATTTTGATTGTTCTTAGACAGATGAGAACCTAAATTATGCAGCTTATTATAGACTCATTTTAAATAAAGTAGTCAATCAGTGATTAGCTAGGCTCTTTGACATAATTGTCATGTGCTTACACATTAATTATGAAAATACAAATGGTGTTTGTCAACAGCTCTGAAACATTGGTGATTGCAGCAGTGAAATCATTTTCTCATTTTTAAATTTAGCTCTGAGAAGACACAAATAATATAAAACTATCTACAAGGCTTCTCTGTTACTTAGAATCTAGTAAACCCATGTGTCAGTGTTTTTGGGGGAGGCCATACATCATTATAAGTAAATCCATTTATTGGTTAATTGATCAGGGAACAGTCATTTAATATTGTATGCTAATATTCCTATGTGAAGTTTGGACATTATCAGATACACCAAACAAGCTCATCTATTGTTTGGAGGCATATCTGATATCTGCAGAATAGTTTGTGAGTGACAATTTCATTTCTGATTGAGGTGGTCTTTGTTCTGTCAACTACGTCACTGGTGATCTATGAGTGACTTGAGGAACTAAGACAGGTGAATTCTCTGTTATTCTAACAATACCTGCATCTCTTATACAAAGCACTACAGAACATTCAACTCAGAACTCTAGAACAAACAAAATTTCAAAGAACAGGCAAATAACCGGTTTAAATGTCACAAATTTGTCAAGACACAGTCATAAATAGTGTAAAGCTAAATAATTTTATTTTAAACCACATCTCAAACTTCTGAACTTATAGACAAAAACTTTGAAATGTAATTTAAATCCATTTATATGGCAAAGTAAGTGGATGTTGCCTATTCACATTAATTCATGAAAATTAGAGAAAGGATTTTTATTTGAAGTCTAACAGTTACATGGAACTGACTTATGTATCCTACACTTAATCCATTTTTATTCAGTAAGTTATTGATATTTATTGACCAGATTTTTTGTCTAGGGGAAAAGGCAGCTGAATATCTGACACAATAGAATTTCACTTTGAAAGAGCCTTTTCTCACTTGACCAGGTAGAAGCAATTTGTTTTAACACAATTTAAAAAACAAAATTATTTTGTCTATAATTCAGACATACAAATAGAGATTGACATTTTACTTCATACAATAACATGTTCTATAATTCAGGAAAATCTAGCTAAGTGCACATTCTTGCATTTCCCAGGGTCATCTTATCACCATGGGAGACATAAAACCCATTAAAAGCCTTGGTGTTTCACACAGGGCAAATGCTGGCATAATCATACTCATAGAAGCATACATTATAATTTTGTGCTTATCTTTCCTGGACTATTCATGTGTTGAATATAACTAACCAACATGTCCATAGTCTAGAAGTATTTGAACTCTTAAACTTTAGGGGCTGGAATATTGCTGTAAGTAGAAAATTCCACATTGGATTCTTTATGATAAGCTGCTGAAAAGACATAACCTCACTAAAAGTTGAGTAAAATTACCTTTAGGAAAGGGGTATATAGTACATGATACATATATATGTATTTACCTAACTTACCTACCTACCTACTATCATACAGTTTATAATATCCATAGTGTTTCCATTAGTGTCTAATCTATAAAAGGTCTCATTTTAGTGCAAATATTGTTCCATGAAGAAGAAAGAGGAGGAGGAGGAAGAGGAAGAGGAGGAGGAAGAGGAGGAGGAGGAGGAGGAGGAGGAAGAGGAGGAGGAAGAGGAGAGGAAACATATAGATATTGGCTAAGCACTGCATAAATACAGCAATATACTTGCCAGCTTCTTTCCCCCCTTTTTTATTGTCTGGTAAGGTATAAAGAAAATTTATCAAATAATATGATTATTTCTTGTAGATTTTCTAAATTTTGGAATGAAAATTTGATGTGTACATTTTTGAAGTATGACCTGGTGATTATTTGGATTTCTTTGGTGTCTGTTATTATATCCCCATTTTTTCTTTCTGATTTTGTTAATTTGGATATTCTTTCTCTGTGTCTCTAAATTATTTTGGATAAGGATTTGTCTATTTGTTTATTTTTTCATAGAACCAACTCCGTATTTCATTGATTCTTTGTATTTTACCTTTTGTTTCTATTTTGTTGATTTCAACCCTCAATTTGATTATTTACTGCAGGCTACCAATCTCTTGCTCCCACCTCCACTTTCCTTTCCCCCAGATCTACCCCATCCACCTCCCCTTGGAAAAGAGTAGGCTTCTCAGAGAGTTGAACTAAATCAGGTAAATGAGATGCAATTGAACCAAGCACATATTTTCATATCAATGTTGAATGAAGCAACTCAGTAGGAGAAAAACAGTTCCAACACTATGAACAACAGTATTTACACTCTAAAGCATTTAAAAAGAAATGTGAATGTGGCAGAGAGACCTTTGGTAAAAACATGTAAACTGCAAATTTATCACTAAATATCATCACTACATAACTAAATAAATGCTTGGTTTGTAAAATATGTGGCCTTGCCAAAAACGGAGAGCTGAAAAATTCAAGAAACCAGATAAGCTGAGTAAGTTGAGGAAAAATAAACTGACAAACATCTGCAAAAGCTCAAGGCTCCACTCTGGGCTGTCACTCTAAGGAGCTCAGATGGGAATGTGGGTGTGCATGGCATTGTTTCATGTTGGTGAAAAAAAATCTTCTGTCTTTGATTCTTAAAAATAGCCTTATAGGAATACACAGGAATGAAATATGTTATTATAGCTGGCAATAAGAAGGTAATTACTCCAACTCACCAGAACCCAGCCAGAATAGAAATGTTTGAGTTACTGACATGGTTTAGAAGTACTTTTAACCAAATAACTGACTCCGTGTAGATAAGTAATAATTATATAGATGACAGTCCAGAATTTCAGATGAATGTAGGGGTGCCTTCCTGTGTTAGTACAGCAGGGCCTCTTTAACTGTGCTGGATAGTTGTATGTCAATGTTACATAAACTGGAATAATTTGGAAGAACAATCCTCAATTGAGAAAATGCAGCCAACAGATTGGCTATTGACATTTTTATTGATTATTGATAAAAAGAGCCCAACTAACTGAGGGCAATGTCACCTGTTGGCTGGTGATCAAGATTGTGTAAAAAGACACACTGCTGAAAAACTCAGTCAATAGACTAGCTTGTATGGGATTTTATTTTCCTTGATGATTGATCTAAAGGGTCCAACTAGTGGGGGGACAATGCCACCGTATGGCTAGTGGTTCTGAACGGTGTGTTTTGTGGTATTTTTACAGCACACTGAGAAAACCTCTGGGAACCATCTAATATGAAAGAGTCTACCATGGCCACCTTAAGGTTCCTGCCTGGAAGTCCTTCTAGGAAAGATGGAATATAAACTACAAGATGAAGTAATATTTTCTTTTCCAATTTGGTTTTATTAATAATATTTTTTCACAGCAATAGAAACCTTAACTAAAAAAATAGCCATGTGTTTCCTGTAATGGACTCAAACAATTAGAAAATATTATATCGATCAAGTAAGCATATATATATATATATATATATATATATATATATATATATATATTATATGCACACACATATAGATTAAATGATGTTGTTCATTTGGGCTGATAATGCTTCCAATACGATAGATTATCTAACAAAAAATATCATTACCAGGCACAAGATACTGTCTTTCAAGTTTTGATCAGAAGAGCCAAATAGACCCAGCCCCAAAATTTGAAATATTACTAAAGTCTTCATGTGCTTTCCAGAGGTTGAATGTAAGTCACTATTAGGTATCATGCACTTCTGATATAGGACTCAGAGGATTTGAGCTGAATATGGTCTGAAAACCACATTCCTGAGGACTAGACTTCATAGTACCAGAAGTTACTATATAATACTTTAAAGGAGAGAAACAAGTAATAGTCCTACCTATCTGTGACACCTATGGAATACAAAAAATTATCAGAATGACAAGAAATCCCTAGGAGTACAATAATGGCACTCATATCTTGGTAGCAACCAATAACTGTGTAATTAAATTTTAGGCCCCTTCAACAGGAATGATATCATATCTGATGCTAAACCTCGTGAAGTACCCAGAGACAATATGGACATGGATCTCCAGATAAACCTACTATCACCATTTTATTAAACATGTCAGCCCTCTAGGAAAAAAAAAACTCTTGATACTAAAACTTGTTCTGAGAATTGTATATTGCAGAATACACAGCCTTGGTGTATCTACTCATCAAGCAAAATGAACAGACCTGCTCAAACCTCCAATGTCCTGGAATTCCATCTGGATGCAGTGAAGAAACAGCATCAGAGGCTTATCAATTTACTCTTCCCCCCACCCCTCTTCTAATATCTCAATGCCCATAATCAGCTTGAAGAAGTTAAAAAAGAGTCAGCATCCCTATTCCCTGGGCTTGGGGACTAAGGTGGTTAATATTGGGCTGTCTTTCTGGGGAAAAGTAGTGGTTTTGTTGGAACAGGGAGGATTAGCTAGGATTTATGGCATAGCCATAACCAATTGGTAGAAATCTATATAATTAGTATCAAGATGAAGTTATAATTTTTTAAATGGTACAAAATTTACTTTGATTTCAAATTTAAGGTTTTCATTGGTATGAGCTTCTTATTGATATAAAAGGGAAATGAATATTGATACTCTCATGGGCATTGTGCCTGTATAACACATTTAGGAATACAAGGCTTAGACCCAGTCCTTCTTTAACTTTTTTAACTGATTTGGAACGGTTAACCTGTGAGTTAAGGGACTATAGCAAATTCATGGCTTTGAGTTTATTGTTAGGGTGTTTTCTATATTTTACTTAGAAATAGCTGAGAGGAGTTAACAGACAACAGTCCAGGTTACCTTACATGGATAGTTGGATTTCAAAATGTCAGAAGTCCACAGAATTGATGTCACAAATATTTCTATATTAATGTTCATTTTGATTAGAGACCTGTCTGCTCCTGATAGCTTCCTGTCTTTGATTCTAAGAAGAAATTGAGCATCCTTGGAGTTACTCCAATTGTGCAGAGACAGCCACTAGGCAAGAATTGCCTCTTTCCATCTACAGACAAATTACTGTCCAGAAAAGGACACACTTGCAGAATAGTCGACTGATTATATTTGTCTAGACAGAGTAATCAGCCCTTAATGATTCTGCATCACTAAGATCAAATGATTGTGGGCCAGAAATCTGAAGATTTGATGCTCCAACGTTCGGTAGTATAGGGGCTGTCCAGGTGTTCAGCGGTCTTTATAAATTGGCTAAGTTTTAGAAACTATGCTTAGTGCTTCCCATAACTTCAGTTAACTCAGTCATTCTGGATTTCTGACGGGGTTGAAGACCTATAGTCTCATAGCCAACCCTGGCTATTTACTTTGAGAGAAAATATCTGAGTGGATGGTTTTCAGCTGACATTCATTCTAAAGCCAAGAAAAAAAAGAGGTTCAAAACTAAGTGTTTTAGTCAAGAGAGATGACAGAGGTTCTGGTTAGTCAACAAAATGATGGACTGGGTATTAAGACTATCTTGTACCTCACTGGTACAAATAGAAATAATTATGCTCTAATTGTATTTTGATAGAAAAGTGTTAGTTTAACAGGAGGGATGATATGTAGAAGGAGCTAAGGGGGAAGGAGCACAGAGAGGAAGAGATGGAGTAAGGAGAGGAGAAGATGAAGGAGAGGAGAAGCAAGGTGATGAGAGAGAGAAAGAGAGAGGGGACATGGAGGCAGAAGTTCACGTGTCTCCACCAGTGAAAGATAGTTTATATATCTAGGTTAGGTATTGGGTTACACTTCTGATTGAGCATTACCATACTTATAAAGCCTTTGATTAACATTTTTAAAAATTGTATAAAAGCAAAAAGGAAAAGGGGGCACGGGATAAGGGTTTTCTAGGGAGGGGAAATGGAAAGAGGATGGCATCTGAAATGTAAATAAAATATCCAATAAAAAATCCAAAAAAAATGCAAGAAATAAGAAGTCTCACTTGTAAAATTTACATTTATTTTCTGTTACAGTTGTAGTTGCATCTATATGGAAGCTAAAAATTGCCATACAGTTCTGGCTATACATCCAAAAATTCTTTCACGAAGATAAATAGATGTACATGCTTACTCTGTCACTGTTCACATTATCAGTAAAAAACAACCTGAATATCCACAAATAGATGAATGGAATGTATACATACATATGTACGTACATACATACATACATACATACATACATACATACTTCATAAACCAAAATTGTAGTTCTTGGGCTGGGGAGAAAGGCAAGTCAGTGACACAAAATGCTTACTACAAAAGCATGAAGACCTGACTTCAATTTCCAGCACCTTTGCAAAAGTAAACTGGGCTATCCTATATCTCTAATTCAGGGTTCTGGAGATAGTGTCAATTTAATTTCTAGGACTTTCTGAGTGGCTGCTATTTATCTAGCTATTTAGATGAGCGTCAGGTTCAGTAAGGCACAGTGCCTCTTCAAGTGAAGAATAATTGAGGAACACACCAGACATTTACCTCTGACCTTTACACCGGACAGTTCATTCACACACACTTGAACACATACAGACAATAAGAAAAGAAAAAGCCCAATAGAATTTTATTCAGACAAAAAAAAATGAAATCATGAAATTTTCAAAAATGTGATGCAACCGTAGAATATTATGTTAAACAAAACACAGTTGTCATATAAGCCAAGTATTAATGTACTGTTCTTTTTTATCTAGAACCAAATATTAATATATGCACATGCATGTGTGTGTGTAGGTCATGAACTAGAAGGATTGTCATGAAAAAGGAAGAAGAGATCTGAAGGGGAAGGAGTACCTTTGATACAAGACTCATAGCATGGGTATTTGAGTAGAGGAAGAGACCAGCAAGACAGGACAGAAGAAATGGAAAAAAAAAAGAGAGACATAAGCTAAATATGACAAAGTACATATTAAAAGACCACAATGGAATCCATGACCTTGCAGGATATAACTGATTTGAATTTGATGATCAAATCATTGCTGATTTTCATTGCTTTTAAATTGAGAACTATGGTGATGTCATCATGTACAAGGTCACTGAAAAGCTACATTGGACAGAGGCATGGATGACACCAGAAAGAACAATGTCTTTGAAGAATATAAATCCAAGCAAAGTTCCATTATATGATATCATATCATAGCATAGTTGAAAGAAAAAGAAAAAAAAAACAGGAAAATGATTAACTTGAAGAAAAATTCTAGCAGGACAAATATTTTTATAAATAAACTAAACATCGATGTAAACAAATGTTCTGTAAAGTTAAAAAAACTGTGTTTCTTGGCTGTAGTAAAAACATCTTGTGCCAGGCAAAAGCTCATTTTTTTTTTAATCAAAGTACTTTACTTTTCATATCTACCCGAATCTTTTTATCCTCTTTTAAAACAGTGTCTTATTAGTCAGCCTCCATTAGTTTTGAACCTGTGATTCTCACTCTCTTAAGTATCTCGGAATATAGGTGCGTGCCACTCGGCCTGATTTACTGCAGTCTTTATAATAATACATTAATAAAAAAATGAACATCAGGTTTCTTGAATATCATTGGCTTTACGACCAATGAATATCACTGAAACCTCTCTTACTAATGCCACATGCCCTCTAATTCAAAAGATGGGAAAGCTGCCATTTTTGTCTGCTTGAGTTCCACAGGCAAGCCTGGTGGCATTGGATGTCACAAGGAAAGAAAACACACAAAAAGAACAGTATTCAGACACACATGAGGTGAGAAAGGCTATCTAGCCTTCTTCTTCTGAGAGGGCCATCTTCTCTAAACCGTGTCCACATTATCATAGCCAACAAACAATTCATTTTAATTAACGATAAAACAAAGCTTATAATGCGCACCTAAGAATGATTAAATGAATGGATAAAATCATATTATCAGGGCAGAATAGTGCAATGTTGCTGAGGCAGCATGCTCCCAGCCAGTATTGTCTGGAAACAGAACCTGCATTTAGTTTTTAATTTTTCTTTTGTCATTGCTGATCTCAGCTAAGTTACAGCTTCAGTTTCAGCATCATTCAGTCCTTGTATCACTCATACGATTTCTCTAAGAACAGACAAGAACAACTATTACACTAATTGTGTAACAAATAATATAACGTATTAGATTTTCTTTAGATATAACACACTTCCCTATAGGCTTTATTCGTTGTGAGCTGCACATTGTCACTCTGCATAGACTGTGTGAATGTAAGTCTGAAGTCTGCTCAGACATGCTGCTTAATGTGATTTGAAAGACAGATTTCTTTTTTAGCAGTCAATTTGCAGTCTTTGTAGTGATTTGAAAAATATGCTTTTTCCCCTAAATAGTTTCTGCAGTGGCAGCAGCATCGTTTACTGCTCCAGATCACAAAAGCAATCCTCTGCAGGAGCCTTCACAGCAGATTTCCCTTACATCTCATGTCCATTTCCCCTAGAATCCCCATTACTAGTGTAATTTAGTCCACAATCTGCATATTCACATGGATAATATGTTTTGCTATGTCCTGAATATGGAGCATCCAGTTACTCTGATTTTAGAAGTTATGGATTTCCATTCATGAGCTTGTTAATACAATATGCTTGCCTTCTAAAATCACAACTCGGGTCAGTGCTAAGCATTGATATAAGATCACTTAATGAGAATGCTTCCCAATAACTGATATTGAAGCTGATATTGTATGCTTCATGGATTTCATGAAGTTTTACAGACATTCACTCATCATAATTTAAAAAGAAAGACAGTGGTCTATGAGCAGGGATGTGCTGCTATAAAAATAGTAATGCTAGTAAAAGACTGCCTTTGGTAGAAGCAGTTTGGGAGGGAGCCTTGTGGAGAAGTGGGATCTGTCTTTTAATTGAGTCTCTTCAGCTTCCTAACATCTGAGGATACAGAGGATTCTCCTTTGTCTCAGGCATGCGCGCGGACACACACACACACACACACACACACACACACACACACCGAACACAGCTCATGGTAACTGGCTCACAAGACAAATGAGTAGAAGGGCAGCACTTTGTGAGCTCAGCTCACATGCCAGTGAACCTTGGTTGGAGGTTAATTCCTGCTGACTAAACACAAAGTAGGCAGGCAGTAGAGGAATGTTTATTGGAGATTGCTTAGGTTGAAACTAAGCTCACCCTGAAAAGAAATAAAACACTTCTCTATTTTCTTTTGTTCAAGTTGCTGTGCCATTAGATACACCAATATCCTCTTCCCATCCAGGACTAATTTATTCTGCAGGGCTGGTGTCAAATTCTAATACATGCTGATGAGAACAAAAAGAAGTTATAAAAACCTCAGAATTACATTGAAACTCAAATTTTCCAGATGTAGTGTGCCTCCTGAGTCAATCAACCCCAAGTCTGGGATTTGTCTTCAGCATGCTCTAGAATACTGATAAATAGCCTCATGGTATTACAGGCAGTCACCTCATAAAGCAAAGCTAGAGAAGTATGCAAGGTGCATAATAAATTGAGAACATTTATTATTCTGTCTTCAATTGGTGTGCTCTCTGATAACTAATATAGTATCATGATCAATTTGACAAATACTTATGAGAGCAATACTGCTATGCAGACTAAAGAAATAATTGATAGAACTGGGCCCTTTAAAAAAAGTTTTCAATTTTTACTCTATATGAATACACATCTTTTAAGAAGTGATTTTAAAAGTGAATCCTTAAGAGTTAGCTGCTTATGAAATAAGAGAACATAAACAATACAAAAACAAAAAACACAGAAAATAGACCAATTTTTGCTGCTTTCAAAGTGGATTAAACAAGTTAAGTAGGCCTGGTGTCACAAGCCTGTAATCTCAGTTGCAATGTAAGCTGAGACAAAAATGTTTTGAGATCAAGTTTGTATGTGCTACAGCTTGAGTTCAAATCCAGGCTGAAAAAGTTAGAAGATTATGTCTTAATGTAAATATAATTAACTATAAAAAATGGTGGGTATTTTCTCAATGGTAGAACTTATTTAAAGATATATAAATCAAGCCATAGCGAGCAAACAAAGACAAACAAAACAAAACAAAACAAAACAAAATAAAAAAACCCACATAACATTTTCAAAAAGCAAGCCAGGAAAATCCAGTGGGAAGACAATTCTCTTGCATGAAAGTAAGAGGAGCACAGGAGAGAAGCCCTGAGGACCACAAGAATGAATGGAAATATGTAACCTGGGGGATGGTAGGGGTGCTCAGAGGTAGAGGACCTCCTAGAATGTACCAGAGACTTTGGAGATGAGAGACCCTCAGGACTCAAAGTGAGGGACCTTAGATGAAATGTCCAACAGTGGGGAGAGAAAAATTGTAGAGTCTAGCTCTAGTAGAAAGACAGGGCATCAAGTGGAGGAATAGGTTGCCGTCTCAGAGGAGGTCTGGAAGGAAAGGGGGCATGGCGGATGTCCTATTGAAGTTGGGTGGCGAGGGAGCAGAAATGAGATGAGGAATTTGGGGAGAATGGACCAGGAGGGGGTAACAACTGGGCTGTAAAATAATAAAATAAATAAATAAATAAATAAATAAATAAATAGTTCTTAATGTAATGATCTGAAAAATCTAGAACATTATTCAACTTTAGAATGTGGTGAATTCTTCTCAATGTGAGCTGCAGCTTCAAAACCAAATATTTAATAGAAATTTATCTTAGTTGTTTTTACTTATGTCCAAGGAAAAGTAAAAATAGTTTTCTCATATTGTCATGTTCTCTATTTGTCTTGCTGCTCTCATTATTTTCCTATTTCTTGAAAAGAGGAAAGTGGTCATTTCCATTACAGAAAAGATTTGCTTCGAGCTGCTGTGCTCTTTTATTACAAAATGCGTAATGTGCATTGTTAGTTAGGTTATGTGATTTTTCACATGTGAATCAGTAATTTTCTATGAGGAAAGACAATTTTAGACCTAAGTACGTTGACAAAAATGAGTGAGTAAGAAAACAGATTTCTTTACATAAGGTTCCCCTTGTTAAACCTAGACCATATTAGTCCAATCAAAGGCTTTGGGCTTTTGTTTTATTCCAGAGCAATACATGTAAAAAAGAGGAGTACAGGTGACCTTTATGACAACACGCATGCTACACTTCCTGAGCACTTTTCTTGCCGACTGATTATAATGAACTGTAATGGGAAATACTAGTAATCTTTTGTGTGGATCCTCATCTCAGATATAATAACTATATTAAGCAAGTGTATGAGAGATGCCTCCCTCATACTGGGAGATGGTGAGCTCTTCTGACAGTGGGTCCCAGAGGAAACAGTCAGGTATTTAAGACATGGCTGTGAGATGTGTGAGAACTCCAGCTCTTCCCCTCCACTCTCTACCTCTTGGTCATATGGCACAGGAGCATCCTCTCTGTCACTGGTTCCTTCCACAATATTAGTGTCACATATCCAAAGTCTTAGGGGCAGAGTGAGCAACCCTAGGATGAATTGTCTGCAATATGGCCACAGACAAACCTTACTCCTTCTAAGTTGAGTATCTCAAATATTTTCAGTCTCAAGTGATGGAATCTGAGGGATACATACTTGCTACATATTTAAATTTTATATAGTACTGAAGTAATTCACTTGTTTTTATGCCAGATTTTCAAAATGTATTTTGCTTTGAAAATCTAGGAATGAAGCATCAACTATACTCTGAGGTACTCAAGTAACTTCCAGTGCTGAGGAGAAAGAGTATGTGACAAATTTATAATCCATAAAAACAAGTGACACCTTTAATTTTGCTTCCTGCATAATTGTTGAGAAGCAGATCTACTGAGGCATTATTTTCAATGACCTGATATACAGAGAAGGAACACAGCTTCTCAAAACCAGGAAAATGTTAGGCTGAGCCAATCATAGCCTGGAACTGGGGATTTGTTTTCAGATGCAGCTCTTCTAACCATAAAGGGTTATAGTTCTCAGTACCATGGCATTTGGGTCCTGGATCTTCACTGTTCGTATGTATATATGTATGTATGTATGTATGTATGTATGTATGTATGTATGTATGTAT
>JANHMN010000004.1:138263011-138349281 GCA_030674055.1 Rhabdomys pumilio | reverse complement strand
TATGTATGTATGTATGTATGTATGTATGTATGTATGTATGTATGTATGTACGTACATATGTATGTACAATTCAGCCATTGCCCCCTTTCCACAATTTCTCACTCCATTCCTTCTTCACCCTGTCCTTGAAAGCATGATCTCCCAACACTAGGCCTTCCTCCTTCCTGGGGCCTCAAGTCTCTCAAGGATTTGGCACATCTTCTCCACTGAGCCAGACCAAGTGGCAGTCCTTTGCTCTATATGTATTGAGGGCCTCAGACCAGCTTGTGTCTGCTTCTTGGTTGGTGGCTCACCAGAGACTTCTGGTGTTCCCATGGGATTGCCCTCCTCCTCAACTTCTTCCTACCTTTCCCTAATTCTACTACAGGGGTCCCTGACTTCAGTCAGTTTGTCATGTGTAGGTATCTGCATCTGTCTCAGACAGGCATGAAAGGTTCTCGTCTATAAGCACACCATAATATAAATAATAGTGTCAGGCCTTGGAGCCTCCACTTGAGTTAGGTGCCATGTTGGGCCGGTCACTGGACTGTCTTTTCCTCAGTCTCTTCTCTATTTATGTCCCCGTAGTTCTTTTCGATAGGGTCACTTCTGGTTCAGAAATTTTGACTGTGAGTTGGAACTGTATATAGATACTACATTTCTTTACTTTTCTTTCTATTATCTTTAATCCTTTTTTACAGTCCGGTTGTTATCCCCATCCTGGTCTACCCTTCAACAGTTCCTCATCCCATTTCTCCTTCTCCATCTCCAAGAGGATGTCCTTTCACCCCGACATAACCTGCCAGACCTTGACGTGCCTTGGGGCCTCATGTCTCTCAAGGATTAGGTGTGTTTTCTCTCACTGAGGCCAGACCAGGCAGTCTTCTGCTATATATGTGTCAGGGGCCTCGAACCAGCTAGTGTATGCTGCCTGGTTGGTGACTCAGTGTCAGAGAGATCTCAGAGGTTGAAGTTTGTTGAGACTACTAGTCTTCCTATAGGGTCATTCTTTTCCTCAACTTCTTCCAGCCTTTCCCTAATTCGACCACAGGGGTCTCCAACTTCAGACCACTGGTTGGGTATAAGTATCAGTTTCTGTCTCACTCAGTTATTTGTTGGACCTCTTGGAGGGCAGCTATTCTAGGCTCCTGTCTGTAAGCACATCATAGCATTAGTAATAGTGTCAGGCCATGGAGCCTCCCCTTGAGTGGGTCCCAATTTGGGCTAGTCACTGGACCTGCTTTCCCTCAGTCTCTTGTCCATTTTTCTCCCTGCAGTTCTTTTAGACAGGAACAATTTTGAGTCAGAGATTTTGACTGTCAGATGGCAACCCCTTCCCTCCACTTGATGCCCTGTCTTTCTACTAGAGGTGGATTTTACAATGTCTCCCTCTGAGTTTTGAGATTATCTCACTTCTCAGGCTTCTGGTATATTCTAGAGGGTTACTCCACCTTCCACCTCCTGATGTTGCATATTTCCATTCATTCTTCTTGCCCTTGGGGCTTCATTCTTGGTTTCCCCCAATACCTGATCATGTTCCCCTTTTCTCCTGCCACTCCCATTCCCCTCTCTCACCCAAATCCCTCTGTCCCTCTGCCCTAATCTTTCTTCTCCCTCCTAAGTGACATCGAAGCATCTTCGCTTGATCCCTTTGACTTGTTAAGCTTCTTGAGTTCTGTGTATTGTGTCCTGGGTATTCTGTACGTTTTTTTGCTAATATCCACTTATTAGTAAGTACATGCCATGAGTGTCCTTTTGGGTCTGAGATACCTCACTTAGTATGGTATTGGAACTGGAAATATCTTTCTTAATAAACTTCCTTGCCATTAAACATAGCTGTGTAAGATCTTACCACAGCTTTCCTATCATCTCTATCTTCTATCTATCTTTCTAATCTCCTTGCTACTTTCCTACAACCTGTCAATGAAGAGTGACCTGTTGTTCAAGTTCAAGTAACTTGAAGCTTCTAGGTTCAAGTTATACATATATTCTATACAATAGATGAGATGCTGAAGTCTCATTCCGTTTTAAATAAAGCACTCAAATGCCCATTTGAGACATAGCCCAGTGGATCTGCATGTACAGAAAGAGACTTGGTATAGATCAAGAACAGAAGAAAACAGCTTATAATTCTTTATTGCAGTGACTGTGAAAGAGCCACAGATACACAGGGCAAATTACAGTATTATTGCCAGAATTCTGAGGGCCACTTCTGAGACAAAGGCATTAGTTCAGTACCCTCTGGAACTTCAGGATGAGCCTTCCAAATGCATAATAGCTTCTGGCCAACTGAAACAGTGTTTAACTTGTAGCAGCGTAACTGCTCTTCATGAGCTCTCTCTCTCTCTCTCTCTCTCTCTCTCTCTCTCTCTCTCTCTCTCTCTCTTTCTCTCTCTCTCTCCCCTCTCTCTCCCTCTTCATCTCTCTGTTTCTGTTTGTCTCTGTCTGTCTTCATCTCTGTCTTTTTCTGTCTCTATGTCTCTCTCTCTGTTCCTGTCTGTCATGTGTTTGTGTGTGTGTGTGTGTGTGTGTGTGTGTGTGTGTGTGTGTGTGTTCATGTGGAGGGTGTGGGAAGCCAGATGTATTCATTGGGTGTTTTCCTCAACGATTCTCCACCTTAATCATTTAGACAGAGTTTCCTATTAGTCCCCCTGATTAGGGTAGACTGTCTGGTCAGGAAGACACAGAGATATTCCTGTCTTTTCTAAGTGGGTCTTCATTTTTATTTTTCTTATCATTGTTTTTTGCCTATTACAAAAATCAAGAGCAGTATCAAAGAGCCTTCTGTTCTAAAGTATGTCAAATTTATTTTAGAATTTTGTTGTATGTGTGTGTGTGTGTATGTATGTATGTATGTATGTATGTATGTATGTATGTATTCATTGTTTATGTGTGTAAATGTGCCATGGTATGCATGTGAAGGTCAAAGGACAACTAGAAGGAATTGATTCTCTTCTATTTTTTGGTTTCTGGTGGTGGAACTCCCATCATCAATCTTGGTACCAAGGGTTCTTACCCACTGAATCATCTCAACATGCCCAAGTTCTTGCAGTTAATCTTTAAGTTAGTTTACATTTCTTTTCTTTGTGCTATGTTTTTAATACTATTGATTTCTTGCTACTACTACATATTTGGTATTGTTATCAGTTTAATACTTTTGCCTGAGATAAATTTGTTGCTTTTAATATTATTTGGACTTGTTTCTAAAAGAGAAGATGCCTAAGGAAAGTAGCTATTTTAAAGTTAAATATATTTTTGAGTTTGGCATTATCTACTTGTTTTAATGAGATAGTTAAATATATGCCAGTAAACTTTTTATTATAAAATAGTACCCACTTAATTTAGATATCATGCACATATATATATATATATATATATTATAGAACACTTATACTTCATATATTAGATTACTGTATTAAATAATTATCAATTTGTTTTTAATATTATTTGTGTGACTGATGATATAATTTATGTATAAGCTTATTATGAAAAATTTCTTTGTGTAGTGAGATTCTTTTTGATCTTCAAGGAGATAGATTCACAAAATCCTTCTGCACTATTTTCAAAACATTTAGAAGTTAATGCATGTACATGCATTCTCCATGATGATATTTGAGGAAAGATATGTATTAAAACTACTTTTCAGTAAATAGGTTAGTGAGGATCAAATAGTTAACAGAAGCCAAGGGGCTTCTGAAGCATTTGTTATACCTTAATGTAATTGGTTGTATCAAAAGGGAAGAAAGAACTTCATCCAAAATGAAGAAAATCCCTATAAAATTATCACCAACCTATTCTTTACCTTGCTTCTCTTCTCCCACTCGAGTGCTTTCCTGAGGGCAGCCTGTGGGGAGGTTTGTGGTTCTTTAGGAGAATGAAGACAGTGTTGCACTATTTGTATTGATGACCACACTGGCAGTCCGTACAGATGAGTAGAAGCTAATCCTCCCATCGCATTTTCCTTCCAGTCCTTCATCATTAAATTTTAAATTCCCATTTTCTGCTCAGGCCTCTACATCTAGTGCTAATTTTTTATTTAGTACATACTAGCTTTCAGAATTATGTAAGTGTAACTGCTTTGAAAGTACAAATTACTATAGCCTTTGATTTTCAATGACCACTTCCAACCTGATCTTGTAATTGAAACTATATTGGACTGACATTTGGAGTTGACTAAATTCTTCTTAGACATTTATGTCTAAAATATTTGAGTATAATAGTATAAAATATTTTGTGATAACTCTAACCAAGGAAGTAAAAGATTCACATGATAAAAACTTCAAGTGTTTGAAGAAAGTTTCAGAAGATGAAAAGATCTCCCATGTTAATGGATCTTGAGGTAGATTAGTTCACATTTTTCTGAGGAACCATTTTGCAGTTTACATAGTAACTGTATACATTTGTACTCCAACCATCAATGGATGAGTATTCTCCTTATTCCATATCTCTGCTATCATTAACTGTCACTTTGTTATCAATCTTAGCCACACCAAAATGTACAAGATGGAATTTCAAAGTAGTTTTGATTCTCATTTCCCTGATGACTAAGGATATTGAACATTTCAATGGTGCCTTTCTTGCAGTTTGAAAAGTTAAATTTATTGTCTTTGGGAGAAGGCCGTTTTTACTGTTTTAACCCTAGTGATCCATTTATCTTGGTGATTTATTTATAATAGTCAGGAATTGTAAACTAGTTGTTCCTCAAAAAAAGAATGAATAAAGAAAATGTAGTATATTTATAGAATGCCTGCCTCTGCCTCCCAAGTGCAGAGATTGAAAGTGTGTGCCACCATTACCTGGATTACTCAGCTTTTAACAAAAATGAAATCATAAAATTTGTAGACAAGTGGATGAAGTTAGGAAAAAACTTGATTGAAGTAAGCCAGACCCAGAAAATTAAATATGTTGTGCATTTTCTGTGTGTGAATATTAGTCCTTAAGTAAATGATAACCAAGCTACAATCTGTAGACCCTGGGGGGTTAGGTATAAAGGAAGTGAGGTGGGGCACACACATCTCCCTAGAAAAGGGTAGTAGAAGAAATTTTATGGGTGACTGGGGACAAGGAAAATATAAATAGCAGGATCAGGTGTTTGTGAAGGAGATAGGCTTGAGGGAGAAAATGTGGGAAGAGAAAGTTAAAATTGAGGGACATTACAGGTGTTGATAGAATCCTAGTGTTGTGGAAACTTCCTAAAATATTTGAAGACAATCTTAAGTTTCCAAATGAGGGAGACAGAGTTCCAACTGGACATCTGTTGTCACCAAACGAAGCTTCTCTTACTGGGACTGGGTTACATCCAACTAAGTTGTTGGCCAAAGGTTCTCCAATGAAATTCCCCGAACAACCCTGCCATTTTCCAAGACAATAAATTTATCATTGTAAGGTAAATCCAGAAAGGCACCATTTCGAAAGACAACACCCACACAACTTCTTGAGCATGAAGCCAGAGATCAAACTTTCACCCCTATAAACTAGTGTCTTTGGTAGAGGAATATACTCTGCAGGTTACCAAAAGAGAAACATAAATACAAATCCTAGCAGAAAATCTCTGATTTACAATCCTTCCTAAAAAAAAAATATGCTAGGGCAATGCTTAAAAATCTTGTAGGAGTAACCAATATCTAATTTGACTTAAGTCTCACTCTCAGAGATGGAAGCCATACCCATACCCTTAGTGGTTTGGTAACTAAGAACAGAATCCATATAGCCTAGGGATCTAGGGTAAAATCAAATACAACTGATCTTTTAAAAAGTAGTGATAAAGTTACTCCTAGTGATATACTTTTCCATTCATAAATCAGCTCCTTGTTCAGCCATCTACAGAAAACCTTCCTCTTATTTCAGGAACAAACTCAGAGACTCACAGACAGATACTATGCAGATAAATACACTTTCAAACATTAAGGTCTAAATGGGAAATCTATCAAATTCCTCCCTCTCTAAGATCATGGAACCAAGAAGGGCAGGAAAGAGTTTAAGAGTCTGTGCAATGTACAACACCAGAACAAGATCCCCTAAATTGACCGATCAAAAGTTCCACAGAAACTGAAATAGCAAACACAGGGCTGACACAGTCTGCATTGAGTCCTCTGTGTATATATTATAGCTTTCAGTTTAATATTTTTATGCAACTCATGAATGTGTGAATTAGTCACTCTCTGAATCTTCTGCCTTCTATTGGGTTTATTTTCTCTATATTGTCTTTTCCAACTTTGATGGGATAGTTTTGTTTTTTTCTTACCATATTTTATTTTGTTATGCTTTGTTGTTATCTCTTATAAACCTGTTTGTTTCTAATAAGAGGCAGAAAAGAAAGAAATCTGCTGTTCCTTTTAGAGGGAAGGTAGGGAGGGACCGTCATAAGTAGAGGAATATCAGTACATATTGTATGATAAAGGAATCTATTTTTAATAAAAGTGGAGAAAAGAAACAAGAAAGTATTTTGCATACCTACTTGATAGATTTATTTTTGGGTCTAGTGATGGCAAAAAAGCCATAAATCACTGCTCATTCAGTAAATAAATAAATAATAATAATAATAATAATAAATAATGTGTGCTGTTGATTTTTGTAAATATCTCATAATTCTGAATCATCTGTGAAAAGGGAATGTCAAATGTGAAAATCTCTCCAATAGACTGGATTGTGCTCAATCTGGAGGACATTTTCTTGAGTAATAATTGATGTTCGAGAACCCATCAATCACTGTAGATACAAGCCCTGGGCAACTGTTCCTGAGTTTTATAATACATCAGTCTGAGCAAGCCATAAGAAGCAAACTAGGAGCAGCAATCTTCCATGGCCTCTTCAGTTCCAAGCAGATGCCTTCTCTTTTTTCTTGGGACATGACCATTGCTGCTATCTGCTTGGATAGCAAGTTTTGATTGCTAAAAATTAAATTTTTTTTCTAAAAACATATAATTTGAACTTCTGTAAAATTTGCCTAACTCCAGAGAATTGCTCTTCTAAAGCCAGCATGTAAAGATTACTCTAAGGTGGTCACAGAGACAAGTTTATCACAATGTTGTCTACACTATATTAGCCACGGAATGCTTTTTGTCACTGCAAGATACCATTTAACAAACATAAGATGTTTTTGTTAGCATGTGTGAGGGATATTTTTTTAAATCTGTGAATGCTTGTGATTTTTGTGACCGGTTTCAGTTCTTGTGCTGACTTCTTTCCGTGATGGATTATAAATTATAAGCTGAAATACTTTGAGCCTCAAAAGTATTTGAATACTATTTGCTACTGACATAAGCATTTTTCCTTCATCCTTTTTGGTATTTGTTTATTTATTGTTATAATTCAAGCTGGCATCGAATCCTCAATCCTGCCGCATCTGCCTGTCTAGTGCTGCAACTTCAGGAATATAGCACCCATGATCAGTGTATTCTTCTTGTATAATACCATTAACTTGTTTTAAGTGTTATCTATCATTTATGCATCTTTCCCATGGTAGAAATGTTCAGCTAGATAATGAGCATGAATCTTGGCTTATAAATTTCTAGAGATTAATACATGGATGCTACTTTATTTTATAAATCCATATCGGAACATATTAACCATCACTTTCAAGGTCTATATGATGTTAAATACAATATGGGCTCAGTAAAAACTGTTATCACTAAATGCAGCAGCATGTCTATGTTGCTTTTCCTTGTTCCTGCCTCAATGACATGAATGTTTGTGTATTTCTTGTGAAGTTTTTGCTTTTCAAATGGAATTAAGTATCAATAAGTGCTGTTTTATGAAGATACACAGAACACATTTGAAAACTCATAAAAAGCTTAAAATTCATTATTTGATATCATAAAGGTTATGACAGTGGGCAAAAGTATTTCTCTAATCAGCTATGCAGGGTAATTTGAAACAGACATCATGATGTTTATTTGACAAATAGTGACTTGTCACTTCAGCGAGTTTGTGTTACAATCAATGAAGCTGAAAAGACACTTAGCTCATCTTTCCCTTAAGAAATTTTCAGTGTTGATCGTGAACCATTGTGTTACCTTTTTAAAACTCTGAGTATACTTTATTCCCATGCAAGTAACACACATAACATTAATATCCAAACTCTTAATGGAACAAGTGAAACAGAAAAACACAAAAAAAGGTGTTGTAGTTACTTTTCTCATTGCTGCGACAAATGTTTAATAGTATAACAAGGAAATCATGGTTCCAGGAGCTTGAAATGGCTGCTTATACTGTATCAACACTTAAGAAGTAGGGAGAAATGAAGATTTGTGTTCAACTCTTATTTCACATATTATTTAGTTTTGGACCCAAGTCAGGAAAACAGTGTTCCCAACTTTTAGGTTGAGGTTTTCTGCCTTAGTTAAATTAATAATTTATCTTAAGACAATCTATCATAAGTCTCAACAGAAACTAACCTAATAAAATAACCATTCACAAACCTGACCAGAAGTTTGTCTCCTAGGTGATTTTTTTATCCTGTCAAATTGATGATCAACACTAAGCATCACAACAAATCTCTTGTCAACTTGACACCCAAAAATATCATTTTTAAACAATAATACTTCAATAAAATAGCTAGGTACATTGCTTCACAGGATACCTTCAGTCCAATAATAAAAGTCACCACAGGCATTAACAGTGATAATATTGTTTAAAAGTCCAAAGACTCTCGTGGGACTCAAGTCAATCTTTTACAAGATGTTAATCTTGTACAATCAGAAAACATGTTTGAATATACAATGGCACAATCTAAGCATCCACAATCCAAAGGTAAAAAATGGAGCACAGTAAAGAATGATTGAACATTGCAAGATGAAAAACCAGTAGGGAAAACACCAAAACCTGCATTTTCATGTCTGTTCTCTGGACCTGTAATGAAATCTTTGAGCCTCTAAACTGCTTGGATGCACCCATACCTTCATCTCTGCTGCCTATAGCACACATGTCTCTCTTGAGGTGATTCTATTCCATATATGTAGCTTTCCTTGGTGAACAATTTATGGACCTGGAATCTTCGTTATGCTCATGTCTGCTTGGATCTCAGACTCCTTTTTACAGTTTATAATGGGATAATCACATAGGGCCTCCTATGGACTCCAACACTGCCACCTGACTACAGCTGTTCTTTGATTCTTTGAAACAAGAGTTCACAGGAGTCCATTCTTGCAAAATTCCTGTATTGTACTACTAAGATGACACAAGTTCTGCAACTAGTTGAAATACATCCTACCTCCCATCGACTACTTTACCATCTTTTGTGTAGTGAGCATGGAGAATCACTTTCCTAGGTAGTTGCTCTGATGAGCAGAGAACACTCTCAGTAGCATTCTCAGTCCAGACTATCTCCTTTCTTTAAGTAAGTTTGCATTTTTACAAGTTAGAGGCTAATAATGAGTGAGGTCATATCCTCAGTGTCACTGACAAATTGCCCTAAAAACGCATGTAATTATGGTCACACAGTCCTCAGAAGCAGTACTAAGGGTAGATACATAATGCTGTGCTTCATCCTGTCAGCAGGAGGAGCCATTCTTAGCCATCACAACCAGCATGTATTCTCTAGATTCTTTTGTTGTTGTTGTTGTTGCTGCTGCTGTTACTGTTTATAATGATTTAATACCTTATCTTTTCTAATATCCCATGAAAGTTATAGAATCCCATGTGAAGTAATAATAAATCCATGTAAATCCCAGGTTCATAGCAGAAAAAATCCAATAAAAGCATTCTACACTACCATGAAAATTAGAAGACATGTGGACCATATACAAAGCAATTTATGGTCCTTATTTTCAAACAATTTTTAACAATAATCTATACATCGCTATCCTTTGTCATTTTGACACATAAACACCACTGTTATGCCATAACATTTCTTTCTTGTTCACCCCTAAGATCACACCGGAATATCGACATTACAATATAAATATTCCAAAATTTAAAAGTCTCATAGTCTAAAAATTTAAACAGTTAACAAATAAATATCCTTAAATATCCAGTCTCTTTTGCACTATCCCACTGTTTATATGCTGGGCTGAAACTTAAGGATTGTATATTTGCTACAATATCTCTATTTTCTGACCCATTCTTTAAGAGGCAGATAACTTCTAGGCACACTTCTACTGATTAACTTAGATTTCCTGCTTAAATCATGTCTTAATTTTTGTCTGTGTTATTGAAGTCATATATTTAGAATTAAACATGTAAGTGCCTAAGGCAAGAACATGCCCATTTGGGCACAATAAAATGTTACCACTATATGTAAGAGGTGGGTTTGACAAATTACAAGAAGGAAGAAGACTAACACTGTCGGGACAGTGTGTTCATACACTTTTACCTCATCATTCATTTTTATTAACTACACTGGCTGTCACCTTGAACATCTACCTACTCCTTATAAAATTGTTTTTCCTTTACTCTGTGTGACAAGAGATTTATCAAATCTGCTTGTAGCATCAGTAGCATCAGTGAATCTGTCATTTTATTGTGAACCTACCCAAAGCCTTTTGAGAATGAGAGCATACACATAAAATTTTGAAATGTGATCTTTTATTACTATTTCCAACAAGTAGATGCATCAAGTTAGCATACAATGATTGTCTTTTCCAATCATTTTCACTAACTGTATATAACACCCATAAAGTATTCATTATGTATAAATTTGCAAAGTATATATACATATATACACATGTGTATATAAATACATATAAGCATATATAAAATTTGTTTAAACTCTTGCTGATTTGGGTAATTGGGAATGGAACACACTGCTTTTCACATGTTAGGCAAGTGCTATGCTATTAAAGGCAACCTATTTTACTATATTTATAATTTTATTATAGTATATTTGACACAATTTTTGTAATACAACCAGATCTATGTGTCTGATGGGAAAGGTCACATGTATATTTCTGAAGAGGACTTGTTTCGGACCACTGTATACTACTATTTAGAATCTTATTTTGTTCCACTAGAAAACAAACAAACACACACACACACACACACACACACACACACACACACACACACACATATATAATTCAGCTGTTAAGAGCTTCATTTCTCTTGCAGCAGACATGGGTTTCATTCCCAGTATACACATGATAGTTCACAGTCATCATTAACGCCATTTCCTGGGTATCCATCACCATCTTCTGGCCTCAGTGGATGCATGACATGCATGTGGTGCACATACATACACACAGATAAGCCACTCACACACATAAAATAAAATAATAAATACCTAACAAACAAAGCTTGTATGTCTTTTGCTTCCAGTTTATTGCTTTTACAGGATTCCTAAGTTTGTGAGTGTGTGAGTCTCTAATTTTTGTCCTTATCTTGGGCTCTTTGCCTTCTTCTTTTTTTTTCATCTAATTTTTATGTGATGGTTTTTATTTTATCTTTTCATGTTATGATATTATATTATTAATTATATTCCCATAGCAGCATGTTTTTTTTTTAATGAAAAGAAAAAAGGACTGGACCCCTATTGAAGAAGAGGTAGAAAAAAAGCTGAGAATGGTAGAGAGAACAAACTGTAACCAGGATATATTGTATAAGAAAAAAATCTATTTTCAGTAAAAAGTAAGAATAATTTAGCAAGATATTGGATCACACTAAAACCTCAAAATTGTGCTCTTTACTAGAAAAATCTGTTTTGAACTGTGGTGTGGCTCAGTCCCAGCACACACCTTTAACTGTAAACCTTTCTGCTTATTGTAAACAGGGTTAAATAAGGCCAACCATAGGTCAAGAGGCAAAGCAAGCAACAAATTGAGAGTGAAGAGTGGAGAAAAATCAAAGAGTGAGAGGAAGTCAGGAGAATGGACAGACAGAAATACATACAAAGCACAGAGGAGGAACACTCAGTTTGCGAGTTTTTGAGACTGCTTTTCTTCCTTTTAGAAAGTCAGGTGAGGAAAAAGTCAGCTGGGTGATTTTTCTGCTTCTCTGAGATAGCAGGCTTTCTCCTTAACATCTAGCTCCCTAGTCTTCATTGTTAAACTTTAATGAACAACAAAATAATAGAAACATAAGACACACAAAAAAGTTTGTAGTATTAAAAATCAAAAGTTTAGTGAGAGTGATAAAAGCAATCATTTTGTAATTATTTCTTCTTTTGTTCATAACTGAGAGTTATTTTTTGAAAATTTCTTTTGTTTAGGCACAGAATATGAATTGTTTTGTTTGTTTTGAAGTTTCCCCTGAAGAAATACGTTTGCGACAGCTTTGGCATTTAACCTTCAAAATGATATGTCAGAGTACCCAGGGCATTTGCTTCGTCTAAATATGTATTTTTTACCAATAACATCACTATCACCATCTTGCTCACTTAGAGTCTTCTCATGAATGGCACAAACACAGAGCTTTTGATAGAAACTTGGTCATTGCATAGACGTCAGCACTGTGAAGACTATGTACAGGAAGCATGCACACCACAATTCTGATAGCTGTCATCTAGAGGTTCCCTTCTGCTAGGAACTGAACTGCATCTTCCATAGAGTTCATTTTATGAAAACTAAACAATTGTTACTATTTTCTGTTTTTTCAGTGAGGATCCATGTTTTCGACCTCTCTACCAAGTTTTGCTCTCAGTTTTTTTATTGGTTATTTTAATTATTTATATTTCAAATGTTTTCCCTCTTCCTGGTTTTTCCTCTGCAAACCCCCTGTCCCATCCGTCTTCTCCATGCTTCTATGAGGGTGCTCACCCACCAACCTACTCACTCCTGCCTCACCATCCTGGCATCCCCCCGTGCTGGAACATTGAGCCTCTACAAGATCAAGGGCCTCCCTTCCCACTGATACCAGATAAGGCAATCTTCTGCTACATATACAGCTAGAGTGATGGGTCCCTCCAGGTGTACTCTTTGGTTGGTGGTTCAGTCTCTGAGAGCTCTGGGAGGTCTGGCTAGTTTATATTATTGGTCTTCAAACAAGGTTGCAAACCCCTTTGGCTCTTTCAGTCCTTTCTGTAACTCCTCCATTGGTGTCCCCACACTCTGTCTGATGTTTGGCTGTAAGCATCCGTATCTGTATTGATTAGGCTCTGACAGAGCCTCTCGTGGGACAGCTATACCAGGCTCCTGTCATCAAGCTCTTCTTGGCATCAGTAATAGTGTCTGGGTTTCGTGTCTACATATGAGGTGGATCTGTAGGTGTGGCAGTCTCTGGATGACCTCTCCTTCAGTCTCTGCTCCAATTTTTTTTACCTAAATTTTTATCAATTATTAAGAATTTTTTCTGTCCTGTGAGTGTGTGTGTTTATCAAAGCACATATTTTTCTGAGTGAACCGTTCTAGAGGAAAATATTATATTAGTGTTAAATCGTGTCATTAGATGTATAAACTTCAACTATAGCTGGGTGTTCCACTGAGGGCTCTCTTAAGTCTAACCAAAGAAAAATTCAACTTGCCTGATTTAGGAATATTGACATGTTTAAAAAATAGTTATAATTCATCAGTAAAGGTTGTCACGATTACAAAAGTAAATTGACTGATACTTATTTTCAGCTTCCTAACAGAAAGCATTGTATTCCTACAGGAGATAAAGCTGGAGTTTGAAATATTCATCCTTTTCACAAGTCAGAATTAACAGCATGACACAAATCACTACACAGCATGCAATTATTTGGTAATGAGTTGTAATCATAAGTAATTTCCCAGAGAGCCAATTAAGTATTCATTAGAAAATGTAATCACTATTGATTCTATTAATTACTTCAATTGAAACCCAGAAAGAGCTTCCTCACATGGATTGATATTATTCAGTTTCATCTTTGAAGAGCCTTTTCTTTTTTGAAAAGTTTAAAAATAAAAATGGATGGAGTATTATAGTTATATATCTATATCTTGTGTTTATAGCAAGAGAAATCATAGTGTGTGTCTCCTTTTTAGTCAGTATTCAGGTAAAATTATATACCAAACACCTGAAAGCTATCAGTAGTTCTAGAATCAATTCAGAATACTTTTCAGTATTTTCAGTAATGCTCAATATTAACTATTTTCATATCCTAAAATCCACTGCTTGTATGGCAGCCAGCATTCTAATTTTCTCGGCACCACATCAGGGCAAAGATTCTACCTATAATTTTATTACAGTTGCTTTGCCAGGCTTGTTTTCATTGCTTATCTTGTGTTTTAGGGAATGGAGTTCTATCCAGGCAATAAATGCTGGGGTTGCTTTTCTTCCTCTGTCCTCTTTCCTTCTTTTCCTATCAACTCATCAGTACATTAAATTTTACTGAATTTTTAACATTATATATTTTTATTACTATGAAATTCATATAACATTAAATTGACCTTTTTAAAAGAAACAATTAGATAAGTGATCAGTACAGTGTTCTATACCTTCTGTATCCATCTAATGTTAGACCTTTTACATCTCTACCCACTGGCTAAGCCAGGGCTCTTTCTGTGACCCTCTTCTCACCCACTCTCTCCCTGTAAGAATTTTCACCATGTACATTTACCTACTACATGCCAACATTACATTTGTAAAACATGATGTCTTAACTAGTCATCCACCGATGGGCGCTGAATTATTGTTGCTTTTTTTGCAAATTTGTATTATTATTATTTTGGTTTTTTGACACAGGGTTTCTCTGTATAGCCCTGGCTGTCCTGGAACTCACTCTGTAGACCAGGCTGGCCTCAAACTCAGAAATCCACCTGCCTCTGCTTCTCAAGTGCTGCCATAAAGGTGTGTGTCACCACTGTATTATTAATGAAGATAAGGTTTACTATGAAACCTTGCCCCTCGTATTATGCATGATTGGTCAATAAAGATGAGTACAGCATGTAGCTGGGCAGAGAAGAGTCAGGCAGTGCTTTGGTTCCCAGATGTGGGGTCTGAGGCAGAAATCTGGGGGACAGGGGAGAGAGGTTACCATGAGATACATGAATCATAAAAACACAGCCATGACATCTGGCTATTTGGAGTAAGAGAGGCCCAGGCAGAACATTGTGGGTTATATCATAGTGTTATTGACAGGGAAGTAGACAAAATAGCATAGATAGTTGATTTCTGCCCATCTCTAGTGTTTTAAGACTTATTATAAATATAAAGGTTTTGTGGCTTTTCTTTGGGAACTGAATGGTGGTGGAACCAGTGGTGGTGTAGAAACCCCCAATTAAGTTTTACTATAACAGAGTTGAACACTACGTATAATAGTAGTAAAGAAAATATCGATTGTTATAACTGTAAAAGCATCAAATGTACTCCTTATAAAGGGAGTAGACTTCAGAAAAGCTTACAGTTCAAAAGCAGAGTTAATTTTCAGTGTTTCCTCTTCTGTAATCTGGAGGAGGGGGAAATGATTTTAAGGGTTGAGATGAAAGCGGTAAATTAGGTTTGATTGAAAATCATGGGTTATATAAACCTTTTGCCATTGGATGAGTTCTATCCCATGATGTGTCTAATTTTAATCTTATGCACATTCACGTATTCATAGGATTAAGATGGTAAGTATTTCTCCCCCCCTCCATGACAGATCACTTCTCAGACAGATTGGCTCTCAGTAAGATTGCACCCAGTACTGATATATGCAGACTATGCAGACCTCATTTATCTCTTCCTTGCCAGAAAGTATCCAACCAGAAGTTGCCCACAGTAGGTGAGGTGCTGGTATGTATCCTGCAGTTATCTGCCCCACTGATGCTGTAAAAACACATATATGCATTGGGGTTAGTAGGAGTTGTGATTTTTATTTGATGTATACTTATGAATGAACTGACTGGACCATGTGGTCCTAGGTAATTCTATTTGATATTTGAAAAATATGTACCATGTCCCATTCTTATCAGAATGCATAAATCTGATTCATCCAATTCTATGCTGTAAGTAGATCTTTCCATTTTTAATTATTTATCTCCTTCTCTCTGTTTTCACAATATGTGTCTATGAGTAGTTCAGTGGAATCATCTCTATTCTATTGAGGAACTCTCACAGGGATAAGCTTATTATCTCTGGACTTAAAAATTGCTATTATGTACAGGATAAGTACTGTGTCCAAAGATTCTACTCAGTCTTCTCCTGACAGTCAAGTTGATCTGGATCTTCTCATCTGCAAGCTTATAGTTTTTATTTCCAAATAAATATATTATTTATTCAAGTCAAATTATGCTAAAAGAGGAAATTTAGGAAGGTTATATATTATCTTTAAATTCTATATGGAAAAAATAGGTTAAAAGAGAAAATTTCAAAGGAAGAGAAGAAGAAAGGAAGAAAGAACACAAGGAAAAAAGTAATTTAAAAGCTGACAGAACAGAAGGCTAAAACACACACACACACACACACACACACACAAGCGCGCACACACACACACACACACACAAAAAGAAGGCTAAACCATATATGCTTTTTTTTAACATCTGATGAAGAACTATGAAGAAGAGTTTGTTATTTGTGGTACATCCCTGTTTTAATCTTTTGAAAGATTTGGAGCAGCAAAAAAGTTCATCATGTAAACTGGTTTGTTTGTTTATTTGTTTTGTTTTGTTTTTTGCATACCTGATAACCTGATATCATGCCCTATTACCTAAGTTCTTAAAACTAATGTTGGCATGGTGGCCTGCCTAAAAGTATGGTTGATATGCAGAGTGAGACTCTATGGGTGAAACAGACTTTTTTTTGTCAGTTGGTATTAGTTGCAGATACCTTCTTGGTTAGAGGTAGAAGCCCTTGTTCATAAACCCCTCTCAGGGCTGGAACCACAACTGGCTAGAGCCTATGAATGCCTTGTTTATGATGCAACAGTCTCTATTTATATGTATAGCAGTCCTGATGTATCTAGAAGGAACTCTTCCTTGGAGTCACCCATTTCTTCTGGCTCTTACCATCTTTCTGCATCCTTTTCCACATAGATCTCTGAGTGTTGATGAAGACATCTCATTTAGGACTCAGTGCTCAAAAGTCTCTCATTCTCTGAACATTAGCCAGTTATGTGTCTCTCTGTTAGTTCCCATCTAATGGAAAAGAAAGCTTCTCCGAAGATGGCTTAATGAATCCCTGATATGAATAAAGCAGTGTGTTATTAAGACTCATTTTATTCTATGTTCCTTTAGTGGAATTACAAAAATGCATTATAATGAAAATGTTTCATATTTTAAGAGAATACAACTTTTTCTGAATCTCACAGCAAAGGTCAATAATATACCTTGAAATCACTTAAGAATTAGGACTGATATTCTAATTCGTAGTGAGTTTGATTAACCAGCCTTTAAGAGAATAATATATATCTAAAGTCGGCACTCCTTTTGGAGATGGCATGTAGAAACAAGAGAATTGCCTGCAAGCTCACATGCCTGTTAGCCTGGATTAGGCAAATGGGTAAAAGAAAGGTGAGAGATGAAAAGCAACTTTAGAAAATTGTCTTCTGGTTCATGCTATGTGTGTGAACAAAAATAAATATTTGATAGGTAGGTTGTAAGCATAGTACTGAAACAGCACAAACAATAGCAGCTGTGATAAAATACAGTCTGGAGACAAACACTGAGGAATGTCTTTTCCTCCTTGATGGAAAGACTAATGGGAGAAATTAAGAGCAATCTATATTTACAGGATTTATATTATCGGTCATTTGTATATATAATGTAGAATGAGATATTAAGGAGTTTTAAAATGCACATAAGCAACACTAAAATGCCTCATAACATAATGTTAATTGAAAGCAGATGACTTATTTATTTATTTTATTGTTTTTTTGAGATAGGATTTTTTTGTGTGTAGCCTTAGCTGTCCTGGAACTCACTCTGTAGACCAGTCTGGCTTCGAACTAAGAATTCAAAGGTTTGCATGCCTCTGATTCCCAAGTGCTTGGATCAAAAGAGTGTGCCACCACTGCCAGGTCAAAGCAAAAAACTTTTCATTGATTACATCTTTTTAATTTTGATCAAAACTCTCACTTCGTAGAAATGAAACAATACACCATCAACTTTAACTTAATTTCTGATTCTTGAGATTACAATTATTTTTATCTTATTAGCCAAATATATGCACTTACAGATTTCTTTTTTTAGCCAAAGCAGATTCAGAAAATAAAATATGTTTATTTTTGTGGGTTTTCAAACTAACCTACGTAATACCCATTAATTCATAAAGGCATCTGTCGTACGCTTTTGTCCATAATTTTCAGTTCAATAAGTTTGATAAATGCTTCAGTTTATGTGAGGTATGCAGAGTAGCATTCTCAACACTGGAACTGATTTTATTGTTGATGATGGTGGTGGTGGGTTTTCATTAGATAGATATGACTATATATGCAGAAATAATTATCTGCATCATTACTGTGAACACTATACTATCAACCTTGTCTTTATCTAATGGACTTTTTATGGCTTATGGCCTGGGTCACAATAGTAGCACTATTCTGGTATCAAAAATTATGTGTGGCATGCAATAATATCTCAGCAGGTGTTATTAAAAGAAACATGATGGGTTTTTTGTTGTTATTTTTTTCATACAATAATTTCCAATTGAGGATTTCCCTGTCTCAATTCATCAGAGATCCTTCTCAGCTGTCTTCCTATGGGCATCCACACCCTTTTGGTCTCTAATTAGAAAATAAACAGACATATAAATAATAATAATAATAATAATAAAATTAAAATAAGACAAGATAAGATTAAAGAAAACTAGCTAGATAGGACACAGCAAACAAACAACAAAAGAATGGATCCAATGAGAAAACACAAAGATACATAGAAATGTAAAGACACACACACATATTTACACATGGGATCCCATAAAACCACAAAACCGAAAGCTGTAACATATACACAACAGTCATGTTAAGGGTTTTTTAAAAATGCCCTGACAAAACATTATGAGACAAAGAACTTTCAAAGGTCTCACTGAGTCATTTTGTATTAGCCATCTTTTGCACAGCATGGTGACTGACTCATGAGGGGTTTGTATACCCAATGAGACACTGATGGAAAGAACAGAATTTTCATTTTCAAGTAGTTATCAATTGAAGATAGCTTCTGGTGATCATGATATCAAAACTTAAAACTCAATCATATTTTCAGGTGCATATAGCCAATATTAAGTAGGATACATGATACCATTGTAAGATATACATATGTAAGACTTCCTGTAACTGACATCCTGAAACCTACCTCAGGTTTTCTCCTCATGAGAGAAAGTTTTAAGCTACTGTAGGATTTTGAAACAGACACAGTAGCTGGTAGCTATTTTTTTCTTGCATTAATGTTTTAACAAAGACAAATTTAATTATAAATTTTAATAAAAAATAAAATAGATTTCAATAGAAATACTAGATATTTCAAATGAACTTTCTTTTCTAATTTTTTTCATTGAAGAATTGGAAATTGCAAGGATATATAGGTCCTCAAATTACATTATTGTTATGTAAAATAAATTGTTTTATAACTAAAAAAATTACATACATAATGTGTCTTTGTTTTTTATTTTATTAAAAATAGACTCTTTTATCATACAAAATAAGTTGATTACAGTTTCCATTCCCTCTACCCTCATCAGTTACTACTCATCCACCCTTCCATTCAGATCTACTCCATTTTTCTCTCTCAGAAAAGAGGAGGCCTCTAAGAGACATCAAACAAACATAACAAAACAAAATAAGATTAAGCAAAACCTATCATATCCAAGTTCCACAAGGCAAATCAACAGGAGAAAAAGAGTGGCAAGAATAGGAACAAGAGTTAGAGACTCACTCCTTCTTATAGTCAGGATCCCATAAAAATACTAAACAGCTGTAATATATATGCAAAGGACATGGTGTAGATTCATGTATGTGCTTGCTGCACACGAATCTCTATAAACTCACATTCACACTGCTTAGTTGTTCAACACCTTATCCTGTTGTCCATGATAGCTTCTGGCTTTTACAATCTCCCAACTCTTCCTCTTCTGAGGAATTTCTTGAGTTTAGAGGGAAAGGCTTTGATGGAGACTCTCCATTTAGACTCTTTCTCTGTCTAATGTTTAGATGTGGGTCTCGGAATCTGTTCTCATTTGCTGCTGGAGGAAGCCTCTCTGATTGGATAAAGCACTGATCTGGGAGTCTAGCAGAGTATCCTAAGAAGCCATTTTATTGATACTTTTTTTCTTTTACATTTCTTTTTTTCTTTTTCATTTTTTCATTAATTCATTTATTTATTCACTTTGCATCCCAATATCAGCCCCACCTCTTCCCAGTACCCCTCAAAAACTCCTCCTCCATTCCCTTTTCTGCTTCTTCTTTAAGAAAGCAGAGAGCACCCCTGAGATCACCCCCACCCTGACACATCAAGTCACCGCAGGACTAGGTGCATCCTCACCCACTGAGTTCAAACAAGGGAGTCCGGGTAGAGTAATCAGATTCACAAGCAACAGGTTCAAGGGTAGACCTGACTGCATTTGTTGGGGAACTCATGTGAAGACTAAGCTTCACATCTGCTCCATATGGTTCAAGTTCCAGTCCATGCTTGCACTTTCCTTGATGTATCAGTCTCTAGGAGTACCCACTGGCCCAGATTACTTGACTCTCTTAGACTTCCTGAGGATTCCCTATCTTCTTCAGGTCTCTCAATAGTACCACTAACTCTACCACAAGACAACCAAGCTCCATCTAATGTCTGGCTGTGGGTTCCTGGATTTATTTTAATTGGATACATGGTGGAGCCTCTCCGAAGTTGTGCTAGGCTCTTGTCTACAAAAATATCAGTCTCGTGAATACTGTCTGGGATATATTCTTGCCATTGGGATAGGTTTCAATTCCGGTGAGTCGTTGGTTGGACATTCACTCCATCTATGCTCCGTCTTTGTTCCTGCACATCCTATAGTCAGGACACATTCTGGGTGAAAGGAATTGTGGATGGATTGCTGTCCTTATCCCTCCACCAGTGTTTTTCCTGGCTACAGGAGGTAGCCACTACAGGCTCTATATCCCCAGCTTCTTGGAGTCTCAGCTAGAGTCACACTCATAGTCTTCCTGGAAACTCCTCCCATCCCAGGTCTCTGGCATTCCCTAGAGATGCTCTCTCCCACAGATTTCCATTCTCTCTCCCCTGCTCTCTCTATGCCTGCTCTCTCACCTCCGTTAAGCTCCCAGTCTCCTCTACCACCCAGCTTTCTCCCTAGATCCACATCCAATATCTATTTTTATTTTTCCTTCTAAGAAAGATTCAAGTGTCCTCCCTTGGGCCCTCTTTTTAATTTGACTTCCTTGGGTCTGTGGATTGTTGTGCGATTGATTATCCTGTAATTTATGGCTAATATCCACTTATAAGTGAATATATACCATACATGCCTTTTTCTGTCTGGCTTTCCTCAGGATGATATTTTCTGGTTCCATCCATTTGCCTGCAAATTTTATGATGTCCTTGTTTTTAATAGCTAAGTAGTATTCCATTGTGTAAATGAACAATGTTTTCTTATTCATACTTCAGTTAAGGGCATTTGAGTTGTCTACAGCTTCTAGCTATTACAAATAAGGCTGCTATGAATATAGTAGAGCAAGTGTCCTTGTGATACAGTGGAGCATCTTTTGGGTATATGGTCAATACTAATATACTAATCCTGGATCTCGAGTTAGAACTCTTCTCAATTTTCTGAAAAATGGCCAAATTGATTTTCAAAGTGACTGTACAAATTTGCACTCTCACCAATAATGGTAGAAAACTCCTGCCGTTCCACATCCTAACCGCACTGTGCTGTCCCATGAGATTTTGATCTTAGTCATCCTGATGGGTGTGAGGTGGAATCTCAGAGTCATTTTGATTTGCGTTTCTCTGATGACTAAGGAACTTCAACATTTCTTTAAGTGTTTTCAGCCATTAGAGATTTTACTATTGAGAATTTTCTGTTTAGCTGTGTACTCTGATTTTTTTCTTGGTTATTTGGGTTGTTGGTGTCTAGCTTCCCAAGTTCTTTGTGTAATTTGGAAATCAGCCCTCTGTTGGATATAGGGTTAATGAAGATATTTTTCAGTCTGTATATTGCCGTTTTATCCTATTAACTGTGTACTTTGTCTTGCAGAAGCTTTTCATTTTAATGAGGTCCCATTTATTAATTGTTGATTTAAGTTCCTGAGCTGTGAGTGCTCTGTTCAGGAAGTTGTCTCCTGTACTACTGACTTCAAGGTTATTCTTTACTTTATGTTCTATTAGTTTTATTGTATCGGATTTTACATTGAGGCCTTTGATCCACTTGGACTTGAGTTTTTTCCAGAGTGACAAATATGGATCTAGTTGCATTCTTCTTACATGTAGAAATCCAATTAGACTATCATCATTTGTTGGAAATGTTCTCCCTTTTCTATTGTATAGTTTTTGCACCTAAGTAAAAAATCAAGTATCCATAGGTTTGTGGGTTTATTTGCTTGGTTTTGGTCTGACTCCATTGATCAATCTGTCTGTTTCCATACCAATATAATGCAGTTTTTATTACTATTGCTCTACAGTATAGCTTGAGGCCAGGAGTGGTGATAGATCTCGAAATTCTTTTATTGTTTTAGCTCTCCTGAAGTTGAGGTTTGTTTTTTTTGCTGTATTATAATTTTGATGAGAATCACATTTAATCTGTAGATTGCCTAAGGTAAGGTGGCCATTTTCATTATACCTATCTCTGGTGGGTGATGGTCTTGAAGGGAAATAAAAGCATTCGTAAATATATTTTTACTGGATATTTTATTTACATTTCAGATGTTATCCCCTTTCCCCATTTAACCCCAACCCAGGAATCTCCTATCTCATATCCTCTCCTGCTTCTTTGAGGGTGTGCCCTCACCCACCTACTCTCACCTTCCTGCCCTCAAATTCCCCCACAATGGGGCATCCAGCCTTCATGGGACCAAGGACTTCCTCTCCCACTTATGCCCAACAATGCCATTCTCTATATACAATGGGATATATATACAATGCCTACATATACAACGGGAGCCATGGGTCCCTTCCTATGTGCTCCCAGGCTAGTGGTTTAGACCCTGGGAGCTCTGGTTGGTTGGTATTGTTGCTCTCTGCATGGGGCCAAAAACCCTTTTAGCTCCTTCAGTTTTCTTTCTAACTCCTCCATTGGGAACCACATGATCAGATCAATGTTAGCTGTGAACATCTACATCTCTATATGTCAGGGCCTTGCAGAGCAAAATAAATGCATTTAGGAACCATTATTAAAAGTAAGAGTAAGAAAATTTTAAGCCTACACTTTCTTTGTTATGTATGTTTAATGTTTTGATTAGTATGTGGTAAAAGGACATTTTTTTTTCTGGTTCAGCCTATTTGATGTTCTGTTTGCTATTTATATCATATTGCCATCTCCTTCTTTAGATTAGAAAATTTTTCTTCTATAATTTTGTTGAAAATGTTATCTGGGCCTTTGGCTTCTCCTTCCTCTATTTCTGTTATTCTTAGGTTTGTTCATTCCCTGGCTTGCTCAGCTGGTGTGTTTCCAGTGAATGCTAGAGGCTGGGAAAATGGGAAGAGTTGGGGAAGAAAGGATGAAGGAGTAGTAGATATTTGTATTCTGTTGGGGATAGGGTCAGAGAAGAAAGGAATACTGGAGCAGGTGTTTTGCTATTCATCTAGGGATAAGATTCAGCATTTTTTGTTATGTAGGGATGAAGAATTTTTTATAACTATATCATAATTATGTAATAAGTGATTAAGCTGAGCACATGAAGTAAATGCCTTTCTTTTATATTTGGTCCAAACTGAAACATTAATAATGATAAAGACACCAATTTCATGAGGCCTCTTTTAATGTTCCAGATTACCTAGATATTTTTGTGTTAGAAACTTTTTAGTTTCAGTATTTTCTTTGACTGATGTATCAATTTATTTCTATAGAATCTTCTGTACCTAAGGTTTTCTTTTCCTCACATAGAGTGCAGTAACACACTGAATAACTAATGGTGGTAGCTATTTAACCTGACTACTGGTTCCTGAGAGATGATAGGCAACCAATCTACAAATCATCATGTTTCCAAAGACAGATTTTTCTTTTGTACCTACAGATGATATAAACCCATATGACAATGGGAAACATCAAGCAATAAAAGCAAAGTTTGGATCAATGCATTGTTGACACAGAAACAGATACAAATTTCACTTTTTCTTGAAACCTATGACAATTACCCCCCATTCTCTATTGCAATATTTCCACTGTAGAGTAAAAATTTCACATCCCTGGGCACAGTGGCTACTTTCACATAGAGTCCTCATTTGCATTTATTCATGGATTATTCATTAGTTTACATTACCTTCTCTCGCTATCCCTTGACACTCAGAAAGCATTCCAAAACACAGTCATCATTGGTTCTACCCCCATTAACACTCTGACTCACTGAATGTTTGAAGGAGTATCTGCTGATTAATAACCTTTTTATTGATGACCTTTTACTCCTTGTATATAAGACAACTGAAGTGATTGAAGTACAATTTTTACTGTCATTTCTCCTACTGCTAGCACAAAAAGAAAAGTTTGAAGCTTGTGATGAACCTTGTAATGGTTTGAATAGGTTTGGCTCCCATAGACTTATGAGATTGAGTGCTTGGCCCACAGGGAGTAACACTATTAGGAAGTGTGTCCTACTTGAAATAAGTATGGCCTTGTTGGAGGACGTGAGTCACTGTGGGAGTAAGCTTTAAGGTCCTCGTGCTCAAGCTTCACACAGTGAAGAAGAGACAGACTCCTTCCAGCTACTTTCAGCTCAAGATGCAGAACTCTCAGATCTTTCCCCAGCATCATATCTGCCTGGATGCTGTATGATTCCTTCCATGATGATAATGCACTGAGCCTCCGAAACTGAAAGCCAGCCCCAATAAAATGTTGTCCTTTATAAGGGTTGCCTAAGTCATGGTGTCTCTTCAGAGCAATGGAAACCCTAAGTAAGACAGACCAATACTGGTACAGTTTGGACTATGCTTACACTTGGCATCTCTTTCCAAAACAGCATACTTTGTTTGGAATCATTCTAAACTGGCATAGCAAATTGGTCGATCATAGGTCAAACTTTCCCTTATTGAATATAAGATTT
This sequence comes from Rhabdomys pumilio, assembly GCA_030674055.1. NCBI lineage: Eukaryota > Metazoa > Chordata > Mammalia > Rodentia > Muridae > Rhabdomys > Rhabdomys pumilio. Next base: position 138,324,323 of record JANHMN010000004.1, on the reverse strand, counting down.
CATTTTTGGATAGGATCTGATTTTTCTGCTGATTTCACATATGTTTCAAATATATTGAATCCAACTCAACACAGTGTTAAGCTATATACTGATTTGATAAAGCAACATTAATTACAAAGCCTTTACCTATTCAGCTATCTAAAGAAAATTATAGCAAATTATTGTCCACAGATAATAAAAACATAACATTATGAAATTGCTGCCTTTATCATTGGGAGCATCTGAGTCATCTAACACAATGGTATTTTATCTCTTTTGGGAGTGTCTTCATGCTGTATGAAAACATACATCCTCTGTCTTCTAGAATGGGATTTTACTTTACTTTAATTGCTTAAAGTCCCAGACAAACATCTCACAATTATGTGTCACTTTACAAAGTTTTTTCACAACAACAGAGCTATTGCTCTGTTTCTAGTTTAAGGGATATCCTGAGGCAAGGTCAATGGCTAGCATTTCACTTAAGGATAGGAAAATAAAACACAGTATTTCAAGGAAAAGACAATTCATTAACTGTCATGAATAAGTTTAAACAACCTGGAAAATGGTTATAAGATCTCTTGACTACTTTCTGAACATTCATTTATTTGTGAATTACTAAACCAATAGTACAACAAAACTATGTGTCTTTACAAAATTAGAAGCATCATGAGTGAAGGTTTAGTGGTGTATGAAGGCGTTTTAAAGACAACAATATAAGTAAGGCAAAATTAACAAAGTTACCATATAGTATTATATTTATTCATGAAAATGTAAAACCTAAACCTGATATTTGGAATTGAATTTTTGACAGTAAAATACATTCCTGTGAAATATTTTAAAAATTATAAAGTTAATAAATTTTTTGCACTTCAATATAGTAAGCCAGTCCTGACAGTCTTATACTGCAAACAAAACATGAGCTTTATTGGCTTCATTTATCACTGAAAATGTAAGATCAATAGAAAGGGACAGACTGTTCTACATCCAAGACTTTGTGCTGAGGCAGTCATTTATTTGAAGAGAAAAGTCACAATATGACAGATGCAAAAGATCAAGGATGGGTGGGAAAATGTGTATGGACTGACATACATACCAGAAAGTGATGTGGATCAAATAACAAACATTGTATCAGCTTGACAGAAGTGATTTTAGCAGACAGCAAACTTGTACATTAGCTGTTCTTAAGAGGAGGGAGAGTTTCAACTTAACATTGTAGACAAGAAATTCAGAGGGAGGAAAAATACACATATTTGAGGAGATGGCTGCCATTTATAAGGAGATGGCTCCAGACACTAAGTGAAGAGGGACGTGGCTATATAAATCAAAGTTATATGGGCTATGCTGTGATTAACATCATCCCTGGATGCCTGTTCCCAGTCCACCGGTGAGGGGATAATCATCTTTCTGCTTGCTTTAAGAGACACAGAGTGAATCAGGGTCCTAGGTTTATGCTACCCATCCAATTATACTGAACATTAAACAGTAAAATCATCCTTTGAATACTAGCAAGGAGAATCAGCATTTTGATGTTTGTTGCTTATGGACTTAGACGGAGATTCACAGAAATATTGTTTCATCTCAAGAACTTTAAGGCCTGTGTAACCATTTCTCTGTACACAGCAGATAGAAATTGGACAGCATGGAGGATGTAGAGCATGTAATGGAAAATCCTGGTATATATACTTTTAAGAGTGTCGTTTTCTTTCATCTGGAATGCAGCCATTCAAGCTAAGCATATATTAAGACTTGCTTGTTTACCATTTTAGTTTTGTAAAACAAAACGCAGGGACCATGAGATGAGCATGTCCTAAAGGTATCTATTTTTCTTTTTAAAATTATAAGTATAAAACATACTAAGAAATATATTCATGCATAGCACATGTCCAGGAATGTGTCCATTTTCATAATGGTCTCATACCTCAATACATTTCCATGCTTTTTTGTTCAAGGGGAATATGACCTCCTTGTTTTTCTTGCCTGCTGCTGCTAATGTCTTGATGTCTTTCCCTTCTTTCATGTATTCACTTTGCTTATCTGGCTTTAAACTTAGCATGAAGCAAAGCCAATGCCTTCGGTTACACATCAATTTTGCATGACTGAATACAGTGGGGAATACATGGCAGGTAGCAGAGAACATCCAAGGATTGAGGAGAAGTATGTTGCAGATGAGACTGTTGACAGTGCCTACGAGCATGGCAAGTGTGAAGAAAATATCACCTCTCTACAGAATTAATGCTATACCTGAGATAACACTAAGTAAAAATGGAGATAGCATAGTTCTTAGAAAATGAATAGAATAGAGTCAAAATTGAATGAGACATTAACCTGAAGACATTTTGACAAATGATTCTATGGAGTAAAATATGTTATTAAAGAAAATATTTTGGCCTTTAAAAGAGGATTTCATTGTCTCAACAAAGAATGCATCCTTTATAGGTGAAGGAAACCTAATCAAATGGCCTGAGATGGTGCTGAGTGCATGGAGAAGAATGCAGGACTCTGTTTTCAGAAGTGTATGTACAATAGGTGAAATCTGCAGCAAAATATTTGCGTGAATTGGTGATTCAAAAAATAGAAATTTTGTTTAAGGGTAATGCCTGAAAACATTCTGCTGTTTATCAGGTGTCTAAGGAAAGCATCTGAGAGTTCCAATGACAACAGTGATGTTATGAACATTATGCTCCTTGAAGGTGGACTGGACCCTCAACAACAGAGGTCAGTTCCACTTTTGAGACCATTCTCTTACTTGCATTTGGATAATCCTAGATTTCTAAACTGTCAATTTCAGAAAATCTGAGCATCCAGAGTATGAAGGAGAATGGTAAATGCAGTCCAGGATATGCATGACAGCTGTTTGCTACATGGAGGCTTGGCCACTGTAGCTTTCCTCAACTACTAATTTCTGTGTGCTTCTGGAACCCAAAATATATGCACATCCAGCCATCATATACATACAGAGCAATTAGGAAAGCAAGACAGACCTACTACCAAGGCATCTTGTTGGGAACATGTGTCAATACTGAATTCAGTCTAACAGAAGCCATCAGCATCAAATCAAAACTACTGGCTTCTTACAGGTATAGTTCTCTGGCTACTTAATATATGAAAGAGAATTATATCTCCACATGTTCAGACACGAGGAACCATTTTTCTTCCTGTATATATTTTTGAGATTTACTTTGAATTACTTTTTCTTAAAAGCCAAACCAAAACCAAATAAGAACTGAAACATTAAAATCAAATTCTTACCAGCATAGTAGAATGCTTATTTTGACCACACAGTGATGTTTTGAACCATGGCAGATATCATGTACAATGGTCCCCTCATGTACTATAACAGGCCTGAAAGTTCCATAGTCTCAAATCCATGTCCTTGCATGGGTAACTTGCTTGTAGTGATAATGGCATTGCCTGGCCAGTCCTGCAAAAGTTTAATGTATATAATTTTGTACATTACATCATAGTCAATAATCATAAATCATCTATTACTGTTTAATGTATTCCAGATTCTCTTTATTATTATTTTTGATTCTTTATCAATCCATTGTTCTATTTTATTGATGATTATGACAATGGTTATATCAGTTTGCTTTTGTTGAACATGACTCTAGAAATAGTAGGCTCCAGACACCTTTGGTTTATTTTTTATTATGCCACAAATATAATTTTCTTGCAAGACAAAATTATAGTTACAAGAAATACATTTGGGCCTATATAGGGCTAGCAATCTGAGGACAGCTTGACAGCATAGATAGTGTAGTAATGGATTTTATTTTCTGGTTGTTTTTTTCTACCTTGTAGAGAAAGTTAAATGCCTACAGAGGTTTGTCCAGACACAGAAACATAGACTAAAGTAGGTTAATTTTACTGTATAAAAAATATACCTTAATAGACTTAGAGAAGGTAAATAAATAGACTTAGAGAAGGTGAATAGAAGACAGCGAACATGAAACCACAAATCTGAATGTTTAAAATCTCATAATACAAACAATATGCTAAAGGGTCACTGACCAATTAGAAACACCTTTGAGTTTGATGCTGTCTAGTATGTTGTGAGACACAGTGTGAGAGTCTTCAAACAACTATTTCTCCCTCATCTACAATACAGACCTACAATCTGAGGAATAATCTGAATTTTTAGAGATTCTTGGGTGCCTTCAACGAATCAACTATGAACTTCATAAAACTATTTCCAATACTTTTGTGATTTGATCATGAAATATTTCCAATATTCTCACATGTTGGTCTTGCTTCCTAGCTGATGGTATTATTTGGGGAAGTTCTAGGAACTTTCTGGTATGGACTATCCTTGTTATTGTTTTTTGCAAATTTGAAATACCTGTACTTATTTAGGAAAAGAAACACCTGGTGAAAAAATTAAAATACAATGTAAAAACACCAGGTGAAAAAAATAAAAATACAATACAAAAAAGTCTCCATAGCATTGGAATTTAAGTCTGTTGGGGCATTTTCTTCATTAATGATTAATGTGGGGTGTCTACCCCACTGCAGATAGTGCCATCACCAAGCTGGTGGTCCTGAGAGGAATATAAAAAATAGAAAAGTAAACCTGAGGAGCAGGCCAGTAAGCAGCTGTCACTGATGGACTCTGTTTGACTGCCTGACTCCTGGTTTCTTCTTGAGTTCCTGACCTGACTTTTCTTCAGGACAGACTGTGGTTGGGCAAAGAAACCTTTCTTCCTTAAGTTGCTTTGGCTCCTGGGGTTTTATCACAGAAATAGAAAGCAAACAAAGACATGGACAGAGCTGGAGAAAGCATATCATGGGTGTGTGTGTGTGTGAGTCATGAAGTTTCTACTCAGCCCCTGGCCTTTCTGCACCTTGTTTCTATTCTGCATGGCATGAGTAGCCTGTGCATCATGCTCCAAAAATAATTTTCTATTTCATTGTCTTTATAACCAAAGGAGCCAAGGTCTAAGAGTTACAGTGTCTGAAAGTAAGCCAACATGAAACCTTTCTCCTTTTAAATTGTTCTTTCAAATGTTTTGGTTACAACTACACAAAAGTAAGCAACATATTTGTCTTAGGGTTTCCTTTGCTGTGAAGAGACACCATGCCAAAGGCAACACTTACGAAGGACACCATTTAATTGGTGTTATGGTTTGTCTGTGTTCAGCCCAGGGAGAGGCACTTCTAATAGTGTAACCCAGTTGAAGTAGGTGTGGCCTTGTTGTAGTAGGTGTGTCACTGTGGGTGTGGGCTTTAAGATCCTCATCCTAGCTGCATAGAAGCCAGCATTCTGCTAACAGCCTTCAGATAAAGATGTAGAACTCTCAGCTCTGCCTGCTCCATACATGCCTGGATGCTGCCATGCCCCAGCCTTGATGATAATGGACTAAATCTCTAAACTTATAAGAGATCTCCAATTAAATATTGTCCATATAAGAGTGACTTGGTCATGGTGTCTGTTCATAGCAGTAAAACGCTAACTAAGAAAATTGGGGACAGTTTACAATTTCATAGATTCAGCTCATTATCATCATGGAAGAAGCATGACAGCATCTAGGCAGGCATGGATCTGGAGGAGTTGAGAGTTCTACATCCTGTACCAAAGGCAGCAAAGAGAAGACTGGCTCTATAGGCAATGAGAAAGAGACTATGAAAGCCCACACCCAAAGTGACACACTTTCTCCAACCAAGGCTCACCTATTCCAACAAGGCCACACTTCCTAGTAGTGCCACTCTCTGAACCAAGCATATTGAAACCACCATATATTAAACAATAGTATTCACATAAACCAAATGCATCTATCTATCTGTCTATCACATGGCCAATAACCTTTTGGGTGCATCAAATTCTAAATTATATTTTAAATGATTATCTTCTCAAAATTTAATTTTATGTATTGTTTATTCTGCATATTTTGTTGAACATATGAATCCAGATATTTATTAAGATAACAAGCATATTTTAAATAGCATGTGTTGATTATTCAAAGTAACAAGTTTTGTTGTGATATTTTCATAGCTATGTGTAAACAAACTTTCACCAGATTCACCTATGTTATCATCTCTTCCCTTCCATTAGAACTCTTCTTTCCACATAGTACCCCTCCCAGTTCATCCCTTTTACAAAGTCAGTCTCCATTGTGTGTGTGTAAGGAAATGTTATTTCTCTTTCTGAGTCCTGCATACTCTGCTCAACCTGTTGATCTTTGCTTGCTTTTAGTTTCCTGTAAAGCACTTGGTTCTGTACATTGTGGCTGAATAAAACCCCACTGTGTGTTTATACATTGTTGTTAGTTACTTATTACTGATGGGGACTTACGCTGATTCCAGAATCTAACCTTGATGGATAGTGATAAGTGGTTTTATTGTGGGGTATCCAGCAGAACAAAGGACTGTTCAAACATTGGTGTAAGTTGGAAGAAAGTCTTCATTAACTGGCTAGGAACTGCACTGGAGGTTTGAGATTCCAGTGTAGCCCAAAGCCTTTCTCAGGGTGAGAAATCACAAAACATAGCCTAGGTTGGCATGCTTTAGCTAGCAAGAACAGTTAGGCAGAAGCCATAAAAGCTAGGTTAGTGCATTTAGAGACATTCCCAGAACTATGAGCTTTGATGGATTAGATCTTTGTTTTCATTTTGGCAGGTGGTGCTGAGTTTTATGAACTGAATGGCACTTCCATTATGGTGATTAGTTTTACTCTAAGGCAATTGTGTGGAGAATTAATGATGTTTTAGAAGTAGGTTATGTACATGAACATGAGGTAAGTCTGTCCTCTATTATTATGCAGAAAAAATACAGTTAATTGTTTATTTTATCCTTATTTAATTCTTCTACTTTAAAAATCTAAATATGACTTTTTTACGTCACTATTATATGTAATTTAGCTATTATCTCAATCTCAATTAACTTTGCACTCTGAATAATGTTTAATTTAAAAGACAAACTTAATAATGTGTTTTTCATTTTTCTGGTACTTTATAAAACAGTGTGAATATACCTATGACACTCACAGCAGGCACAATAGAGTAATGCAGTACCTGACCCCATGAGTTTGGGCTGATTTTATACAATTGATAGATCCTCACCTTTGAACTTAGTAGTTCTTACTGACTAGAGATGATTATTAATCCTGTTAAGTTGATGAGATTTAGAATTATCATGGAAACCAATCTGGTCACATTTATGACGGATTATCTAGATTGGGTTAGCTGAACTTTTAAGGCCTACTTTATATGTAGCCATTTCCATCCTTTAAGCTGGAATTCCAGACTGAATAAAAAGAAGAAAGTGAGCTGAGTACCAGTGTTCATCATTCTCTGTTTCATGTCTGGAATAAATGTAACCAGCTGCCTCCCCTTTGCACTGCAGTGACTTTGTGTCCCATTGGAGTGTATCCTGGAAGTCTGGGTCAAAATAAACTCCTTCTTCCTATGGTCACTGTTGTTGCCCATTTCATCATGATCACAAGCACAGTAACTACTATACCAAGTATAGTTCACAGTGGAAACTGATATGAGTTTTGGACTGCCCCTGGAAAACACACAGAATTTTGTGATGTGAGACAAATATAATTTGAAAGATCATTATTATCCTGGGGTCTGCCTTAATTTTCAGTAATTTGTAGTTGACTTACTAAGTTCATGCACTCTAACGGCTGCACACTACTGGCTTAGTTGGGGTTTTACTACTCTGAAGAGACACCATGACTTCTTATAAAGGAAAATATTTAATTGGGGCTAGCTTACAGGTTCAGAAGTTCATTATCATCATGGCTGGAAGCATACCCTGGAAGAGCTGAGAGTTCTACATCTTGTCCCAAAGGCAAACAGAAGAAGACTGGCTTCCAGGCAGCTAGGAAGAGGGTCTGTCAAAGCACATCCCCACAATGGCAAACATTCTCTAATAAGGCCACATAGTGCCACTTCCTTGGTCAAGCATATTCTAATGAACACATGTACTCAATTTTATTCTTTAATCATTCTGCCACTTCCTTTATTAATCTTATTCAGACATTGGATCTTTTCTTTTTCCCTTGGAATTATGAGATATCACTGGGAAAAAGACTCCAGTCATATTATCCTGATCTATAAGGTAGTGTGGTTATCAAGGGAAAGCCTGAGAAACTTTCTATTATTCAGGTTTCAGACTGCTGAGGTATACTTCAGGTTTCATACTGCTGAGGTATACTTCTTCCACCCCTGACAGTGCTAATCATAACTGGGAAGCTGAGATCTAGGGCTTGAAACAATATTTACATTCTTTAAGTGTTGCTGAGCTATGGAGAGTTGAGCGAGACCTGTGGGTAGAGCATACAATGCACAAAACAGTTTCCCTTTGGGTTTTCAAAATGCTGGTCATGGATGCCACTGGAGCAGGATGGACTGTTTTCCCTTTTGTATGAGTGACCTCTTTTCCAGCAATGAGATACATCAGAGAGGCTAATGGAAAATACTTTCTGATGTTTTGTGCTTTGATTTCTGTACCCTTTAAAGAACTGAAGCTCTACTAAAAACCAAATAACAGTGAATAAATATAAAAGAAAGTAAAATAATTTCTTTTTAGAAATGAAAATAGAAAGTAGACAGTAAGGTGTTTTTTTTTTGTTTTTGTTTTTGCTTTTGTTTTTGTTTTTTGTTTTTTTGGTTTTTTTTTTTTGTTTTTTTTGGTTTTGTTTTTGTATTTCTTCAGATTTCCTTTTACATATTCCTTTCCATCTTCTATTCACACTATTCCAAGGTGAAAGAAAGGTCACAACCCCAAGCTTATGTCTTCTACTCCTTCCCATAAATTTCTGATATAAGACTCACCAGCATTTCCTTCCTCTAATTCTTTTCTTCAGACTCCGCAACATCTGTCTCTCTGTGACGGCATCTGTCTTTCCTTTGTCTCTCTTGTATCATTATGCAACATGTGATTAAAAAAAAAGGAAATATGCCCCATGCACATATGTACCTAATACAAAAATCCAATAGGATGATATTACTTTTGGAAGTAAGTGCAACTAACTTGATTTTTATTTCCAACTGCCTTTGTGCGATTAAATATGGTTGTTATGATAGGTTTTCTGTTACAAGTAATGTTGATGGATTATTGAAGGTCTTATTTTGTGTGAATTTGATTACAGCTTACTTTTTGATTTACTGTGTGATTATTTTATTAAGTGTAAATTGATTCATATGCCATTTCAGAAATACATAAATGACTAATGTATCCAGTCTCTTTGCTATTTTATAATTCATTCTCATGACAAATCTTGTCATTACAAATGACATGCTTTTCTCAAAGTAGCTCCATTGTGGGATTATTGCACCAATATTAGGTGGCATTCTTCTTGCTGGTATCTTATTTCCCATTATTTTTATATTGACACAGGCTAGCATTTACTATTTCTTTCTTCTTCCTGTGAGTCTAGCTGTTCAGTTGGTTATTCAAGGCATCATACAAGACACAGTTTTGCTGGTTAGAAGATAATTACAGATGCTAATAGGACCCTAAGGAATGTCAAATATTCAGAATATGAGTAAAGTTATTGAGTGAACTAACCACTTATTACAGTTTCGTGATAATACAAAAGATAACAAAAATGCTCAACATTTACAGATCCCTGAAAAAGCCTGGGACATAGCAGATGAAATAGTTTTAAAAGCAAAACCATTAAGTAACTTGATCCAAGGTTGTTGTCGAATGTGTATGTACATAGAGTGTGAGTACATAGTAATAAACTATGTACTTGGCATATATGGCATATATGTGAGCACCAGAGTGTCTCCCTCTGTCTCTGAGTGTGTGTGTATGTGTGTGTACACACAAAGACTCACTCATATACATGTATACACACCAAATAAAATTAGATGTAATTTAAAAAAAAAAAACTCATGAAATCATGTTTTACTGATTTTTTCATTTTCTTCTCATTTTAAAAGGTAAAATTGAAACCGTGGATTTTGTTTTATATTGAAAAAGAAAACATAACATTAAAAAAAAAACATAAGTGGTAAATCAGAATCCCAGAATTTAATATACATATAACATTAAAAATGACTCATTTGTATCTGTCTACTGTGGACCAATTTCTCTATCTGATCAAGATGTGTTTCCAATGATTTCTATTAATTCTTTGGTTCCCTAAATATTAACTAGTGACACGCAGTTCAATCTACCATGATTATTTACAAATAGGATTAAATAAGTTTAATGGATCAGATCCAGGAAATTGCCCCTATTTCAGATGCCAGTCTGTGCTGCTTGATCATTTGTACAACCAACTACAAACTTAAAATAACTTCAACTAAGAACCTCTCAAAACTGGGTAATGTTTCAGATTTTAGGAGAATTATCAGTCACTGCCATGGGTTCACAAGGCAGAATGAAGTTCAGTCACCACCCCCATATGAGGCTCAGGGTGAGTATGGAAGGAAGCCTGAAGGGATTCTGTGCCCTTGACTACTTCACCCTTTCAAGTCAGAGTAGTGCTTCCCAAACCAAAGGCTCTCATACTCCATAGTCTAGGCCCTAGACTCAAGGGCTACCCACAGACCTTTGTATCACAGACCCCTCCCCATTTTCAGATCATAAAAGGAGATTGACAGTTTAGGGACAATTCTCATTCATGAACCTACCAAGGACACTAAGCCCAGTTATCTCATTGGCATAAGAAAGATAAGTATTTATTTACAATTTTATTTTTATTTAGATGGTTTATTCTCCTGCTATCTATCTCCTATGGTTCTCACTTTTTGAATTTTGTAAATAAACATACAAAGAACATGGTTGAGCAGGTGCCCTTATAGTAGGATGGAACATCCTTTGGGAATCGGACCAAGAGTGCTATGGCTGGATCTTGAGTTTCATTGATCCAGAAGCTTCTTAGGAAATATTGATTTCCAGAGTGGCTATGCAAGATTACCATATCATCAGCAATAGAAGAATGTTCCCCTTGCTCCACACCACTGCCAGTATAAGTTGTCACTTGTGTTATTGTGACAGTATTTCAAAATAGTTTTGATTTGCTCTTCTTTGATAGCTAAGGTTGTTGAGCATTTTTTAAGTACTTCTCGACCATGTGACTTTCCTTAATTGAGAATGCTCTTTGTAAGTCTGTACACCATTTTATTAGATTTTTGAAGGTTTTTTTATAGTTAGTTTATTGAGTCGTGTGTGTGTGTGTGTGTGTGTTACCAGATTTAGAGTTTATAGAAATCTTTCCCCATTCTTAAACTTGCTTCTTTATTAGATTAACAGAGTCTTTTACCTTACAGAAAATTTCCAATTTCATCACATACCATTTCTTAACTGCTGATCACATTTTCTGCACTGTATTCTGTTCAGAAAGTCTTCTCTTGTGCTAATGAGATCAAGACTATTCTCCACTTTCTCTTCCTTCAGATTCTGTGTCTGGTTTTATACTGAGGTCATTGGTCTACCTGGACTTGAGTTTTGTACAGAGAGATAGGTAGGATCTATTTGTATTCTACAGATAGACATCCAGTTTGATGGGCACAATTTGTTGAAAATATTGTCTTTCTTCAGCATATATATCTGGCTTCGTGTCCACAGGTGTTTGGATTTATTTCTGAAACTTCAATTCAATTCCATTGAATTACTTTATACCAATACTACCCTGTTTTTATTATTAAAAGCTCTGTAGTACAACTTTAAATTAGAAATAGTGAGACCTCTAGGAGTTTCATTTTATCTATACTTTTTTTGTTTCATTGTGTTGTTGTTGATTGTTTATTCATTTGTTTGTTTTTCCATATTAAGCTGAGAACAGTTCTTTGTAGGTCTGTGAAGAATTGTGTTTGTATTTTGATGGGGAATGTATTAAATCAGTAGATTGCATTTCATAGGTGACCACTTTTACTGTGCTAATTATACTGATCCATGATCATGGGATATCTTTTCCATCTTCTGATACCTTCTACAATTTTTTTCTCAAGGACTTGAATATTTTATTATATAAGTGTTTAGTTTGCTGTGTTAAAATTACTTTAAGATATTTTATACTATTTGAAGTTATTCTGAAAGGTATTATTTTCCTGATTTGTTTTCCCCAATCTGATTACCATTTGTATATAGAGACTATTCAACTACTTTGCTGAAAGTGCTCATCTGGTGTGGGAACTCTTCAGCGAAATTTTGAGAATCAATTATATATACTATCATTTAATTTGTAAATAATTATAATTTAATTTCATTTTTAATTTGTATCCACTGATCTTCTTCACTTTTCTTATTACTGTAGCTAAGTATTCAAGTATCATATTGAGTAGGTGTGTAGAAAGTGGACAACATTTTTTCTTTCTGATTTGAGTGGAATTGCTTTTACTTTCTTTCCATTGAAGTTAATGTTGGTTATTGGCTTGGTGTAAACTACATTTATTAAATTTAGATATGCTCCTTGTGTACCTAAATACTCCATCTTGAAGCTATGTTGCCCTTTCTGAATTGAATGAGATCCTCATAGTGTTGTTGTTGTTGTTACTTCAGTTTTTTATGTAGTTAACTTCATTTATTGATTTTCATACATTGAACTATTTCTGTATCTCTGGGATGACGCCTACTAGACCATTGCGAATAATCTTTTAGCTGTGTTCTTGGATTCTGTTTAGGGTCTTTGTTATAAGATAAATTGGTCTGTAATTCTCTTTCTTTTTCTTGTCTTTATATGGTTTTTGTATCAGTATAACTATGGCCTCACAAAGTAAATTGGGGAATTCTTCTGTTTCTATTTTGTGTAATAATTTGAAGAATATTGGCATTAACTCTTCTTTGAAAATCTGGTAGATTTCTGCACTAAAACCAACTGGTCCTGAGTGTATTTTGTTTGGAATGACTGCCTCTATTTCACTGTGTGTTATAGATCTGTTTAAAATGTGGTTTCGTCTTGATTTACATTTTGTTAGTGGTACCAACTGAGAAAATTATTCATTTCCTTTAGGTTTTCCAATCTGGTGGATGTTCTTTTCTGGTCCAATGTATTTTGTGTTCAGTATGCTTCTATTACTTTGATAGGAATCTCCTTCCTTTGAATAAAATAATTGTCCTCTCTTATTTAGTTGCAATCATTTTTTTTTTATCCTTTGAGCTGGATTTCTTTCTGTTTCTCAGTTGATATTAACTTTAGATTTGGTCTTTTCATATTGTCTGAAATTTCTTAGATTTTTATGTCAGAGATTTTTTAGATTTAACATTTTCTTTGATTGATGTATTCATTTCTTCTATCCCGTGGTCAATGCATGGGGTTTTCAACTTTCATCACTTGTGTTTTCTTGGTGATCCTTTTACTTTAAGCTCCTGTGCAAACACCTCAGCTTTTCATTTCCATAATTCAGGTTGTTTTCTTTACTGAGTCTACTTCCATTTTCAAGACTTGAAGAGTTTTATTTATTTTCCTCAACTGTTTCGTTATGTGTTTCTGGATTCCTTTAAAGGATTTATATATTTCTTCACATTGTTTGCTTTTGTTTTCCTAGATTGCTTTATCAGATTTATTCATTTCCTCTCTATCTAACTCTATAATCTTTATACATGGCAATTTAAGGTTTAGGTCTTATTGTTAGATTTCAGTCATGTTGGAATATTCAGAGCCTGTTGTCGTATGGTTGCTGGTCATTTAGTAGAGACATTTTACTGTGCTGTTTGTTTTTTTTGTACTATTGTGTCTTTAGGCTGACTTCTAAACATCTGGGATTGGGATAATTAAAAATTGAAGCATCTATATCTGGTTTTGTCTTTGTTGGGTGTGTGTTTTGTTCCTTTGTTTCTGGTTTCTCTGTGGATTTTAAGAGAGTATCATTCCTGTTAGAAACATTTCTGTTAAATATATAGTCACTAGGTATTCCAAGTAAAACATATTTCTTGGTTTGGGGAGCTAACACTTAGAAATAGTGCTAGAGAAGATGTCTGAAGACATTGACAGGAAGATGGAGACAAGTCACTCAACCAGGATCCACTTATTTACTCTCCATGGAATTGAAGTAGATTGTGAAGGGAGGTTGGTCCACAAAGTCTTTTTAACATCTAAGGATGGGACTTGGGGATTGGATCTGTTTTCCTGGCCTGCTGACTGCTGTGTTTGCAGAAAATGATTGCTTGTGTTGGAGGCTGTGAGTTGGGGGAAGGAAGGTTGGAGGAAAAAAATCGTTAATATCTCTTATGGATGGTATCAGACAACAAAGAGAAACCACAGCTATTCTATTATAGAGCTGGGGATGAGAATTAGAGCATTAGGACTGAGTGACCAGAAGGATGATGAAGCTCTGTAGTCAGCCTGGTTCTCTTACAGGATTGGTCTTTGGGTTGACAGAATATATCTGCTTGAGTTGGGGGTCTAGTATTACTTTTTAAACACATGCAGCAGCCACATTTATGAAATGTTAACACTGAGAGTAGCAAAAATTTTCAGGTGTTGATAGTACAATTCTTTATTCTCAAAATTCAGTAAGCAGAGGCAGAAGCACGTGAACCTGTGAGCTCAAGACCAGCCATTGCTACTCAGAAAAACACTCACATTGGCATGCATGTCAGGGACAATATATGGTTCCACATTCTCCATTTCCTCCTTTAGAGTGTCAAGTTGCCACTGCACACCAGGCTGAAATGATGAAGTAGAGTCCAGAATGGATGCAGTTGGCAGGATCCCAGTCCAGCAGGATTGAGTATGTAGGGGAGAGGGAGACTTTCTCCAAAGATTTAGTGTTACAGCTTTGTTAGACAATACTAAATGAAATAGCTCTCTTGGATGATCTTCAGGGAAACAGCTGGTACACATACATGTTACTTGGTGTAAACAAAAGCTATATATATGAACCTTGGAGAATGGGAAAGAATTTTCAGGGTGACTGTAAATTATTGGCTAGAGCTCAAAGTACTGTGATTGCCTCATTTGTATGAAGAAGCATTTTAGGAACCCCAGGTAATCGCTGGGTGGGTTCTTATGGGGAAAGAGGAAGTTGAACTTGGAGGTTTGCCAAGGACTATGTGACATTCCTCAAGTAAAAGATCAGAGGTTGGCCTCTCCAGATTAGGAAGAGGAAGTCGTGATAAGGGAGTCTCAATTTTTCACCAAAGGAGCTATCTCGACATGATAGACTATGACCTTACATAGCAAAATACAACTTCTCACATAGGAAATATAAAGTCAGAAGTGTTAAGTATCTTCCTTACTTCATCAGTAGCACTGATCCTATGACCTACTATTAACATGAAAGCACAACCCAAATGTTCTCAAATCATGAGAAATAAAACCAATGAATAATAAGTATATAATGTCAAATTGTAGTTTTTACCATATACATGAGGAGTTGTGAGTGGTTAGGCCAGACATATTTAAAAGAGTTTTTTCTTTTTTTATAAAATGTTATTTCATTCACAAGGTCACCTATGTGTATGAAATTGCAGTTCAAACAGACTGTGAAGATTCCTATCCCTGTAGCTTATAAAGAAAATGCACCACTTGTTAGTTTCTTACTGAAAATAAACAGCTATATGGTAGACTGTTTCTAAAGGAGGAACTTTTAATGTAATTTTATGTACATAAAACAGAAACATAATGGGAATTAATGGATTCTAACATTCAGAGCAAATGCCAATAAGCCAGACACAAGCACTTCCTTTGAAATAATAAAACAAACGGTGGATTACAGGTCTCCTCAATGAGGGTTGACAGAGGTGGGACCTGTTACAGTTTACAAATTATTATAATAAAATTTTTTAGAACTTGGAAATAACTTGTAAGCTTTACTCAATTGAACTTAGTGACTTCTATTTGTAAAGACACAAATTCTTAGAAACAGGCACAAAGGAAACTTTCTTTGATATAAAAATTTAGAAGATGACTTTTAAAAATTTTGACCTGAACAAAATATCTTAGAAAATTAGATTGCAGTTGGTGTTCAAAGTTGCAATATCTTACTGTTTATTTTACCCAGTTGTAACTAAATAACTAAGACAGCATCTTAAACTCTGTTCATAAACGTACACAGATATAATGATCACATTTAAAACAAAATTTAAAATGTTGCTTATGATTTGCAATTTGAAATGTATGAAACAATTCCTGAAGTGAATATTTTGTAAACTCAAAATATTCTGAAATCACAGTCATGAAGCAGGAGCATTGGCAGCTGCATGTACTACAGAGTCGTGGGTTTACTTGCGTTATTATGATCAGTAATGCACTTGAAATGAGTCCACATGAGTACTCCAAAAATAGTTCCTTTTGAATATGGAATAATTTCTCTCTTATATATGAAAGTATGCTATGGCTCAGAAAAATGTAATCATTGTTTAAGAAACATATTTACCTAAACAAGATAGCTGTGTTTTAAATTGATATGACTTCCAAATAGCATGACTGGAATCTTAACACATATGCAGTAACATAACTGGGAAAATTGATGAAGATTTCATTGCATGTTTAATTTATTGTTTGTTGTCATATAACTAAATTCTATGCTTTCATTATTTTTTTTTTTAGTTTTTTGACACTGTCACTAAGACTTTTTATTTCCTAATTTACCTTAAACAGATATATAATTTTAAATATGTTGAGTGTTAAGTGGGTCCATTAAACAGTAACAGAATTATCCATTTCAGAAATTTGTTGGTATAAAAATAAACTCCTCTTGGATTAGCTGAGAGTTATAGCAAATGCATAGCAACACTAAACGTTGTGTTTGCCTTCACACATACAAATCCAGCTTGCTAAGCTATCAAGACTGAACTTTGTGTCAAAACCAAACCAAAACCCCCCAAAAAAGATCGCTTTCTAACTCTCCTAAAATGTGATGTTACAGGTCTGCACGGTGTCCAAGATTCTGGGTCTGGTTGGCGCATTTGTGACAAATTCCTCCCCAGAGCTCCAAAACTCTTTCTTTCTTTCTATCATTAGCAGTTTTAAATAAAAAGCTATTTTCTTCCTGTGCTATGGAGAGATACTTTCTTCCCTAGATCAGAAAATTACACCAGAAAAAGAGATTGTTTACACTTGGCCACTGTTTGTTTCTCTTCCTGCTCCAGTATAGAAGCTTTTGCTATTTTCCACTTACCCAAGAACTGAGAGAAGTGCTCCTAAGTAGTACCATCCTAACAGCACTTGGGTTTTCCCACTTTTATTGAAAATAGACATTTTTTTCCTTACAGAATATGTCTTGATTATGGTTTCCCCTTCATCTACTCCTGTCAGTTCCTCTCTACCTTCCTTCCTCTCCAGATTCACTTTTTTCTGTCACTTATTAGAAAAAAAAGGCTACTAGAGGATAATAAAATAAAACAAAATAAATATAACAAGATAAAAGAAAAACTATCGCATTGAATATTGATAAGAGAAGAAGGAAAAGAGCCTAACAAAAGACACAAGAATCTGTGACCTATTTGCTCATATATCCAGGATTACCATAGAAATATTAAACTGAAAGATATGATATATATATGCAAAGCACCTAGTACAGACCCATGTCAGCTCTGTGAAGGCCGCCTTAGTCTAAGTGAGTTCATATGAGCTTTGATCATGGTCATTTAGAGGGTCTTGCTTAATTTCTGTTCCGCAACTCTTCTGGATCTTACACACTTTCTGCACCCTCACAAGTTTTCTGAGCCCTCAGGAAATGGATTTGATGGAGACATTCTATTCCAGGCTGAATAATCCATGGACTCTCAGCGGGCAAAATGTCTGGCTGTGGGTCTCTTTGCTCCCATCTGCTGCAGGAAGAAGCTCTGATAAGGGCGGAGCAAGGCACAGATGTATATGTATCACAAACTGTCGTTAGGAGTCATTTTATTGCAATGTGTTTGGTTAGTTGGTTAGTTTGGTTTGGTTCTGGTTTGGTTTTTGTTTTGTTTTGATTTGTAGTTTTTAGTGTAGTAAGTCCTATTGGGTCTTGGTCTCAGGGTCTTGGTCTTTGGTCAACCAAACTGTCTTGAATTTGGGTTCCAGATCATAGAGTAGGCCTTCCTGTAAATCAGGTATTGGCTGGTCACACCCACAAGCTTTGTGCCACAATTGCTCTGGCATATCTTGCAACCAAGACACCATTGTACATAAAAGGGTTTGTGACTGACTTGGTGTTTCTGTTTCTTTTTTTTGAGGGCTTGCCATGTAATTTCACTAGCAAAGTTCTAGAATGTAGGTGGAACAATTCTCAGTAGGCACCAACTCTTCTTCTGTGTTCAATAAATTGTGTAGGTATTATGTTCAATAATGGGGGCTTACTGTCAGTTTGTAGACAGCAATCTTTAGTCTTGGCAACAGTGTAGGTTGTTTTGGGCTGGCTCCCACTAGAACCCTTTTGACCAATAATCTGTAAACCAATTCTGATACTAGAAATTTCATTTGGTAACAAAGAATGACCAGTTAGAACTGGTCCTACAGACGACAGAAGGAGATTAAGGGAGTATATATAGGAAATGAAGAAATCAAAGTGCGTTTATTTGCAAATAAAATTATTATATATACAAATGAGATTAAAACTTCTACTGACAATTTCTACAGCTGATAACCACTTCAAGCAAAGGAGCAAGAGTCAAAATTGACACTAAGACTAAATACCCTTCCTATATATGTATAACAAAGGGACTGAGAAATACACTAGGGAAGCAAAAATATACACAATAGCCACAAAAGAATATATCTAACCATGTAAGTGAAAACTTTGCATAACATAAACCTTAAGACATTGAAGAAAGAATTTGAAGAAGACATCAGAAGATGGAAAAAATCATCCATGCTAAAGGATTGCTAGGATTCATATTTTGAGGATGACAATCCTACCAAAAGCATTCTTCAGTTTCAAAATACTCTCCATTGAAATTTCAACACAATTCTTTGCACAAATCTAAAAGACAATTTTCAGATTTATATGGAAGAAGAAGAAAACAGGGTAACTAAAACAATACTGAATTCAAAAAAAACCCTCTGGAAGTATCATTTCCAATATCAAGTTGTACTACAGAGCTATCATAGCAAAAACCACATGGTATTGACATAAAAACTAAAATCTTGATCGATATAATCAAAGTGAAAACCCACATATAAGCCTACACACTTACAAACACCTGCTTTTTAGTAAAAAAAAAGCCAGAAATATACACCAGAAAAGAAACAATTTCAACAAATGGTTCTGATTATACTAGATGGCTGCATTTAAAAGAATGGAAACAAATCCATATGCATCACCTTACACAAAGCTCAACTCCAAATGTGTTCAACACCTCAACATAAAATCAGACATACTGAACCTGATGGAATAAATATTATAAATAAATATTATATTGACCTCACTGGCAGAGAAATCAATTTTCTCAACAGAATCCTGAAGTCATAGGGACTAAATACAACATTTAATAACTGGGACCACATAAAATTGAAGATTTTGTAAAGGTAAGAACACCATCATTCAGACAAAGTGGCAGGCTCCAAAATGGGAAAAGATTGGTAGCTACACATCAAATATATCTAAAATAAATATTTTAAAAAACATAAAATATATACATCAATAAACTCTTAATCCAATAAAAATTGGGTACAAATCTAAGCACATACCTTTGGAGAATGGCCACCATGGAGACAGTCAGGCATGGTGATGAAGAAGTAGCTGGGAACTATATCTTGTTCTGCAGGCAGCAAGTAGAGATTTTATATGTATATCATATACATATTATATGATAGTTGATAGAATGGATCGATGGATAGGCAGACAGACAGACAGGCAGACAGACAGGCAGGCAGACAGATAATAGATAAAGACAGAACCAGCTGTGGGATTT
Source organism: Rhabdomys pumilio (assembly GCA_030674055.1). Taxonomy (NCBI): domain Eukaryota; kingdom Metazoa; phylum Chordata; class Mammalia; order Rodentia; family Muridae; genus Rhabdomys; species Rhabdomys pumilio. Next base: position 138,304,607 of record JANHMN010000004.1, on the reverse strand, counting down.
TAAAATCACAAAGTTGATTACTAGTAACATACCTCATTCAATAAGGCCACATCTCCTAATTCTTTCTAAACACTTTTACTAACTGGCTCATGCATTCAAACCTATAAGCCTATGGAGGTCATTCTTATTCCAATGTCCACATTTGTCTTCCTGCCTCCTATAGACTTGTAGCCATGTTGTAATGCAAAATCCATCCCATCCAACTTCAAAAGTACCCAGAGTATTTCACAGACTCAACACTCTCTAAAAGTACAAATCTTATAGTCTTAAGACTGTATTTTGAGACTTAAAACAATCACCTAATGGTAATCTTATGGGAAAAAAATAAAAAAGATGATCACATACTTTCAATATCCAGTGGCATAAAACATACACTACCATTCCAGAGGGAGAAAAGAGGCTAGTGAGGGAATGATAGATCAAAGCAAGGCCAAGAAGCAGCAGAACAAAGTGTGCAACTGCATGCCTGAGAGTCTGGTATTTAGATGGCTTTCTCTTTCCAGATTTGCTGACTGCAAGACATTTCTCTCAGTTGGACTGTTTCCAAAAGCAGTCTGCAGTTTTCATTGGCAGGTATGCCAGAACTCTGGTATTTTAACATGTTGGGTGCTCCAACTCAATCCAACCTTCATCTTTACAGCTTCATGCATGTCCTCTCTGGGCCTGCATGCTAGGATCCCCTGCCACACCTGACCTTCATGACTTTCTTTAACCATGAAGGAAAGTTTTATAACCCATTTCCTGAATCTTCCTTGATAAAACTATAAATATGTGGCCAAACCTGCCACTTTCTATTTCTTCTGGGGCTAGAATCCTTTAATTATATTTGGGTAAGTTATTTGCTGTTGATACTAAGATACCTCAAGCCTTTTCCTATTACAGGTTTCAGGATCCGCTGGTTATAATTGTGACTTGAGGGCACCACTCCCTTTCTACCAATTTGAATCAGACCTTTTTATAAATCTTTTATCTTCTTCAGCACAAGACTAAACTCTGACATTATATTTTCTGGTGCTCTTTTACTCTTCAAACTGTACATTTTTATTTCCCTTTGCATCTCACTTGCTGAGATCTGCAAACATTAGGCAGAGAGAGAGAGAGAGAGAGAGAGAGAGAGAGAGAGAGAGAGAGAGTTAGACAGAGAGAGAGAGAAACTATTTAACTATTTAAACTACTAACTAGTTCCATTCACTGGGGACCAAGCAGTAAAACTTGAGTCTATGGGTCCATTCTCATTCAAATCACCACACCAGGAAGAAATAAAAACTATAAAGAAGTGTATACCATACATTAGTGTCCCTAAGTATAGAAAGCAGATATTGATGTCATTGAATGAAAGTGTGATAACATTACCTAATAGGAAATCTTTATATAGTTATGGGGCTCTCACGAGAGAAGGCTACTCAGTCTGAGAACTAATTGAGTCTTTATTCCAGACAGTTGGTATCTGTGATGGGTGAGCTCAAAGAGACAAAGTCCCCAGAGCCTTCAATCCAGAATTACTTTTCTTGCCAATATTGCACAGGTTCGTGATTTTCTGAGTATTTGACTACTATGTTGGGCAGTTTTCCTGCAGGATGAATATCAAGATGTACTTTATGTAGTATTGCTGTGTAGATGAATTGATGATTTCATAATTCCTGATAATGATTTTATAGAACTCCTAAATTGATATAAGTAATCTCAAATTCCCTGTAAAATAAAAGTTGAAATAGAGTTCTGTAAAATTTCATGTGTCACAGGCTAATTGCACTATGAAAATAAAGTTTACAATCAAAGAAAGCATTCCTTCTAGGTTAGGAATGAGACCACTATATGGTAACTAAAGTTCATAAACTGGTAATAGGCAATTTAGTGTAGGTTCATGGACAGAAAATAAATGGTGGATGAGTTTATCTATATAAGGCTTCAAAATAATAAGACACAAAGCAGATAATATTTCTCTTGACAATACTGTGCCAACTTATGACATTAAAAACTATTAATTTAATCTTATAGTGAACTTGTGGAGCCAGAAAATGATAATAAATGTTTAGTCATGTATTAGTTTTAATGGAAAGACATGTAAGAAATTCTGCTGTAACACCTTAAGCCTTATAAATCTATGACATAAACTATTGCCTTTGACTTACTACAAACTTATGGAATGTAAAAGGTCTTAGAAACCCATGTACTCCATTGTTCTTGAGTAGGTATAAAAACTGAGAGCAATAATAAAGTGGCAGTGCAGCCCTCTTCTGTTTCATCTAGTGTGCATGTGTTTGTTTGTGCCTGAATTTCTTTCTGCTTTTCATTTCTTTTCTTTCTGTTTTCCTTTTCTTTCATTTATTTGTTTATTCATTTATTCATTTATTTTTGGCTTACAAAGAGTTAATTGACTCCAAGCTTCTTCCTTGGTCAGCAAGAGGTCTACAAGTTAAAGAGAAAAGAACCAATATAATAAAGTTTTATTTCTTAATTCCCTACTGCTATCAGCAGGACTTAATGGCCAGAAACCATCAGCTTATGGCCCCTGAATAGCAAGAGAGAGTTAAGTTGCCAGAAGTAATCAGCTTTTAGTCTCCTGTCAATGCCACACTTGCTGCCATCTTTGGGTACCAAATTGTCTAGGCGGGATCCTGGCATATGAGTCTTAGGACAAAATTACAAGAGAAAACATGATATGGTAACCAATACAGACATGATTTACTATGAAGAGATGAGCAGATGGAAGTGCTCAATAAAGGAAGAAAATTGTGAGTCCATTTTATCTCCCAAAAGGGATATGCAACTTCTAGTTCATCAAGTTTTTCTTTTGTTTTACAAGACTTTTAATTTATTCTCTAGCAATTTCATATAAGAACAGAGTGTATAGTTACCAAGCCCAACCTACTCCTTAACTACCCCTATACACCCCCCAACACATTCTTCCAACCTCCTTGCCTCTCTTTTTAAAATTCCTACTGATTCTAGTTAGTGCTTCCTGCTGGAATGTTGACTGACTTTGTTGACTTTTTGAAAGTCTTGTTCATATTCGCCACAGCAGCTATAAGTTAGTCATTGCAAAATCATGTTATATCCAAAAGATCACATTTCACATCACTTGATCTTTCCCTGTGCCCTGAGGGAGGGTGACAAATCAATAGTCACTTTTAGCACATTAATAAGTTATGAACCTCTGCATTGACTGCTTCCCACTGCAAACGAGGCTTCTACAGTCAAAGCACTAACCTATGGGGATACATCTAAATATGGAGAAATCAGTTTGATGATATGTCTACTTAGAAAATAATAATAATATTAGTTTTCCCCCTAAGACCTTCCTAGCTTTTAGATTTTAACCATTTTACAGTACTAGGCATGGATTTCGTCTTGTGTAGAAGAGATCAGACCCAATCAAAAAGCAATTGGTTAATCCCCATGTTTGATGACATGTCTACTTAAAAAAATAATAATAGTATTAGTTTTCTCCCTAAGGCCTTCCTAGCTATTAGACTTTAACCAGCTTTATAGTACTAGGCCTGGATTTCCTCTTATGTAGAAGAGATCAGATCCAATCAGAAAGCAATTTGTTAATCCTCATAACATTCATTCCACTAAAGGCCCATGAGATACATCCTTTCTAGTAGGTAAATATTGTAGCATTCAAATTCTAGTAATAATATAGAGTCTAGACAACTGATGTCTTTTTTTTTTCATGCCAGTGGCTTACATGGCACATTGAGGGATCCTTTGATCCAAAGAGGGAAGCCCAGCAGCCATTTTATAGCTTTCCTTTTGATGAAACAGTCTATTCAGCAATACAGAAGAAATTAAAAAGGTACAAATTTTGTCTGCACTGTGTTTGTAAATCTCTTTCAGTTCCTATAATCCTCTGATGCGATTTCAGCCTTTCAAAGAGGCATCTATCTTAACCATGCAACACATAACATTACAACACTATCGAAAGCAGCATATTAAGTAGCTCCCAGGAGAATTGAAAATATTAATGGGTTCTGATACCCATTGCCTTTAAAAGGAATGGTCTCTGGTCCTTTTGACATTTTACAGAGGCCGAATTCAGACTGTCCTTTCCTTGGAGAGCTTTGAACTGGAGATTGTTATCACTTTGTGTACAATCCCTCCCCTTTGCTTGTTAGACATTTGACTGTGCACATGGATTAGGTATTAAGAAGGAATAGATACATAAAATACATAATGTTGTTAAAGTTAGTTGAATTTATCCAGAGTAAATGCTAAAACTTGTGAAGTAATAAAATTATTTCTAATGGGATCATTGTGAGGCATGTGATAGATGTTGAGCATTTTTCTCTCGTTAACTGTTAAATTAATAGGATAAAATGTCCAAAATATTAATAGCTTCTTGTTTAGCTCCCTGAAATGATGGTTTTATTTCTTTTGATTATAAGCTGTTGTAACTATGAGCTAAAGGGCTATCCTAGTCAATCAACAGTCTGGTAAGTTTATTATCCTCAAACTGCAAATGCTCGTGTTCAACATTTGTTGGAAAGAGATAAACTTTTAGTTGTCTGTAGTGATTTAACTTCTGACCTGGCTCACAAAAGAAAACACTAGATAAATGATTTTATTAGACATTACCTATCATAATGACTATGACCTTCCGCTCGTGTAAACAAATCTGAATGCTCAGTAAATATTCACTCTCTAAGCACAGTACCTTGTTCTTATAGAAAACTGTACCATGCCATGTCCAAAGTATTATCTGGTGACAATTTTGAATCTGAGTCATCATGTCCTTATAAATCATTGTAGGAATGCGTACTGTGTGTTTTTTGAATACCAGCTACGCGTTGACATTCAATGACTTAATTTCTGCTGTTTTTCTGTAACACGAGTAGAAAGAAAACAATTTTTTGTTTCAAACAGAATATCAATAGAGCAGTCAGATATGATAATCATTGTTTCCCCTGCCACACCCCCACCAATCCCTAAATAAGCAAGGCTACCAAAGATGACATGGTTCTTCTTGCATGTGTGTATCTCCCACTTTCAGCTCTGACCAGCTCCAGCCCCTGTGGTGATAGAACAAGAGCCCACAATGTTTGTGTCATCATTTCCTTCACTCACTGCAAATGCTCATTTGGAGGGTCACGAGCAGTGGGCTAACTCCATGTACATGCATTTCACAATCTGTCTCATAAATAATCTAACCACAGAACTCTAGAAACACTTTAAGTAATAATTTAAAAGACTGTTGCATTATAAAATATTTTCAATGTCCTTTTATTAAGTCAAAATTCTTTGGATAGAGAATTTAAGATATGCCACAGACTTCACTCTGATCTTTTAAGTTTGTTAAGTGAGGAGAGTCTTTTCCTATGGCATTGTAAAATCAGTTTTATATGGGAGACTGAAAATTGAAAGTACTGTAATATAAAACCATGTAATTTTCTATCAAGCCTTTCAAAGCTTCACACCATGGTTCATCTTTGAATTATTTGGTATGTCTTCCTGAGAATACTATGTGCTGACTCTAGGAAAAATCATGAAGAGGACATAATTTGAAAAGAAATGTAAACTTTTTTCTCCACAAAATATGATTCTCAGCAAAACTTAATTCCAAACTATTTAATCTATTAAAATGACAGAATTTCATTTCATTTAAAACAATGAATCTTTTGTGTTACCGTCCACCAGCCTGGCAGAAAAGCAAAAACCTTGAGTTTCAGTGAGACACCTTGTCTCACTGGGTAAAGTAAGGTTGAGTCTGATAAGGGACATCCGACATCCTCCTCTGGTCTCTACAGGTGTGTGCAATAGGTAACTGTGTATGTACAAAATACACACAGATTCTCTCCCTCTCTTTCTCCCTTCCCCTCTCCCTCTCACACTCTCCCTCTTTTTCTCTCTCTTCTCTCTCATTAACTCTCTCACACACAGATGGGAATTGAAATAGTTGAAAAGTGAATGTAACAAGAATAGAAATGACTTTGTAAGAGAAGTTGAAGGTTCTAGCATTTTGTCCAATTTGAGTCAACAGAGGAACTTTCAAAATGAATACAAGAGTTAGACTTATCACTTCTACTCTACATGGGTGTAAATTAATAAACATGATGTCACTCTGATGCATAAAGAACTGGACAGTTGACCAAATATATTAAAGATGATGTGAACCAGTTTTTCACTGTTGGAATACAAATTTACCATAAGCCAGTAGGAAAAGGAAAGGTCATGAATATGATAATAATTTAGAGTTTGAGCTGTCAGAGTTAATTCATCTTTGCTGTGATGCAGTTACTACCAATGCTTATCTGTAGGATACATGTACATATACTATGCAGGTTTGTGTGTACAGATATTATTTCACTGTGTTAGCTGAGAGAGCGCTTCAAGCCCATTTGCATCACAGCAATCAGCATGTCTCCTCTACACATCTTGGTTTCTTAATATGATAAAACAAAATTATATAAAATAAAATAAGAATTAACCTTCCACAGGAAAAAAAGGTCATTTCAACTCAGCAAGAAGACACACATGATTTTCACAAATCTAATTAAACAATAGAAAATATAATTGTTATAACTACTTCTGTGCAGTCAGAAAAACCTCAAGATTGGTATGCATGAAATTTTAAAATCTCTTTGTCTACCTAGAATGATTAAACAAGATTAAGTGCTATTATATTCCATGAATTTTAGTAAATATATAAAGATGAAGAGTTATCATTAGAGTACACACAAATTGTCCAAGGAATATTCTGTTGAGCATGATTTTTCCATAATTAAAGTATGATTATGTTTAAAAATAAATTATGTATGTACTATAAAAATTTAACTATGACAACCAGGTAAGATACTTAGTATAATGCTTAATTCAAAAATAGAAATGGTAAACCATGAAAAAATAAAAATGGTAACAGAATTTTTTATTGGCTTTAGTATTCATGGTTTATAGCATCATTGATGTCCATCAACCTAATTCTTGGAAAATTGTAAGACAGGAATAAAAATTAACTGTAGTTAAGATGTGATGAGAAGTCTAGGCAAACAGACATGCATGTAGTCTGCTTCTGAGAAAGATCAGTTTGCAGATGAGCATGTGTGCAGTCTCACTCCATTCAGGATTTATTTTTACAATTGTTATTTTATCATTTAAAGTATGAAACTCTGTGTGCTTACCTAAAAATACCATGACAAATAGACTCCTAAAGACACACAGATGGATGATGGGCAGATAGATGACCTACAGAAACTGACATAGATGATAAATAGAAGACAAAGAGACAGAGTGATAGATAACAGAGACAGACAGATGATAGACATATGTAGATGATAAATCTTTCTATAATATTGTTCTTACATATTAATACAAATAGGATATATTTTCAATAAATTTGGCAGATTTTACATGATAGAAAAATTGAGCTGGGCAAGGGTATACATCTTTCATTCTAGTACTTGAAGACTAAGACAGAAGTTTGAGTTCAGCCTGGGTAAAAAAGAAACCTCTTGTCAAAAAAGTAAATAAATATCAATAGATAAACAGGTGGTATTTTAACATAAAATTTCTATTTACCACATCTTCAATATAAGCATGCTTGGCTTCTCTTCAAACATTCCATTTGTGTGTGGTAAGTTTCCACAAATGCATACAGTTAATTTATATATTTGTATTGTATATAATTGAATCAGTATTGAATATACCTTCTGAATCTTTCTTACAACCTGCTCTCCACCTTTCTATGGTGACAACAGCTAATTTTAGCTTTGTTCTATGAGTTGTGCCTCAGATTTTTTTCTTAATGATGGATGAGGGAGACATTTTCAGCATAATTAAAATTGAAAAAGACTATAGCTGAAGTCTGCTTTACTTTGTCCCCTGCCATCCTATGCAGCCAGTTAATGCCATGATAAATAAGTTCTTCTGTGATTGTGAAACAGCAGCTGTCATTTGAGACACACTGTTCAGGAGCTGATCACATTGCATCCCACAGGGCTGGAGATTTATTCTTTTAGTTCTCCATGGGACACAGTTGCAATGGCCGTTTTATTTTTGGCTTGCCTTTAAGGTTCAAATGACAACTGCTTGATTGTCTTCCCAGGGTTCTATTAACACTATTGACTTTTAAGCATTTTTAGGGAACAGCTATTTTTTCATTCCATTCACACATGTCCTGTGCAATGCTGCAGGTAGTTTTACAGTTTGTTGACCTGTTTCACTTGCCCAGAGCAATATCATCTTAAACACATTAGACACCACAGATTGGAACATGAGGGATCCGGAATCAGGTAGGTTGAATTCAAAATAAATTTCTCTTATTTAAACAAGTTGACTTGAATTTTTATTACCTCTTTATTCACAAATATTTGTCAATTAAAAGAGAAAAGAAAGAAAAATGAGGAGCAAGGAGGCAAGAATAAAGGAAAAGAAGAGATCTGAAAAAAGATAGAAAAGTTAACTTCTCTCTTTTTAATGAATGATAAGAAAATTATTTCGAAGACACTCTGACTGTTTATAGTTTAGCATTTAATGTTATTAACATTGATTTATTTGACTCACTTAAAATCGTAAAATCACTTAAAATCACCATTTTAGCTGTACTAACATTCAAAAAATAAACATTTATCAAAACTTAGTAGCTTTGAGAAATACTACACTAATATATAAGAGAACCTCACAGTAGAAAATCAAACAAAAAGTCAGTGGGTAAGAAACACTTATTCCATTTCAGTAAATTTAAAAACTCAGTGAAACTGAATGTTCTTCAGTGTCAGTAATAGAATGTAATTACCATATCAATAATTGTTAAGGGAGGCAGTTACATACAGTTCATTGCTGTTGAGGCAATTAAGACCTTTGCTTTTGGCTGGAACTATATATTATCTCAGAGATTGTCTTTCTAAAATTTTTAAATTTCTAAAATTTTTAAAATGTAGTTTGTATCACAATGTAAACATTTTAAAAGCATATTGTTCTTGCTAGAGAATATGTGCTAATTGAAATATATAGTGTTATTTTTTGAAAGCTTCTACTAATATTTTGATGAATGACATTCTTTTGACTTACCACTTGTCTGATGTGTTGAACTCTGTATAGGGGATAACAAATGCTAGTGATTATAAACTAACTATAGAGCATGTTTAGAAGAGCAAAAGAGATCTTTATAAAATTTTACATTATCATGCAATTTCAATCTCTTGGACACACCATTTAATTCAATAATCTCCTTAAGATATCAGCTTTTATGTGTTGCAAGCTTTACAATCTCCCAAGAAGCATAGTGAAGGTGGATGAAAAGTTGAAGCCAGCCTTACCCATATATTATCATTCTGTCTCAAACAAATGAATTAATGGGAAAAAATAATCTATGCTGTCGTAGTTTAAACAAGCTTGGCCTAGGGAGTGGCACTAAGTGGAGGTATGGTCTTGTTGAAGTAGATATGGTCTTGTGGGAGGAAGTGTGTCTTTGTAAAGGTGGGCAAGGAGACCCTCCTCTTGACCACATAGGAGTGAATCTTCTCCTAGTTGCCTTCAGATTAACTTTCAGCTCCTCCTGTACCATGCCTGCCTAGATGCTGCATGCTCCTGCTTTGATAATAATGGACTGAACCTCTGAACCTGTAAACCAGCCCCCATGAAATGAATGTTTTCCTTATAAGAGTTGCCTTGGTCATAATATCTGTTCACAGCAGTAAAATCCTGACTAAGATGCATGCCATGTTTACTGTATAAAATATAATTAAAAATTTTAATAAAAATATTTTCTTCCTTAAAAATTATGTATCACATACTGGATTTGGAGTTTTTACTAAGAAATTATTCATTGAATAAGACAAAAGCAATTGAGATATCTAATGAAGAAAGATAAAGAAGTTTAGTTACTGAAAGATAATTATTTGATTAAATGATTTGATACAGTAACCCTGATCTGAATTATTTTAGAAGATAACTTAGGATAATAAAATACAAAACAAAATCTATTTGGATTGCCAACATGCACCATAGTTATTACCACATTCCACTTGAGGATATGACCTTATCCATGAAAGAGCAGGTATCTACAGTGTTTATTTGAAGACATGATTTCATTCATAGAAGAGTAGACATATGTATTTTGCATGCTAGTCCTTATGTCTGCTTCAGGGATCCAAGTATTGTGTCCAGATCTGTATATAGGGAGGATGTGAGCAAAGTTGAAAAGAGACAGATCTTGCCACAGGACCTGTCCAGAATGGTCAAACCCTAGTGTCATGGAGAGTGTTTTAAAATGTGACAATGCACACAATACCTGACTAGGTTAAGTCCAGATAAAGACTCAGTATGGGGAAGGCTAAGAGGATGATTTGTGAACATTTTGAACTTGGGCCCAAGTAGTTCTAGTGAACAACTATTTGTTTTAGTTTAATTACACAAGATGTTTCTTAACTGTCTTCCATAAAAAGAACAGAAAATACTATTTCTCTTCATGGATTTTTTTGTAGCACAACTTTCAGGGGAGTAGAACCATCATTATAACTCAGTACATCAGGATCTGAGAAGGACGAGAGTCAAAAGGACAGGCCCACTATCCTGGACAGGCTCGGGGAGCTGGCATTAACTGTAGCATGCTTCCATAAATACAGATATATTATTTTTCATTTTATATTCCCACAATCTCATTTTCACTTTCAAGGACACATCTTCCTTATAATCAGGAAAGTTATAAATAAAAGCTTGGTTATGATTAGGGGTTTGTTGTTGTTGTTGCTGTCATTCTCTTTCTCTCTCTCCAATTATCCCAATTTCTTTTGCCACAGAAAAATTAGTCTACTGTTTTCCTGCAAATTTGGACAGACAATCTTTCAATTTTAACTTCTACTTGTTACACAATTAATATAAAATTTACTGGTAATCTCTCTCACAAATGACCCACCAAGGTCTTACTAAGGAATGACAAGCATTATTTTTTTCTTAGCATTGGTGATCTACATCCAAGCCTTTTACCTTGCCCCACAACTGAGTCACTAAACATTGGCTTTATTTTATTTTGTTTTTGTTTATTTATTATTCCATCATATAATACATCCCAACTACAACTTCTCCTATCTCCTCCAAACTTCCACTACCTTTCATCTCCCCCAGATCCTTTGCTCTTTTGTTTCACTTCAGAAAAGTGCAGGCCTCCCAGTGATATCAACCAAATCCCCAAGCTGAAAAAGCATAGGGAATATGTAAAGTGCTTGATGCAGACTCATGTAGGCTCCATGGTTCCTGCATCAGTTCCTGTGAGTCATTGTGAGCCCTGCTTAGTTGATTGTGTGGGCTGTGTTCTCCTGGGGTTCATGACTTCTCTAGCTTCTACAATCCTTCCTCCTCATTTGTAGAGTTTGCTCAGCTCTGCCTAATGCCTTTCTGCTTCCCTCGGCTTCTAGAGGAGCCTCTGTGCTGATGAATGAACTAGGCACAGATCCTGATAGCATAATAGAATATCATTAGAAATCACTTCACTGACTATTTTTTCAGTCGTGTTTGGTTCTTCCCTAGGTCTCTGAGTCATCTAGCTTCTGGATTCTGGCCATCTAGGCAATGTTGGGCATGTGGTCCCTCGTATATTATGGGCCTCAGGTTAGACCAGTCATATGGTGGCCATTCCTATAAGCTCTGAGGCACCACTGTCACAGTACATCTTGAAAGTAGGGCAGGGTCATAGATTTTGTGGTTGGGTTGGTTTCTCAGCCTAGCTTGGTTGCAGAAAATGACTGTTCCAGGCTCTATGGTTTTTATTACTATGAGGCCAAGCAAACAACTATTTACCTGGGAAAGGGGTAGAATGCAAGCTAGAATTTTAATATTAAAACACAAATCACAATGAAAATTGTCAATGGCCTCAATTTGTCCACTGGTGGCAAAGGGGGAAAAGAATGTATTATGTGAAAACGTTTTTTACTTTTCTTACTTTTTATTTACATCCCAAACACCACTACCTCTTCTGCTCAACATCACAGAGTCCTTCCTCCTAACCCCAACCCTGTCTCCTCTGAAAAAGTGCCCCCCACTGTCAATGGCAGTTCTGCTTATACACTGAAGGCCTGGGGTCAGCTATAGGCCTGACATTCAGGCATGCTAACACAAATGTGGAATAACACTGAAACAGATGGCTAGAAGCTATTGTAAACAAGAAGCTTTGGTGGAAAGTTGCCAGGTCTTAGTCATAGACATTGTAGATAGGTAACCTTGGTGGATAGTACCAACTTAGATAAGGACAAGTGAATCATAGGCGGAGTCATAGTGACTTGTCCCCTAAACCTTCACCCAGTTGATACTCTGTTCTGGAAGATATCTGTACTCACCTTGAACATTTATGTTCCTGTGTCACCCCTTCTCCCATATCCTGCCTTTTTGTATATATAACCTCTGTGTGAAAAAGCAAAAATTTTGATTTGATCAGCCTATAGACAAGCCATGATTCTTTCTGTTCACATGTCCCCCATCTTCTCTTTCAAATGATCTCCCCATACCCCTGTTTAATGCCCTTCTGGACAGGACACCCCACAGGTATATACCACCTTGGCTCATTAAGTCTCTGCCAGATTAGGCATGGCCTCTTGTGACCCGCGCAATCGTCTCACCGGCAAGAATGCATGCGGGCACCAGGATCCTTCTGCAGCACATGTTTATTACCATGTGTGGAGGAAGAGAGAGAGGCCTAAGATGGCGCTGCTTTATATGCTTTATATAGCGGCGAGTCTCTCAAGCTGCATGACTGTAAAATTAGCATCAACTCCATATTTGTTAACTGATTCAGCAAGCTCCTTAATAGGGGTATATTCTATCGGCGCGTAGACGCGGCCTCCCTCCGCGGCCTCAAACACCGAAAAAGCTTGTAACATCCTTCTTTTGTCTTCCTTTGAAAGGAAGGAGTCTGAGCAGCGCTTGTCCGCATAAGGCGGAGGAGTGCTGGAGACAATAAGTTGGGAGTGCACGACAGGCCGAGAGGCCATGCAATTCCTATCTCCTGCCTTTTCCCGCCCTCCATCTTGTAGCTGCGGCCGAGACGCCATGTGATTCCCATCTGGATGATACCTTTCCTCCTCATAGGGACCCAGTTCCCCCATTTTAGAGCCATCAAGCCCCAAAGCCTCCAGTTCCTTTACCAGATAAAGAGATTTCTTTTTTGGGGCCCTCCCTTCCTTCTTAAGTCTCTCTCCCAGGGTGTTCTTCCCCTCCTCTATCACTTCCTTGGACTGAATGTCTTTGGAAGGGCTTGTTTTCTTGTGCGCGCCTTTCCTATTCTCTTTATGAGTGGCTAGCCTCTTATCCCGCCCTGTTTCTGACATGCCATCTCATAGCTCTTCTAACACTCCCTGACCTGCCACAATAGTTGAGTGGCTTTTCTCATCCTGTAAAATCAAAAGGAAGAGAACGAGCTCCGCTAGCACATTAGCGAAAGTTTTTGGAGCTCCTACCGATTGGGGAGAAAAATGGGATAAATCAAGACCAAACATGCCTCTCAGAGCTTATCTTTGTGCTGCAGTTCTGAATCCTCTCCGAGAGTGGAGGCTCTCCTTGGTGTCGGCGATGGTGGGTTCCCGGGTTTCGGCACCAGCTGTGACCCGCGCAATCGTCTCGCCGGCAAGAACGCACGCGGGCACCAGGATCCTTTCTGCAGCACGTGTTTATTACCATGTGTGGAGGAAGAGAGAGAGGCCTAAGATGGCGCTGCTTTATATACGCCCTAGGGTGGGGTGGACATATCTGATTGGCTGCTTGCTCAAAACCCCCATATGGTACCCCGGGTTGGGCGGTGATTTGGCGGTCTTTTGCCACTGCACATGCGCAATTTTACTTGTTTACCCACGAGTGTCAGGTGTGAGCGCCATGTTCCAATGGCGGATGCTGTCACCACTCACCACGGCTCTCCACAGCCTCTCGCACTGAGACCAGACAAGGCAGCCATGGGAACTGAGCTCCACATCTGCTATATATATATATGCCAGGGGTCTCATTCCAGGCCGTGTATGTTCTTTGGTTGGGTGCCTCAGTCTCTGAGAGCTCCCAGGGGTCAATGTTACTTTACTCTGTTGGTCTTCCTGTGAGATTCCCATCTGTTTTAGGGTCTTCAAACCTTTCCCAGATTCTTCTGTAAGAGTCTCTTACCTCTTTTCAATGATTGGCTGTGGGTATTTGCATTTGGTTCACTTAGCTCCTGGGTAGAGCTTCTCAGAGGACAGTTATGCTAGGCTCCTATCTACAAACATACATAGTATTATTAATACTCTGGGATTATTAACTTTCGGGGATTGCTGCTGGCTCATGGAGTGGGCTTCAAATTGGGGCGGTTATTGGTTAACCTTTCCTTCAGTCTTTGCTCCATCTTGGTCTGCACTTCTTTTAGACAGGACAAATTTTGGGTTGAAAGTTTTGTGAATGAGTTGATGTCTTTATTTCTCCACAGGCGGTCCTGCCTGGCTACAGGAGATGTGACAAGTTTTTACAAAAACAATTAAGGGGGAGGTTAGAGTCTGGACATGTTGAAATCATCACTGGGATCTGTGCATTTGGCTAAATGCTCTAAGTGGAACTTTAGAAGTACTCCTAAATTTTGAAACAGACCTTGACACAGATAAAAGCAGAATAAGCCCTCCACAGGTCACAGAATCCAAAATTGCTATCTTACCACCCATTCTATGATGCCACTGAACAGACAGGCCTTTTAGAGGCCCCCTGGAGTCTCAAAGGCATGTGTCTTTTACCCATCATGTTGTTTTTTTTTTCTCCTATAGAACATTTTTTCAAGGTTTGATCATCATTCTAATGTGGCTACCAAGCCACAACATTGGTATTTGCTCTTATCACACAGTCCACAGGTTCAGTCACATGTACTCTACAGACAAGACTTCTGAAGGATGTAAGCAGCACTCAGAAAGTCCTGGTACCCACCTAGGCAGCCTCACTACCTTACACATTGTCAAAAATTCATTTGATGGCAAGTTCCCTATTAATAGCTGATGTGATCTCATGTGTATTATCTAGCTCTTCCGAAGTTTATATCCAGTTCCCTGGAAATAAAAGGGCATATATAGGCTTATTATAAAATGCTGCAAAAATATCTACAGTTATTTGGAATGCAGCACATGTTAAGTCAAAATTATCAAGGTTTTTATAGAAAACTGAGACAGGAAAGCCACCATATTCCAACAAACACAAAAGATAGAGTAAATCAGGAAAATATATTGTGTCACTGGATTCAGAGGAGTTGCCTCTAGTAGTATTTGGGGCTACTGAGCATCAATTTTTATCCATTATATATCACTTGTAAGCTTAAGTTTCTATCAGTCTCAGAGGTTTCAAATGAACAAACTCTGTTATTGTGGTAAGACATGTTTATAAAAGCAGGTGAAGACTCCAGAGGATACAGCCCTTTTTTCTTTTTGAAAAACAAAATAATTGGAAGGAAATTTTCCAGAAAACTGAGAAAGCAATTCATCCAGATGGCCTCTGTGTTCAGCTTCTCCCTCAGCCCCCACGATGGACACCAAAAATGTTGTGAGCCAGGTTGTCAATGTTGAGACCTGCACTGCCAAAAGCCTTGGGAGCTAAGTTGTTAGAGCCCACACCGCCCCAAGCTGCTCCAGTCTGAGTTTCAGTAAGTGAGGACAGACTAGAAGAATGGAGACCAGACAGAGTGTGATTCAATACCATTTATTCTTCAGTCTCCCTTCTTAGTCCAAGTCCCAAGTCATGAGTTCCTAGTCCCTAGTTCCTAGTTGCTAGTCTCTTTCCCAGTTCCAAGTTCTTTCTCCAAGTGCCAAGTGCCTACTCCAAGTGCCTAATGTCTAGTGTCTAACTAACTAACTTCTTCTGTCTGCCTCTCACCTTTTATATGCCTCACTTCTAAGCCACGCCTCTAAGTCACACCATTAAGTCACTCCCTTAGCTCTTATCTCTAAATCACACCTTTAAGTCTCACACACCCAAGGGAAAATCCTGGGTATTTAAAACAAGATGCTATCAGAGTATGCTCAGCTGTTGTAGGCTATTGTAATCAAGTCTCTTATCAAGGTATATGGCTCAAAAAGGCTGCAAGGATGATATCCACCTTCTGTCGGCTCCCCACACTCCACCTTTTTTTGTTTAGATCTGTTTCATTCTTCAAAGTAGGATCAAAGTATAAGTGACCACTGAAGGTGGAAAGTTGAAAAAGCACAAAGAATTCTACTGAAGGAAGGCAGTAGATATCCACCTCCTTTGCTACTAAGTAATATGCTACCTTCCTTCATCAGTCCTGCTTTTTGCCGTAATACAAGCTACTTATAGATACAGCCTTTCTCTGCATGGGGCAGCTTAGTATAAAACTGCTTACTGTAGTTCATTGTGGTAGTTAGAAATTTGGGGGATGCAACACCATAACCAAGGCAACTTAAATAAGGAAGGGGTTATTTTTGTGTAGTTGAAGAGGGCTATGACTTAGTCACAGTGAGGAAGGGTGACAACAAGCAGCAAATAGGGTGGCTGGAGCTGAAGCTGAAGCTCACTCTTTGAACAATAAACACAGAATAAAGAGCACAATTTTTATGCCATAAAAGTCTAGAACCTTAAAGCCCTTTCCCAGTTACATATTTCCTCCAGGAAGGTCACAGTTCCTAAATTTACCTAAACAGTACCATCAAATGTGAATCTAGTGATCAAACGCCCAAATCTATGGGGAACATTTTTCCCCACACATGCTTACTGATCACTGATATACTGTCAAGCAATTTATTAAAGCAGAGGTTTTCTGCAATGCATTTCCATTGTCTTAAAATATTTTAATTGGTAATTAAATAACAAGTGTTTAATATTTATTACTCATTCTTTTGATATAATAGCAATGTAAATTTACTTGTAAAATTTCCCAAGGAAACCCTTATAAATTACTGCATAAACTACAGATATCCCAGAGTTGAACACAGATCCTTGGTTTTAAGTGAGGATATACTATATGGACAGATGCCAGACCAGAACAGAGTCTCTGCACCTCCATCCTGCACTGGGGCAACACTGTAGTTTAGCAGTGACTATTTTATGGTTGTCTTCTCTGTTTTTTGTCCCAGAGCCCTTATGAAATGAGTGAAACAGGTCACAACAATAACACCAGTGTCCATATATTCTAAGAGAGGCTGATCACATAGATGCTTATCACATATCAAATCAAAGATGAACAAAAGGAAGAGAAAATTTGGCATATATCCCATTGCTGGTATAAGTAATGTAGACACAAAACAATACCTTCCTATTTTTGGTAGGGATGTATTAGAAGGCCTTGCAAACAGGACCTAAAATCAGTGGCAAGTCTGCTTTATTCTCTTCTACATAACCACTTATTAAAGAAATAGGAAAAGAAATATCTGCATGGAAATAAGACAATTATCAAACAACTCAGATTGGAGTGGAGAGTACTTCCCTTTCTTTTTCCATTTCTTGTATCTAGCTTTATTTGTTGATGAATAGTTTTTCTAATCTCACACAGGTATTAAAGTACACATTTCTCTGGATTTGGATAAAAGTATTAGACATTCTAGTTTTATTTATCTTTATCTATATATGAGAACAATTAAGCTGCTCTTTTACTTGATGTGCATATTGACATCATTGGCTAGTATATCATTTTTCATATATGTAATATGATACCAAATGGAGGCCCAAAGAGACTTGTGAAGTGAGAGGCATAGGTAGGTAACAATGATCTCCTTCTTCTGCTTGTTTTAGATATAACATGATTCATGTGTGCCAGTGAAGTCAACTTACTACCATTTCATAAAATATGTATAGATATATTTGCAAGGCACCATTCAGAGAAAGTCACCAGTGGTGATGTGTACAAAATCAGAGAGGAAACAGCCAAAGTGAGGTATCTCGTCTACTCATTCTGTGGGACATTAGTGAGATTACCTTATAGGAGCAAAAATTCTGATGATCCAATTTTATCTGATTAGGTAAATACAGGGAAAAAATAGACTTGTCAAGGGAACAATGTGAAACACAAAGGCATTTTTCTTTGGAGGTAGTGGTAAACCAGCTAGGAATGAGTGTGCTGCTGTGCCTATAGTGACTCTCTGTCAGTATTCTAGAATCAAATATAGACTAACAGCATGCTTGAAATGATTTAACTGCAGTACTGTGCAATAAGAAAATTTAACTGTAGTATTTTTAGGTTATCTGGTATTTTGTTCTTCACCTCTCTGGGAGTAGCTATGTTCAAGCCACATAGTTTCTATGGAGCAGCAAAACCTAAGTTCATTCTACCAAAAAGGGAACATTCTCCTTAACAGTAATAATTCTGAGAACTTCCCATCAGTGTTCTCTGGAAATCAGTGAAAGAGTACCCCTGAAACATAGAAAACATTACAGCAGGTAACCATACTGAATTGTGGCTTCCTGCTTCCAGCAGTCTCCTCTGTTTGAATATTGTTACAGATTAATTAGATTTACATACTGGTCGGTTTCCCTAGGTTCAGCCTTTATGTGAAGGGTTTTATAGTCTATCCTATTTTCTGTGTTCCAGATATAAAGCTTTAAAGTAAATATGTAAATCCCTAGCCCCTGTCCCTTTGTGAACCGAGACAGTCTCATAAAACAAGTGAGTTTTACTAGTGAGCAGTAGCTTAGAACACAAATATATCTACTAGGTTCAAGAAGAAAACAAATGAGTAAGTATTAAAATGTATATTCCCATATATCAAACTGTGCATGGATTTATTTAAGGAAAACAAGGAATATTTCAAAACAAAAACTCTTATGTAACAGCCATATGTCAGTAGAACATTTGTTACTATAAGGATGTTTGCAGAAGCAGTTGATTTAAAATGACTTCAGGTAGGCAGCTACAGCTCAATGGAAAAAAAAATATGTTTGCTTGGGATGCAAATGATTTAGCTTTGATCTTCTGTACAGAAAAATAAAATTAATTTAAAAAGTATAAATATCTTCTAGCTTAGCTTGAAAAGGTCCCCAGAAGATAACATTGCAACATGAGACTCTGCATTTTCAGACTTTTTGTTTGCTTAACCTTTTCACTAAACTCAGGTCTTCCCTTCAGATGATTCTGCACATGGTCTCATTTTATTATGTATGCCTAGAGTTTAGTATAAGAATCCACTCATTGAAGAGTGTTTCATTCACAAAATCCTTACCTCAGAGTCATAAATCTGGGCTAAGTTATCTATCTGTGCTTCTGTGTCTGTCTGTCTGTCTGTCTGTCTGTCTGTCTGTCTGTCTGTCTGTCTATCTGTCTGTCTCTCTCTCTCTCTCTCTCTCTCTCTCTCTCTCTCTCTCTCTCTCTCTGTGTGTGTGTGTGTGTGTGTGTGTGTGTGTGTATGTATGTGTGTGTCTTTATGTGTCTCTTCAATTCCTCTTGTACTGAAATCAGGAAAATGAATTTTTATGTGAAAAGTCACAGGGAAGTATTACCATCTAATTCTTGACGTAATTATTTAAGATGAATGAATAAGGAACATCAAGAAAACTTACTTGGAATCAAAAACACTTAAGACTTTGCTAAAATACACTTAAAATGTGTAGAGTCACACATAAAAATTAATGAAATACAGGAGGAGCAAAGTTATAAAATAGTTTGAATAAATTGCTTCTGAATGAATTGGAAACTCACGTTGGTTATATATAAATCTACAAGAAACACTTGAACACAATGGGTAATGTGCTTATTAAACTGGGTAATTTTAAAATAGAATATTGAAAGTATATGCAAAGTATGTATATGCTTCTGCCTGTATGCATTTCTTTGCTTTTTCTGTGCTTTATATTATTATCATTATCATTAAAATCATCATCATTATTATTGTTATTGCTGTTTTGGGTTTGTTTTTTGTTACTTGCATGTTTGTTTGTAAAGAGGGAGAAAGAAAGCATGAACTTAGATGAATGGGAAGGTAGAAAGGATGTGGAAACAAGGGAAAGGCAAAACTATGATCTGAATATATTACATTAAAATTATTAAGAACCAAATCAAATAAGAAAGCAAAAAGAAAAGTAATGAGAACCACTTCTTTGCTTTCATATCAAGGTGAGTACAAATAAGATTATCATATGATTTTTAAAATGCAAGGTCAGGGAAGAGGTTGGAGCATAAGAATAAAGATAACAGACACTTTGTCCAATAGTGGGTCTCTGTGTTAATCATAATCTACTACAAATAAAATCTTCTTAGATGAGAGTTTAGAGATGCATTAATCTACAGGTATAATAATGTACTATTAGGAATTGTTTTAATGCTAAATCCATCTAGTGGAATAATAGTAGTAGATTCTCTCCTACAAACCATAACCTTTCTAGACATACATTATTGGCTCAATAAAGGTTCCAGGTATGAACATCATCTTGTGGAATTGGCCTTAAATCTAACCAGAATATTAGGTGACTCTATCATCACATTTTTGCTACTATTCCACCAGGAACCATCTTGTCAGGCCAGTTACTATTGTAGCTATGAGAGTTCATGGCTGTGTAAGACTAATGATGGCTTTTCATTTTTTGGTGCTATGCATTGTAACTTCTAGCACCTTTAAAATTAGCCAGTAAGGAATTTCCAGCTTAACTTCTCATGTTCTCTAACTTAGGTATGCAGTGTCTTCAGTAATAGGATCATAATATCAAATTCTGGAGTGTGACCAAGAGCATTAGCAATCATCTACAAGGTTTGAAAATCTAAGGGATTTTGCTGAGCAGTAACACTTAAAGAAGTTACCTATTGATTTCACTGGCTTTTTCATTGTTATCCTGTGGTGTCTAAAATGGAAATTGTTACACATATAATGCTATGTTATTTCATTAATTAATTTATTTATTCATTTTACATCATTCATTTACATTTATTTATACATTTTACAGAGGTCCCACTATTACTCCTTCCCTCACAGTTCCCTCACCCCGTTCTTTATCCCCTTCTTTGATTTGGGCTGATTTAGGTAGAAACCTACCCTGGCACATAAATTTACTGTAGGACTAGGCACATCCTCTCCCACTGAGGCCATATACCACAGCCCAGTCAGGGAAACAGGATCCCTGGGCAGGCAGCACAGCCAGAGAGAGTTCCTGCTCCAGTTGTCAGGGGAACTACATAAAGACCAAGCTGGACATCTGCTAAATGTGTGCAGGGGGCCTAGGTCCAGTCTATGTGTGCACTTTGGTTAGTGCTTCAGTCTCTGAGAGCTATTAGGGGTCCAGGTTAGTTGACTCTGTTGAGCTTGTGGAGTTTCTATGTTTTCTAGGTCCCTTAATCTTTTGTCTGACTTTTCAACAAGCCTCTCCCAGATCTATCCAATGTTTGGCTGTGGGTTTCTGTGTCTGTTTCAGTCAGCTATTGGGTGGAGCTTCTCATAGGACAGGCATGCTAGGCTACTCTCTAAATGAATTACAAAGAAGCATTAATAGTGTCGGGGAATGTTGTTTGCCCATGGGATGCGTCTGAAGTTGAACCAACTGGTTGGCCATTATTTCAGTCTCTCTTCCACTTAGTTCTTGAGTTTCTTGTAGGCAGGAAAAATTTTGTGGGTGTATCCTGGCTGGATACAGGAAGTGGCCTACCAACTACTGCTACAAGTCTGAGCTAGACTTTATAGACTTTATAGACTTCCCAAAGTTTTCCCTATCCTAGGTCTCTGGCATGTCCTAGAGATGCTCCCAGCACCTCTCTACCACTCATTTCCTTTTGATCTCCTGGCTTTCTGTCCTCAAAGCTCTCCTTATATCTGATCCCTCTGCTCCACTCCTCTACGAATCCCCTCTGCCACCCAGTTCTCTCCCTCCATCAATAACCAATAGCCAATTTTGTTTGCACTGTGAGTGAGATTCAAGTATCCTTTCGTGGGTCCTCCTTATTATTTAGCTTTTTGTGGGTTTGGAGATTGTAGCATGGGTATCCTGTACATAATGACTAATATCCACTTATTTTTTTATTTATTTGCATTTTAGATGACATCCTCTTTCCCCAATTTCCCCTCCCTAGAAATCTCCTTATCCCATCCTCCCACCTCCTTTTTGCTGTTATACCATTTCAATTTCCTGCAAGTAATAAGGTCAGCTCTAGTTTGAGGAATTAGCAATACAATAGACACAAACAGTCAAAGAACAAGCAAATCAATAAACAAAATTCTGTGAATACTTTAGTGATCACTGTTTCTAAGGGCTTATCAGGATGACCAAAATATCTGAGCCTACTTCTCTGTCCTAGCCCAAAGTCACTAACATGTCTGAGGCCTATTTCCTTGTTCTAGCCTAATATTTAGATTCCTGCCTAAAATTACTGTTTTTGTTCTAGACTAATATCAGATTTTTATCTGAACCGCATTTCCTTGTCCTTGGCCCATGTCAGAATCTTGACAAGCAGCCCCAAAAGCTCTTTGCCTTTCCCCACTTTTAATTCATAAAGAAGACTGAGCCTGTCTTAGGTCACTCTGATAAGAATGCCTTCCTTTTCTTCCTTTCCTTTAATAATATGCATTATCAAAGACAATGCACTTTTGACTTAGGTTGATAAGGCTCTGTGGAGAATCTTACCTCTCCTTGGCTTGCTAGCCTGTTAATGTAATAACTCTGTCTGGGAGTCAATTTTCAGTTTCAAGCCATGTACTTTGGCTGCCAGCATGTTCATGTTGTTAAAGACAAGCTTTAGCAGGATGGGCAGGATAAAATTATTCCTAGAACAAAAAGAGCTAGCATGATCAAGCTATATATGCCATTCTAGAAGCTTGTCCAAAATAGAAATACATCAGGCCGTGGATAATTTTATCAGCAGTATCTGCAGCATCAAAGCTCAGCAGAGCAGCATTCTTTAAATTCATAAGCTCTCTATGCAAAGTTAAAACATCTGGAGAGGTGTTAAATTGTGCCAAATACCCTGCAAGTGTCTTTAAACATTTTCCAAATTATAATGACTGCCCTTGTAAATTTTAGAACTAAAGTGAATTCAGTGGTGTTTGGCATGACACTGGAGATGGACCCTTACTCTTAAACTCTGAATTGCCTTCCAATAATTTGAATAGGATGAAGAGCATCAATCTGAGGTTCCAAATGTCTATCTAAATAAAATCTCACAAAGCTTTGTTAAAAGAATTTTATATTCTTTGTTTTGCCTTGAATGTTTAAATGTCATTTTATCTTTTTTATCTTTTTATCATTTTTATCTTTTTCAGCCATTTTTGATTCAGATTATATATAATTCAAATGCTCTGCAACTACAGGGAATGGATGGCTACCATAGAATATACAGTTCCCAGCATCTGTGTTGAACTTGACAGGGGTAATATTTATGTGTATATATATCTGAACCAAAGCAAAATTCAGGTGAATATGTTACCTTATTCATGGCATATACTGTTATTTCCTGAGATTATTTATGGCTAAATAGATTTAAAATATTGTTATATTTTCTTTAGGTTTTGTTGGTATATTCTGTTGATGATCTTGGTGACATTATTTTTTCAACTTTGTCTTCATGCTAAATCTGTCATCTGCCCCTGGCCCACTGCTTGTGTTCTTTCCCATATCCTTCTCTTGGGGCAAATCTTACCTGTGTTTTGCAATGAGAAGTTCACAAACTGTATTACATTCTGGTATTTAAGAATGTGTGCAGACACCATCACTCAATCTGAAAATGAGAAATAATAGATATCTGTCTCATAAAATTTAGAAAGTGTAAATGTGTGTATGTGTTTGTGTGTGTGTGTGTGTGTGTGTGTGTGTGTGTAACATCGCAGTAAAATTTTCTGATTAGAATTTGTAACTTCTTTACTATCTAGAACTAAGAACATTTCAATCTTAATATTACAAAGTGACAAGAAGACAGAAGCAGACACTATAGAAAAATGTTAATAAAATGACACAGATGGAGTGGAGATAACTAAAGATAACAATAGAAGGAATATACTTCATTCTGTATGTTTAAAAAAGCTGTTTTACAATATGAAAGTTACACATTAAAACATTTCATAAGGTTTTTTAATTTATTTTCTCAAATATGTGAGATATTTGATAATATCGTGAGATATTATATATTATGAGATATTAATAGAGAGATAATACTGTGAGTGAATCATTCTCCTCTAAAGTATAAGGATTACTAACTTCCTTACCTTTCACATGACACAACTGAGTCTCTACAGAAACAAGAAATTTCCAATTTTGTTTTATATTCGTTATTATTATTATTATCATTATTATTGTTATTATTTTTAATTTTACCTGTTTAAAAATAGATTATTTTATTATTTTTTCCATTTTATTAAAATACATGCTGATAACGCTTTCCTCTCACTCTACATGTCCTATTTTCTTCCCATCTTCCTTCATGTCTGAATCTACTTCTGTTCTGTCTCTTATTAAAACAGAGCAAGCTTCTAAGAGATAACAGTCAAATGTAATAATACAAAATATAATACAATACAATAAAAATAAAAAACCATCACATCAAATTTTGACAAGAAATCTAACAGAAAAAAGTCTCCAAGACAAGGCACTCAAGAATCAGAGACTCACTTGTTCATACATTCAGGAGTTCCACAAAATATTAAATTGAAAGCTATAACATAAAGCAGCAGACCTGGTACAGACCCATGTTGGATCTGTGTTTTCTGTTTCAGTCTTTGTAAGTTCATATGAGCTTTTGTTTATCCTAACTTAGAGATGTTCATTCTCTTGGTATTCTCCTTACCTTCTGGTTCTTACATTCTTTCTGCCTATTCTTTTCTAGAATTCCCTGATATCTAAATGGGAAGGATTTGAAGGAGACTGCTCATTTAGAATTGTGTGTTTTAAGGTCTTACTCTCTGTATTATCTGACTGTTGACTACTTTTTTCCATCTGTGACAGAGTGAAGCTTATTTGGTTGAGGTTGATTAAGGCATCATCTATGAATATAGCAAAATATCACTGGAAGTCATTTTATTGTTACTTTTTTTTTAGACCAGTAATACTTGGTTTTACCTGAGCTATCTATCTAGTCTATTTAAAGATGGATCCCCCAAGAAGTGGTGGGTATAAAATAGATTCCATCTGGCAAAGAGGCCCTTAAGATAAATCAGAGAGTGGTTGGTCACTCCCAAAAGTTTAGTGGTACCTTTGCCCTGGCATATATTACAAGCAACATCAAGTATAGATCAGATGTTTTGAAGCTAGATTAGTGTTTATGTTTCCCTTTTGGTAGCCTGCAGAGTACCTTCCTCCATCAAAGACAATAGTACATAGAGGTTCTATGTAAGAACCAGATCTCCTTTCTATGTTCAATTGTTTGTGTTGGAGATATCTTCAGAAATGGGACCTTGTCAGTTTGTGGAGAAATCAAAGACCCTACAGGGAATCCCTTTCACTAAGAACTCTACTGGATGTAACATACCACTCCTCAAATGTTCCTTAATTTTAGGCATTTCTCCCAGAATAGAACTTTCTCAACTTTATGTCCATTCCACATCTTTTACCTGATCCTCCCATAACTGAATCCACCTATATAATCTGTTCTATTTTCCCCTCCCAGGTAGATCCATGTGTCTTCCTTTGTTCATTGAGTCTATGGATTTTAGCTTAATTATCAGTTATTGAGTGAATAATATTCACATACCACATTTATATTTCTGGGTTTTGGTGACCTCTCTCAAGATGATATTTTTTTCTAGTTCTATCCATTTGCCTGCAAATTTCATGATGCAATTTTTTTCTAACGTCTGAGTAATACTCCATTGTGTAAATGTGCCACATTTTCATTATCCATTTTTCTGTTGAGAGTCAAATCTAGGTTGTTTTCAGTTTCTGGTTATTGTGAATAAAGCAGCAGTGAACATGGTAGTGCCATGTAACATGTTGACAGATGGGACTCTGTGTATCTCGCTTTTTGTTTAGGCCTTTCAATCATTTAGAGTTAGATTTTGTATATGTTGATAAAAATGTGCAAGTAGGTACATCTAGAAAGAAAGAAAGAAAGAAAGAAAGAAAGAAAGAAAGAAAGAAAGAGAACTGTTGGAGATCTCATCATTCATTCCAGGTCTCAAGTTATAATAATAAAAAGAGCATGGAGTTTTCATAAGACAGACACATTGATCAGTGGCATCAAATTGTAGAACCCTGCACAAATCAACAAGCCTATGTACACTTGGTTTTAAAAAGAAGAAACCAGAAATATCCACTTGAACAAATGACAACAACCTCAACAAATTGTCATGTTTAAAGTGAGTGTATGCATCCATCTAAAAATGCACCTTTCTTTCTCTCTCTCTCTCTTTCTTTCTTTCTTTCTTTCTTTATTTATTTATTTATTTATTTCTTCTTTTCTAATTGCTAAAGCTTCTATTTTCTTTTTTTTAAATTTATTTTTTATTGAATATTGTTATCCAAATGTTATCCCCTTTCCTGGATTCCCTTCAAAACCTCCTATTCCATCCCCATTCTCCCTGTTTTTATGATGGTCTTTCCCCAACCATCCACTTTCTCACTCCTCCCTACCTTCAAATCCCACTACACTGGGGCAACAAGCCTTCACAGGACAAAAGGCCTGTCTTCCCATTGATGTCTGACAAGGCCATCTACAGCTACATATGGAGTTGGGGCCATGGGTCCCTCCATGTGTACTCCTTGGTTGGTAGTTTAGTCAGTGGGGAGGTCTAGGGCATATGGTTGGTTGACATTGTTTTTCCTTTGGGGTTGAGAACCTCTTCAGCTCCTTCAACTCTTTCTCTAACTTCTCATTGGGGACATCATGCTCAGTCCAGTGGTTAACTTTGAGCATCAGCCTCTGTATTTGTCAGCTTCTGGTAAAGCCTGTCAGGAGACAGCTATATCAGGCTCATTTCAGCATGTACTGCTTGGCATCAACAATAGTGTCTGGGTTTGGTGACTATATATGGAATGGATCCCTAGGTAGAACAGTTTTTGTATGGCCTTTCTTTCAGTCTTTGCTCCACACTTTATCTCTGTATTTGCACTGTCAATAAGACAAAACAGCAACCAACAGATTGGGAAAAGATCATTACCAATCCTAGATCTGATAGAGGGCTAATATCCAATATATACAAAGAACGCAAGAAATTAGACTCCAGACAACCAAATAACCCTATTAAAAATGGGGTACAGAGCTAAACAAAGAATTCTCAATTGAGGAAATTTGAAGGGCCGAGAAGCACCTTAAGAACTGCTCAACATCCTTAGTCATCAGGGAAATGCAAATCAAAACAACGCCGAGATACCACAACCTCACACCAGTCAGAATGACCAAGATAAAAAATTCAAGTGATGGAAGATGCTGGTGAGGATGTGGAGAAAGAGGAACACCCCTCCATTGTTGGTGGGAATGCAAGTTGGTACTACCACTCTGGAAATCAGTCTGGCGGTTCCTCAGAAAATTGGACATAGCACTACCTGAGGACCCAGCTATACCACTCCTCGGCATATACCCAGAAGATGCTCCAACATATAACAAGGACATATGATCCACTATGTTCATAGCAACCTTATTTATAATAGCCAGAAGCATCTTGTACCTCACTGGTACAAATAGGAATAATTATGCTCTAATTGTATTTTGAGAGAAAAGTTTTACTTTAAGAGGAAGGGTGATAGGTAGAAGGAGCTAAGGGGGAAGGAGTACTGAGAGGATGAGATGGAGTAAGGAGAGGAGAAGATGAAGTAGAGGAGAAGCTAGATGATGAGAGAGAAAGAAAAAGAAAGAGAGGGGGGCATGGAGGCAGATGTTCACTGGTCTACACCAGTCAAAGATAGTTTATTTATCTAGGTAGGGTATTGGGTTACACTTCTGATTGAGCATTATCATACTTATAAAGCCTTTGATTGACATTTAAAAAAATTGTATAAAAGCAAAAAGG
Source organism: Rhabdomys pumilio (assembly GCA_030674055.1). Taxonomy (NCBI): domain Eukaryota; kingdom Metazoa; phylum Chordata; class Mammalia; order Rodentia; family Muridae; genus Rhabdomys; species Rhabdomys pumilio. The sequence goes on along the minus strand of JANHMN010000004.1, from coordinate 138,276,825 downwards.
AAGAGGGGGGAAGGGATAGGGGTTTTCTAGAGAGGGGAAATGGGGAAAGGGGATGGCATCTGAAATGTAAATAAAATATCCAATAAAAAAAGAAAAAAATAATAGCCAGAAGCTGGAAGGAACCCAGATGTCCTTCAACAGAGGAATGGATAAAAAAATGTGGTACATTTACACAATGGAGTACTACTCAGCTACTAAAAATAATGAATTCGAGAAATTCTTAGGTAAATGGATGGAACTAGAAAACATCATCTTGAATGAGGTAACCCAATCACAAAAGAACACACATGGTATTTACTCACTGATAAGCGGATGTTAGCCCAAAAGCTTGAAATAGCCAAGATTCAAGTAACTGACCACATGAAGCTTATGAAGGAAGACCAAGTGTGGATGCCTCAGTCCTTCTTGGAAGGAGTGACAGAATACTCAAGAGAGCAAATAAGGTGACAAAGTGTAGGACAGAAAGTCAAGGAGTGGCCATTGGGAGACCACTCTACCTTGATATCTGTCCCATGTGCAGTCACCAAAGATAGATGCCGATATGGATGTCAGGAAGTACATGCTGAAAGGAGCCTGATGCAGCTATCTACTCGAAGGTCTGCCAGAATCTGACATATCCATTGATCTGATCAAGGGTTCCCAATGAAGAAGTTAGAGGACTGTTGGAGCTGAAAGGGTTGGTGGCCCCAAGAGGAGAGCAACAGTGCCAGCCAACCAGAGATCTCCAGGGTCTAAACCACCAGCCTGGGAGCACAAAGGGAGGCACTCATGACTTCAGCTGTATACTTAGGAAAGGATGACCTTGTCTGGCATGGATGGGAGAGGAGATCTCATAAAGGGTCTCATAAAGGCTGAACACCGAGCTGGGAGGAATTTGAGGGTGGGGAGGGGTGAGTGGGGGGTACGTGGGGGCACACCCTTGTAGAGGCAGGAGAGGGGATGGGATAGGGGGTTCCTGGGTGGTGGGGGGAATGGGGTGAGGGGATAAAATCTGAAATGTATTTCAAATAAATAAATAAATAATGTTTCAAAAAAAATGAAATTAAAAAAAAAAACAAAGAATTTGAGAAATTCTTAGGTAAATGAATGGAACTAAAAAATATCATCCTGAGTGAAGTAACCCAGTCACAAAAAGAGTACCAAAATATTCATGGGAGCAAATATGGAGACAAAGCGTGGGACAGAAACTAAAGGAGGAGCTATCCAGAAACTGTTTGACCTGGGTATCCATTCCTTGTGCAGTCACTAAAGGTAGACTCTGATGTGGATAACAGAAAGTGCATGCTGACATGAGCCTGATCTAACTGTCTCCTTAGAGGTCTGCCAGAGCCTGAAACATACAGTGGTGGATGCATGCAGGTAAAGAAATCTGAAAAATATAAAGGTTGGTTCTATAAAGATGAACAATACTTACTGGAGGTATTTTATGAATCTCTGGCTTAAGGTGTGAACCAAATTCAGTGAAAGTGGATTTCACTGTAGAAGAACAATCACAAACTTCAGAAGCTATATCTGTCCACATTACTATTTTTAGATAAGATGGTCAAAGAAAATATCCAAAGATAATTTTTTGTTTTAGGTAACAATGTCAGATTCTAAGTGATAAGGATTGTCTTTTAATATCTAAGTGTGGAGTAACCAGCATCTCCACAAAAGCTATCTAAAATATGTAATTAATTTAAATACTGAATGTGAATAGACTCTAACTTTATTCTTTTCTGTGAGGACATACAGGTTTTTTAACACCATTTGTTTGAAAGGCTTTTTTTTCCACCTTAGATGGTCCTGTTAGGAAAAACATACAAAGACGATGGTGATTGACTCACTGAGAGACTAGAAATATACATGTTGATTGCCAATTGAGATTTATGAGTACCAAGGCAATCAAATGTATCTTTTACAGAAACTTCATCGTTTAAATAAGAACTTTCATTTTTCTTCTTCTTTTTTGTATATTTTATTTATTTATATTTCAGATGCCCTCCCTTTCCCCCATTTCTTCTTCTTAGAACCTCCCTATCCCATTCCCCTTCCTGTTTGGCTTTTATAACATTTTAATTACATACAAGTATTAAGGTCAGTTCTAGGTTGAGGAACTAGCAGTATAATAGATGCAAATAGTCAAGGAACAAGCAAGACAATACACACAAATAGTCAAAGAACAAGCAATGTAATAAACAATGTTCCATGAACACTCCAGTGATCACTGTTTCTAAGGGCTTATCAAGATGACCAAAATATCTGAGCCTACCTCTCTGTCCTAGCCCAAAGACATTTTCATGTTTGTAGCCTACTTCCTTGTTCTAGTGTAAGATTTAGATTTCTGCCTGAAATTACTTCTTTGTTCTGGCCTAAGATTTAGATTACTACCTGAAATTGCTTCTTTGTTTTAGTCTAATGTCATATTCCTGCCAAGCAGCCCATTTTCTTGTCCTTAGTCCATGTCAGACTTTTGCCAAGCAGCCCCCAAAGCTCTCTGCCTCTCTCCATTTTTTATTTCATAAACAAGACTGAGCCTGTCTTAACAACATCAACATGTTGGCAGCCAAAATACATGACTTGAAACTAAAAATAGACCCAAAGACAGAGTCAATAAATTAGTAGGCTGGCAAGCCAAGTATGGGTAAGATTCTGCACAGACCCTTACCAACCTAAGACAGCAGTGCATTGATTTTGATAATGCATATTTATTTCATGATGAGTAAGGAAGGCATTCTTGGCAGAATGACCTAAGACAGGCTCAGTCTTGTTCATGAACTAAAAAAGAACCTTAATTTTAAATCATAAGAAAATGTTAATCTTTTCTATATCTTCAATACAACTTCTAATTAAATGCTGCACACTTCATCTGCTGTTTTTATCAAATCTTTACAGGATAAATTTTCTAAGGTATATGGCCAAGAAATTAGTAAATGCTTGGGAAAATATTATGTTTGCATTTCAAATTTGTGGATATAGCTATACAAAACACATGTTTTGGAACTGAGAAAACTGATGCTAACTAGAGAGTTTCTAACAGTATCATGCAAACTAAATGAAAATATGTGTGAATTATTAAAAGAAGTGACAGGCAAAGCAATTTGAATAGGGAAATAGTCCAGAGACTTTTAATAGAAATAACATGCAGACTAGAATTTAATTATTTTAATAATCCTGACATTCTTAGAAAGCATTTTAAAAGCTAGTAATCCAATACCCTATAATACTAAACAATCCTACTGTTTCAGACATGGCCAAGGAGGTGAACTAAGATACTCATATGACTATTTAAAAGAAGTTAAAGATGAGAAGGAATATGTATGGTAATAGGTTATGTTGAAGACTAGTTGGTGTCTGATGATAATCTGATATATGTAAGAAAAGTCTTTGAAGAAGTTATCTTTAATGTGATCTATTTATCCCCAGCCTATCAAGTTCAACCTGAAAATAACTTTTCTTGAACCAAAACAACTATGGCAAATTGGATTAAGATATTTTGCTATGCTTGCACACAGGAGCCTAGCATAAATTGTCTTTTGAAAGGCTTCATTTAGGAACTGATGGAAACAGATGCACAGACCCAGGGCCTATCATTAGACAGAGCTTGGTTACTCTAGTAGAAGAATGAGATATAGGATTGAAGGAGCCCCAAGAGGTCAAGGCCACCACAAAAAGACCTACAGAGTCAACTAACCTCTGCCCATGGGGACTCACAGAGATGGAATCACCAGCCAATGAGTAAGCTTAGGCTGGACATAGATTTCCTACACATAGCAAATGTGCTGCTTGGTATTCATGTGAGTCCCCTACCAACTGGAGTAAGAGCTGTTTTGGACTCTGTTGTTTGCCTTTGAATCCCTTTCCTTGTCTTGCCTCAGTTGGAGAGGATACATTTAGTCATGCAGAGAGTTGATGTGCCAGGGATAGTTGGTACACCTAAGGGTGGGATGGCTCCCCTTCTCTGAGAAGAAAATGAGGGAACATAGGGGTTTGTGAACATAGAACATCATAGGGGTTTGTGAGGGTTGACAGTCAGTTTGTAACAGAAGCTGGAGGAGGGCTACAATGAAGATATAAACTGAATAATGTTTGAAAAAAATGAAAAGGAAAAAAAAAGAATTTTCTCTGTGATAATGGCCAATATTTTATTGAATACAATGTTGGCACATAATAGAGAAGCTTTGTCTTTGGTTTGAGAAAGAAAGCCACACAGTCATTTACTTGTCTTTTCTCTCTAGCCTCATTTATCATTTGGCAAGAGGAGACAAATCTACACTAACTAATAATTCAAGGAAATGCCTTGGCATGCTCCAGTGAACAGAGAAGTCACCTGGAGTGTGGATGATAGAAACATCTCTATTGGAGAAAACTAATAAAAATCATAATCCCAAGATACAGGTGAAATGAAGTAAGGGGATTTTATTGGAACATTAAAGAAAAGCTATTTCCAGAAAACTTACCACCACACCAACAGGACTCCAGTGTAGTCAGGACTGAATGGCTGCTACAAATAGACAGACATGTTTGTCCTGCTAGTTATTTTCCCCTCTCTTAATCTACATCTGCCTGTTGTTTGTTCTGTTTGTTCTCTCTGTATGTATCTATCTTACTGTATACTTTCTGTATGTCTGTCTATTGGCTATTCTCTGTGTATCTTGTAATTTTTTCTCTGTAAGTCTATAATGTTTGTTCTCTGTATATCATTCTGTTGGCTCTTCTCTGTATGTCTATGATCTTGTCTATTCTATGTATGTTTATCTGTCAGCTATTCTGTGTGTGCCTTTCTGTTGGCTATTCTTTCTAAGTATGTCTTATCCAACTGACTCTTTTCTGTTCTCTTTCTATATCTGTCTGTTGACAATTCTTTTGGAAAAGCTTGAGAAATGCTCTGTTGAGGTCTACAGTTGAGAAGAAAGACAAAAATAATAAGACAATTAGAGAAAGTTAATGACTCTGGAATCTTTGTTCCATAGAGAAAACATGCAGCTCTCAGTTCAATTAACTTAAATACTGACACTGCTTTACTTGCCTCAGTTTCTAGTAATTTCCAATTTACATTAAAACATATACAGAATCTTTCTCAATACTCATGCTACTGTAACAAAATTCTACAGGTGTAGTAATTCAGAAGAATAATATTTTATTTCTCATAGTTCTTTAAGTTTGAAGTCTAAAACCAAAGTTCTGGCAGTTTCTGTATATTGGTAGAGCTTCATTTTATATGCATGAGCTCTACTTGCTGCTATGTTCACATATAAGAAAACAGATCTGGGAAGAAAAATGTTACATTTTTGGTAGCTCCTCTGATAAGATCATTGATTTACTATGAGGGTTCTCTCCAGAGGGTCTTCCATTTTCAAAATGTAACAATTAATTTGTAAAGATAAACACATTCAAACAATATTAGCATCAAAGATTCAAACAAGAGTATAACTGGAGAGAAAAATTAATCATAAAACCATACATATACATAAATTCATACACAGATAGATTATTAATAAATAGATAGATTAGATAATAGATAGATAGATAGATAGATAGATAGATAGATAGATAGATAGATGATATATAGATATTTCAGTTGTCAAAATGAAAATACCAGAAACCATTATCACTGTGTTGAAGACTTTAATGTAAAATGTGGATAGTATATAAATATGCAGAAGCAAAGGTTTCCTTATGTGAAATTATACATTGGTTGAATTACTGTAATTATTTGACTATTTTTTTTTAGCTCTGGTAAATTTAATCTTTATATTATTTGACTTATTCTTCTGCTTCCCATTTAGTTTCCTTACAATCATAGCACTCAAATCCAGAATCTTTCATATGCTAGGCAAGCGATTTAATACTGAGCCACACCACAGTATGTTTGCTCTTTAATGTGCCACTGAAGGGCAAACAAAGAATTGGCAAATGCTTCTTTTGTCATTTTTCTGATATAAGTACTTACACACCTGAACAATTTGAATTACCTACAAATTAAGAATGTTTATAAAAATGTATCAAAACATTCTTTCTTGCCTCTGAAACCATATAAATATAAAATATTAATGCACTTTAAATGGAAACTTTTTACTATATAATAGACTTTGTTCATAGGTATAATTTTACTTTTTTTTCAATAATTTTAAATTCATTTCCAGAAAATACATAATTGCTTTATCTAAGAAATATTGCTATCAAATATTATCTATGTTTTGAATTACACTATTACCTATTGCTTGATATTAAGATGTTTCAGCAATAAATTTAGTGCTACCTTTAAACACATGGAATTCACTCTGGATGCCATATTTTGTTTCTTAACAAAACATTTAATTTTTCAAAATTAATTTATCCTTTTCTTTCATGGATCCTGCCATTCTTATTGCATCTCAATTTAAATTCAATGTACAAAAGACCTGAGTAGATATTTCTTGAAGATGCACAAATGGCCCACATGAACACCAATGATTGTTAAGGTCACCAAACTTCAGAGAAATACAAACCAAACCACAGGATAACACAGTATATCTGTTGCACAACTAGAAAAAAATGCAAGAAGTGCTGTAAGTTAAGGCAAAACTGAGATCTTCACAAATTGCTTCTAAGGCAGATTATAACATAAAAATACATTAGCTTATAAAAAAGACTTGGCTAATACAATATTTAAATATAGTATTACCACATTATTTTATAATTTTATATTCATAATCATAGAAGTACTGACAACAGACAGAATGTGAAAAGGGCCAAAATGCCCATCAACATATGAGTGGGTAAGAAAAATGCTGCCTAGAGTAACAATGGCATAAGAGTTAGTAAGAAAATACACATATATAAAAATTAAGAATATTGATTAAAAACTCCTCACTATTTTGTAATTCCATTTCCAAGGAAAAACAAGAGTATTGAAAACTACAGGAAATAAAAGCTGACAATTGGTTATTAGAAGTTGCTGAGCTCCAGCAGTAGATTAAGGGAAGGGCCTGAAGAAGGAGTGAAGAGACCTGTGGAAGAAAGACTTTTAGTCAGAAATGACAGCTCTGTAAACTTCTCAACATAGCTCTTCCCTGCAGATAAAAGCAGTATTTTATTTACTGCTAATGCATAAGCTATTTCCTTAGAGATTCCGTATTAGTTTAATCATTTACTCCAGGTTCCCTTTTAATCATTCCATGAATCAGCATTTTATAATCTTAGCCCTTTGACTTGTAGAAATTGAAACAGAAATACAGAGCATAATTTAGACAAATGAACCAGACAGTGAGTATATTTTGTAACATAGTAGGTCCTATGCAGCTTACTGAGAAAAGCACATAGATAGATGCCAAATCTAGACATAGAGACTATTTTTACATGAGAAAGTTAGGTTTAAGTATAATACATCTTATAATTTATTTTTGCAAGTTTTTGTTTATTAGCAGAATATTAGCAGATATTAGCAGAATTGAAGCATATTTTTTAAAATTCTTATCTACCACGATATACTCTTTTAATCTTTAGGTTTTTCTTGTTTATTTCAGCATCTCCAAGGCTTATTATTGGAAAATATTAAGTAACCCAAGAAAGAAAGAAAGAATATCATTAAACCATCATTTTTCTTCTTGATACCAGACTTTTGTCCGTTCCAAACCTCTATTTGGATTGCATACATACTGCTTCCTTTAGGGAGTAGGATACCTGGATCAAATTTAATTGTTGATGGCTTCCATGGAGGAGACCACCATTTTACCCCTAATATTATATAACCATCTATCTGAGCCTTGTTTTTAGACTATTTTTTTCTCTTTTGTGATCCAGGTTTTTTTTTCTCCTTAATTTACAAAATCATTTCTTCTTCCTTAATATCTCTCTGATTAAACTGACTAATTAGTTAAGCTTCCTTTGTTCTTACAGGACTGTGAACCCCCTAACACAATTCCTATTGCATCATCATATTTTGTAGAGTTGAGGAGTCCTGTAAATAACAGCCCTTACACTGATTTATGTATTCTTGAATTCAGGTTTTCAGAGTTATTTTTCCCCACAGCTTTAAGCGCTATCCTGAAAGTCATAGCATCACTATTTTGCTAAAGATCACCAGCCACATTCTTGCTTCCCAGAATCATACTGTTTCTGATATTCATGGAGTTATTAATGTTGGCATGGAGAACATTGCCCAAAGGAGGAACATGAAGTAAAATATATACATTATTATGCAAATTAGCTTAAACCTATGGCAACCACCAGCACTTGAGAAGACCCAAGTCCTGCTGGCTCAGCTCCAGAGACAGGAACCATATTACACCATCCCTTCTATGACAATGTTGGACCTGACAAAGAGTCAAAGGATTAAAGCAAATGTAATGGGTCATTAAGTTTAAATGCAGAGATGTAAAATTAGATGGAAATGATATTACATCCATATAAATTACTGCCTGTCACTGAATTTTTTTAAATTCAAAATGTAAATTATTTAAAAATAAATAATTAAAAATTATGCAAAATAAACAATGTAGAATTCTGTAGTGTGTTAAGACAGCACTAGAAATATGAGGAAGAATAATGAAAAACAGACAGATATATATCTAGAAATAATTTATGCCCAGTCAGTCCCTTGAGAACTTCAGACATACATGATCAGTAGCTATGTTCCTGATATGCTGACAGTTGCTGACAGCTCCAAATGACAGCAACACCTGAGCCAGAAATGAGAACCAACTGCAGAGCATCAACCTCTGGGCTTTCTTTGAAACATAGTCTTCTGTATGGTGTAACTCCACAATATCAGTTCAAATACAGCCAATGAAGAAAGTGTCTTTAATTTTACAAAAATAGATAGTGCTAAAATAGTATGATCACATCACTTAATGAAAATGGCACTATTTAGAATGAAAACCCTGTTAGCATAATTATACAATTTATATATTTTAGAACTCATTAAAATCATCTAATGTGGGGTGATATTTGAAGCTCTTTTTAAGGCATCTAGAAGCAGATAAAAATAAGAAATTAAGTTGAGACGCTGGTTCAACATTTTACCCCCAAAAGATAAAGTAATAAGCCTAATGTTATCTTACAACACATATATTGCCCTCTGAATCCTGCTGGTGAGGAAAAGTGGTCATTATATCAGGACATAAAAGCATTTTCCTGTTTCATGGTTTGAAGTAAAAATATCATTTGATAGTATAGAGCAGATTGCCAGAACAGAAAAAGAAGTGTTATTCGTGATCACTGAGGTGGTTGAGTATGTATAACAGTCTCCTAACTAAAGAGTCCACGAAGCAGAGGGCACATGCCACACCTATAAATCAAACAGTTCAAGTAAGTGTGATGTTGTCAAAGTGATTTGAGAGTAGAGTACGTCTCCTTTGATATCAGTGAATTCCCACTACTTTCCAATTTTTCCTTTGTATAGCTTAGTTAATGAGTTCTATACAGTACACAGTGTGCTTGATTAATCTTTTCTTGTTTGCTACCCTGCCCTTCAAATGTTCTTTTCAAAGGAATTTGCTTAGATTAACATTCCCTGCCTAGAATGAGTCTCTGTCACTTGAGATGATTATTCTCTGTACTTATGGTTTAATGTTGTTTAAACACCCACATAGAAGCTCACAACTGCCTGTATCTCTAGTTTCAGGAGACCTAACCCTCTCTTCTAGCCTTCAGACAGATGGACAGACTGATATCCAAACAGAAAGAGAGAGAGAGAGAGAGAGAGAGAGAGAGAGAGAGAGAGAGAGAGAGAGAGAAAGAGAGAGACATCTATGAGAAACAAAAAAAGATATAATAGTCTAGAGATGGGTTATTGCTCCTGAATGAGAATTGTGAGAGAAGGGTTTGGGATGGGTGTAAGTGTTATGTGGAATTCTCCTCCAGAAACAGTATTGGTCTGTGGTACTGACAGTTGAAAGTTGTCTCAAGCCTCTTTTTGTTCTTTATAACTGTTTTGATGAGAAACAAACTCTTAGATATGCAGGTATCCTACAAAGTGGTTAAAATTGGGTTATATTTGATTAAAAGTGGAGAGAGATGAGAATGAGACAGACTGATTTTTTACAATCTCAAAGTACCAACTAGAGCAAACATGAGCTATACTTTAGAGACTTGAGTGATATGAATTTTAAAAAATGAAGCCAGATATCAATCTTCTGTTTTGTAATAAAGTACCCAAACACACAATTTACAAATGGGACAGTATTCAGCATGTTTTCAGATGGTTCAGATGATGCACCATTGGTTTTGCATTTATTTTCTGTCACAGCATCAGTTCAAAGTTGCTCATGTTGGGGTGTTCAGGAAGTTTATAAGCATGCAGCACCCATATTCATGTTCAAAAAGTGGCATGGGGGGACCAGGATATCTAAATATCACCTCAATGGCATGACACCTCTAAATAGTGCCATAAGCTAATGGCTAAACACATTGACTTTGGGGGAAGTGTAGGCTACAAACAACACTATGTTTCATGATTGTTAAGTTAGCACCATAAATAAAATCAAAGCAAATTTCATCCCTAGAAAAATAAAACATCTAACAAAGCAAAACCTATGGGGAAGATATGTTTTAGGTTGCTTGGGGCCACACTTATACACCAGTAAGTTAAGTAAGCTCTGTCATTAAGATACAGGTATATGATTACTTCCCTGACAGGCAATGTCTTATTTGACAATTTACTCTCTGTGGTAAATTTTTTTATTTGGCATGAAGGTCTTATCTTGGTCACTATGGGCTACCTCTAAGCAGGAAGCCTGGTCAGGCAGGCTGCCTGAGGCAGAGACCATTTGCAATGTGGGTGGTGATCACAAAAGCTTCCTGGAAGCTCAATTCTCATGGTGGTTTGGAACAGTCCAAGAAACATGATTCACTGCTGAGATGGCATTCTCTGTACATCTGTTTGACTAGAAAAGACAAACTTACTTGCAAAACAAAACTAATGAACAACCTACCAGCAGCATTATAAAAGTATAAGACACATTAAATATTTCATTAATTTCAACTTATTGTTAAAATCAACATAAAAGGCATTCACTAATCCACCCCTAAATTTTTATATTATCCAAGGGGATACAATTTATACTGATAGCAATTTGCTCTTTGGTCCTTCTTAGAAGGGGAAACAAAATACTCATGGGAGCAAATACAGACACAAAGTGTGGAGCAGAGACTGAAGGAGAGTCCATGCAGAGACTGTCCCACCTGGAGATTCATCCCATTTACAGTCACCAAATGCAGACACTATTGTGGATGCCAAGAAATGCATGCTGACAGGAACCTGACAAATACAGAGGCGGATGCTGACAGCCAACCATTGGACTGAGCACCGGTTCCTCAGTGGAGAAGTTAGGGCAAGTACTGAAGGAGCTTAAAGGGTTTGCAACCCCATAGGAAGAACAACAATATTAACCAACCAGAATACCAGTGCTCCCAGGAACTAAACTACCAACAAAATTGTACACATGGAGGAACCCATGGCTCCAGGTAAATATGTAGCAGAGGATGGCTTTGTCGGGCATCGTGCGAGAAGAGGCCTTATGTCCTGTGAAGACTTGACTCCTCAGTGTAGGGGAGTGCAAGGGTGGGAGGCATGAGTAGGTGGGCAGGGGAACACCCTCATAGAAGCAGGGAGAAGGGGGAATGGGATAGGAGATTTCAGGGGAGGTCGGGAAAGGGGATAACATTTGAAATGTAAATAAAGAAAATTTCCAATATAAAAGAAATAACTTGCTTTAACATTTTACATGAATATTTAAAATGTATATGATACAGAGAGAAAGATATTTGACGTAGTTTTCAAAGTAAACATCTGTAGGTAGGTAGGCTGGGAAGCTAAAAGTCCCTCCAGGTGGGAAGTTAGGCATGAACAGTGCAGGGCAATGGAGTTCCATGCCACATGTTAGGAGCCTGGATTCTAGGAGCACAGCAGAATAAATGCCCATCCCTTACAGGCAATGGACACCTGTTGGGTCTCCGGGCTTTCAAGCCAGCGCTTCAACCAAAAACAAGACCCCTTTCATGGCCCTAAACATCCCAGTATGATATTGCACTAGTAACCCAGAAAGAGCAAAGTGAAGATTGGAGGCATTCTCCCTGTGCCTAGTGACTTTTTACCCTGCAAATGCTTTTGAATTACTTATAATTTACTGAGTTGTCTACAATTTGCTTTTATTTTATTTTACATGTTTATTTTGTTTTAAAGATTTGTTTGTTTTAAATTATTTGTATGTATGTTATGTGAAGGACCATTAAGTACCCTTGAGTAAAGTGCCCAAAGGAGCCAGAGGAGGACATGTGTACCTAGAGTAACAAATGGTCTTGAGTTACTTTGAGTGTGCTAGAAAATGAACTTCAGTACTCTCCAAATTCAGCAAATGCCATAGACCACTGAGAAGCCTCTTCTGTCTCATTTTATTTTATTTTTTTTCAATTTGTTTACTAAGTCATGCGTTTTTCGCCTGGCGGTGGTGGCGCACGCCTTTAATCCCAGCACTTGGGAGGCAGAGGCAGGCGGATTTCGGAGTTCGAGGCCAGCCTGGTCTACCCAGTGAGTTCCAGGACAGCCAGGGCTACACAGAGAAACCCTGTCTCGAAAAACCGAAAAAAAAAAAAAAAGTCATGCGTTTTTCATTGTGATGCTTTTATGATACTTCACAAGAAATTCTCTGAATTTCACACCTGTCATTTTAGTGACTGCTGCCATGCACCTCATGCATCTTGGCTCACAGCAGCTCAGCATGTTTTTAATGTTTCTAGAAACACCAATCTAGGTCCTACTTCACAGAATTATTGAGTCTTTTCACTGTGTTTTTTGCTTTCTTGAAACTTTTCCCACTTTCATCCCCAAAATATAATCCACCTATACCTGTTATATTGTACACATTTCTGCTCTGTTTCCCATTACAATGGGTTTAGTAAAGACTATCAGTAGCTCACAGGACACCACTTACCCTTTATAATTGTTTTCCACATTTCCTGTACCTGTCTCCTTGACTAATCAGAAGAGCATGCTCTCAATGAGACTAGAAAAGGAGGTATATTTGTAAGCTTATCTGATGCACTGGGTCACCTGTGTATGACATGTGGGCTGGGGATGTGTAGCTAGAGTTCCTTAGCAAGGTTCAATTGATCTCTTCATATAAGAATGCTAATCACTGAACTTTCTGCATGACAAATATTTTCTTTTTTTGACTGAATAAACATTGTTTTATTGGATATTTTATTTATTTATAATATGGATGCCATCCCCTTCCCCCATTTCCCCTGCCCAGAATTCCCTATCCCATCCCCCCTCCTTCTTTATGCTTTTATACCATTTTGATTACATGCATATATTAAGGTCAGTTCTAGGTTGGGGGTCTAGCAATACAATAGATGCAAATAGTCAAGGAACAAGCAAGGCATTAAACCCAGGTACGTGAACACTTCGTGATCACTGTTTCTAAAGGCTTATCAGGATGACCAAAGTATCTGAGCCTACTTCCCTGTCCTAGCACAGGTCATTTTCATGTCTAAAACCTACTTCCTTGTTCTAGCCTAATATTTAAATTCCTGCCTGAGATTACTTTTTTGTTCTAGCCTAATATTTAGATTCCTACCTGAAATTACTTCTTTGTTTTAGAATAATGCCAGATTCCTGTTAAGTCTTTGATCCATTTGAAAGTTTTTGTACAAGATAATAGATACCCATCCAATTTTAATCTTCTACATGTAGACACCCAATTTTCCAAGTAACATATATTGTAGATGCTTTATTTTTTCCAGTGTATGTTTTTGTCATTTTTTTTCTATTGGTCTACCTATGTGTTTTGTTTCAATAAAATATTGTATTTATTACTATGACTCTGTGATATAGCTTAAGATCTGAAGTT
>JANHMN010000004.1:138237969-138258321 GCA_030674055.1 Rhabdomys pumilio | reverse complement strand
TCATCTTTGAATATCTGGAAGAATTCTGCTCTTCTTCCGATTTGGGATTTTTTTAAAATCTGGGAGGCTCTTTATTTCTATTTCAATCTATTTCAATTTTTTATGAGTGTTTTAGATGATCAACTTATTCTTGGTTTAATTTTTATAGTTTGGCTGAATCTAGAACACATTCATTTTTATTTTATTTCCCAGCATAATATAGGTTTATAAAATATTTTTATAATATTCTGAATTTCTTCAGTGTCTGTTATAATATTTATTTGTTTATTTCTAAATCTGTTAATTTCTATGCTCTCTTTTTTGGTTAGTTGATCCTAGGGCCTCTCAATCTTGTTTATCTTCCCTGAATATCAGAAATTAGATTCATTGAATCTTCATATTGTTTTCTTTGTTTCTATTTTGTTGTTTGTGCACTGGTGATTTTATTCTTACCATTGAATAACTTTGGATACTTTGTTCTAATTTATCCAGACTAGGAGCATCATAATCACTTATTTGTATTTGCTTTTATTTTTTTTTTATGTTGTTGTTATTGCTGTTGTTTCAAGACAGTGGATTCTTTGTGTAGCCCTAGCTGTTCTGGAACTTGCTCTGTGGATCAGGCAAGATCTAACTCAGAGATATGTCTGTTTCTGCCTCCCTAGTTCTCAGATTAAAGGCGTGTACCACTATGTTCACTTCATTCTGAATTTTTATTTATTTTATGTAGGTACTTAAAGCTAAACATTTTCCTAAGAGGACTGCTTTCAATGTGTTCCAGATACTTTACTGTGTTGTGTTTTCATTTTTTAAATTTATTTCCAGGATCTTCTTTTATTTCTTTCTTGATTTTTTGTTTAACCCATGCATCATTTAGTTATTAGCTGTTTAATCTTCATAAATTTGCATATTTGCTAAAAGTTTTTTTTCCTGTCACTTTGAAGTTTTGTTTCACTTTGATGAGAAATGGGATGTAAGGGATGATTTCAATCTTTTTGAATTCCTAAAGATTTGTTTTGTGCCCCTGGATGTGGTATATTTTAGGAAACTTTTGCTATGCTACTGAATAGAGTGTGGATTATTTGATACTTAGATAGAATATTATGTATTTATCTCTAAGCACATTTGATGTATGATATCAATTAATTCTAATGTTTCTGTAGTTTTTGAACAGATAATCTGCCTACTGGAGAAAAGAAGTTACTTAAATTACCTACTATTAATGGTGTGACATTACTTTGTACCTTTAAATACAAAAATACTTTTTATTAAATTGGGCAGCACAGACTTTGTTGCATATGTGTTTTCAAAAGTAATGTCTTCTTGATTATTCTCTTGATTACAATAAATTTTCCTCATGTTACTTCTGATTACAATGTTTGAAGTCTATTTTTTTGGATATTAGGATAGTGATGTCTCCTTTCTCCCTGGTTTTCTTTGATTGTGGTATTTTTGTCTACCCATTTACTCTAAGCTAGTCTTTAAGTTTCAAACTAAGATGTGTTTCTTCAGAGTGAGAGTTAGATGGATTCAGTTTCTTGGTCCATTAAACCACCCTGCGTCTTTTGATTGAAAAATTGAGAGCATTAATACTGAAGTTATTATTTTATAAGAAATAAGTGCATGGATCATAATCATCATGCTGTTGGGTTCTGGTGTTATTTGAGTTTTCAGTGGTATTTTGTGTTTTAATACTTTGTACTTTTCCATAGTCTGTGATGCTCATTTCTCTCTTCAGCCCAAAATAATATTTTGTGTATTTACTTTAGGTTAGGTTTAGATATACTTTTTTAAAGTTGTCTATGTCATGAAATTTTTCCCCTTATCTTCAATTATAGAAGCTAGGTTTGCTAGCTATATTAGTCTATGATGTCTGGCTGTAGTGTTTACAACTTGAGGTAAATTCCTTCAGGCTCTTCTGACTTTAGAAGTTTCCTTTAAGAAGTCAGCTATTATTCTAATGACATTTCTTTTATATGTTACTAATGTTTTTCTATCTTGACACTTTAATACACTTTTTTTGTCATGTATAATTAGTATTTTAGCTATGGTAGTGCATGGCAATCTTTTTCTCTGGTCTGTTCTGTTGTTCAGTGTATTGTGTTTTCATGAATGCCCGTTTCCTTAGCTTGAGGATGTTTTTCCCTACGATCTTGTTGAAGATTGAATTATGCTATGCATTTGAAATTTTTCTTCATCATCTATACTTGTAATTTTAAACTTCGTGTTTTTCATGGTGTCCCACATTTTTCATGTGTTTCTTTCCTGTGTTTTAAATGTTGTTGTTATTGTAGTTTTAAATTTTTCTTGCTTATTTAGTCTAGTTTCTATATTTTATCTTTAAAACATGATATTCTGATATTCTGCCTTCTGTGAGATTTATTCTACTTGTAAGGTTTTCTTTTGAGATTTATAGTTGGGCTGTTGGGCTTTTCAGTTCTATCTTCATTTCAGGTTGAGTCCCCTTGAATGTTTCTATCTCCTGATTAAAATTTTTTCTCAACTATTAGATTATCTTGGTCTTTCTCTCACCCTTATGCTTCTGTTTTCTTGGGCCTCAGCCATTTATTCTCATTAAGTTATTTCTCCTTAATTTCTGTGAGCTGCTCTCTGTTGCTTTTGTTGTTGGTGGTGGTTGGTGGTGGTAGTGGTGGTGGTGGCAATGTGTGTCTTCTTTAAACCCCTTGAATTCTTGGAGAAAATTTATGATTTTTTAAGTTCTATGTCTGAGATCATACAGGTAGTCTTTATTGACAAGCTTTTCTATAGGACTCACATGTTTTTAGAGAAGATAATGGCTTTGTCTTTCATATTGTTGATATTCTTACAATGATACCTATACTTATGGACTTCTTTTTTATTTCTGAATTAGTTGTAGATAATGTGGTGTAGAAGAGAAGATATGGAAGTTGGATGATCTAGAGTTTGAAAATGACTTGAGTGGAAAGAAATCAGCTGAGCAGAGCAGACTAGGCTGGTGGTATATGTGATGATCTTCCTGTTCTAAGTCAGGAGTATGGGGACGAATAGGTCCAAGTGCAAATGTTGAATATGACATGGGAGAGTTCTGTGTTTGATGAATATGGCTGGAAAATATTGATCTAAGACTATATTCACTCTTAATTAAAGGCAGGTATTGCAAAACTGGGCTAGTTCATAGGGTTGTGAAACACAGGCTATCTGGTAGATTGCAAAAAAGGCATGGATGAAGAAGTCATGAATACTCTTGAGGACCCTGGAGGAAT
The DNA here is from genome assembly GCA_030674055.1 of Rhabdomys pumilio. Classification (NCBI taxonomy): domain Eukaryota; kingdom Metazoa; phylum Chordata; class Mammalia; order Rodentia; family Muridae; genus Rhabdomys; species Rhabdomys pumilio. Next base: position 138,255,097 of record JANHMN010000004.1, on the reverse strand, counting down.
AGAAAGTCTGAGTAAAGAGTGAGGGCGTGAGTATAAGCAAAGGGTCTTGTGGCTGAGTGCTGCTAGGACAGGCACTGTTTGTGGAACCCACACTACATCTGGAGAATTGAGGAAAACCAAGTATAGGCAGTAGAGGGTACTCACTAGGCTAAAGGCTAGAAGAGGAAGTGGGAATTGTGGGTATGGAGTAGTATGTTGGAGGGAGCAGACCTTAATAACTTTTTTAATCATAAAAATATTTCTTTGATATCAACAGTGTTCACTATGCATAGAGGATAAGTAGTCCAATGCACTTGGTATACTTCATATATAGTTATAAAGAAGTATGATGTCATTTTAAAAAGTGGAACTGTTAACACTGCATGAGAAATACATGAAATTATATAAAAAAATTAACTTTACTTCTATTGCTTCTATTTTTTAGCTTGCACATATTTTAATTCCCAACAACTCCTAACAACCCCCACACTACTTTATAAGTTATTTACTTACTTGTCACCTCATACCTTATTTTCAGCTTCCCATTAAGTTGCAGTAAATGTAAACTTCCAAAAATACTGAGTTGTTGTTTCAAGGATAAATGTAACACAGACAAGAATATTTGTTATATTCCAAGATATTAAGAACCATTATTCAATAAATAGGTGTTTGATCAGTAAATAAATACAGAAAAATCCAACTACCAAGGAACTTTGTGGTATTTGTTCCTGATAGAAAAAAACAGACAAATAACCCACAGTGACTGTTGACTTTATAAAAAGTTGAAACACAATATTTAGTTATCTGCATTTCTATCAATCTCAATGTGGTTTATAGCAAAGTAGACATTGTTCTGAAGTGGCACTGGGTACCTGACAGAAATACTACTTTTCTTCAAAGAAATAAAATATTTTCCTAGTTCAAGACTTTAAAATAAATATTCTTCAAAATATTAACAATTTATACATTATATATCACATATCACTTACTGTGTACCATATATCATGTATCATATATTATCATTATATATAATCATATATATATATATATGTATGTATGTATATGATATATAATGTATATTATCACATGGAAAGGCAAGGTACTGGGGAAGGGAGAATGTAAATGGAACAGGAGCTGAAATCCTAGAGGAACAATGATATTAGACTCACAGCTGTGGCTCTTTTGAATAAGTCTATCCTGAAACATACCTGAAGATGAAATCAAAAGAGAATGAGAGAGATAATGCTATAAAAACTATACTTTTTTTTCTACAAATACAAGGTAAAGAAGTTCAAAACCTTTTCTGCTCAATATAAATGTTTGAGTTATATGTTAAAAGAAGTGTATTGAAACTCAAACTGACCTTTTGAAAGCATGGCCCAGGACAGTTACTAAGTTCAAGACTAAAGAATGATTAAAAATACCTTATAGAATAAATCAAGCATATAAAAAGTAACAAAATGATCACAGGTTATATAGCTACATGAATGTTAGAAAATAAAGCAATCATTATTAAAGTTAAATGTGACCTATACAGTGAGATCAAAAATAAATTAATAAAGATGAGACAATAATTTGACACTGACATGTATCTAATGGATAAAGTTGCCTCCATACACTAAAGTTGCACATAATAGCATGATGCTGTGACAGATTCTGTTGAAACCACAGCCACACAGACTTGATTATATATTCCCAATTGCTGAGGGCACATTCTCAGTGAGATATGTGTGATGGCCAGGTTAAGGGTTATAATGTTCATTTAAATTTTTTTTTCTCAGATGTAGATCATGAAATCATGCTTTCTGCATTTGCTAAACCATTGGGCCTGACTTGATCTTTCTTAGCTTTCAGTTCTGTATTCTAAATTGTGAGTATAACACTATATACCAGGGATCCTTGCAAAGATTACAAGAGTTAATAAAGGCAGATTATATACTGTCTCAACTTGTGTTTGCATCATTAATGTGTGGTGCAATTTTTCATAATTCTCTACCAAATCCCTAAAAATCTATGCATTTTATTTTGTTTTACTTTATTTTTTTCCTCTATTTTTCTTCTTTTAATATTCCTTAGGTAAAATATCCAGATGAGAAGTGTACATTATCATTCATGAAAATTTCTATGGAAAATGTTATTTTCATTTTAGATGTGTATGCTATATATAATTAAAAGCTCTTTTGTAAGTGACTTTTGCTGAACAGTGTGCACAGAAGGGTTTTTGTTGGAAACCATGGTTTAAATACAGTGAATTTCCAAAATTTTAATTGAAGATGAGAAAAATAAATTTTATTTTTTAAATTGTTGTTACCTGTGTTTGTTTATGCATATAGTCAATCTGTATGACAGTACTTATTTGTATGTTCTCAGCAATGACTGTTACTAGATAACCAATTAGTGTGTTATTTCCAGAAAAAGACTATTTCTCCCACTCTCAGTAATTCTTTGCATTAAGACTGTTTTCACCTACTTAGGAATGTCTATTGTCATTACTATTTAGCTCAAATTGACGCAGTCATAATGCTGAGATTTTATTATTGTAGATTCTCACATTATCAGGAGACAAATCTCACAGAATCTCCCTGATTCTATACCTCTCACAATCCTTCCACACTCCCTTTTCCAATGTTCCCTGAACCCTATGTGCAGAAATTGTTTTGAAAATGTATCCTTTTGGACTTAGCTCCACACTGTAAATTTTAATTAATTATGATTTTCTGTTGTGTTCTCTGTGTTTTGCAAAGAGAAGTTTCCTTTAAGAGGAGTGAATAGTACACTGACCTATTAATATAATAACAAATATTTAGAATGTATTTATGGATTTGCTAGTTTAGTAAAGTGGTGGTGTAGGTTCTCCAACAAGGTCTATGACTTCACTAGCCTTTAGTTGTTGGGTAGATTTCTAGTACAAGGCATGATTTCTTTCTTGTTGAGTGAATCTAATTAGAGAGCTCTTGGTTACTTCTAAAATATGCATGGCACTACTGCCACAGAATTGTTGTGCCATCTGGTCATAGTTGTGGTTCATAAAGGTCATAGCTGGGTAGGATTGTTGGCTATTTCTTTCTTTTGGAAGCTTTCCTATTGCCATCTGGCACAATAAAGCCTGGGCCTTCAAGGCATCTGAAGCTCTCAGCTTGCTGGGTCTTAGGTTGGAAGTGTATGGTCTCGTCAACACTAGAGATTTATTTTCCACTGAGGGGTGAGAAAAGCAAACAATTGTAATTGCTTGTAATGTTTTGTGAATCTCTTGGGTAACATTGGCCAACACCTCACATAGTTGAAGACACACTCAGAATCATATGGACACTACAAATTAAAGTTGATAAATTATTAAATAAAAATGCAAACAAAAAGAAGGCAAGAAGTCAGGGTAGAAAAGTAGAGTATATCTTGAAGGAGTTAAGGGGAGAAGCTGGGGGTAAATGGTAAAAAATGTATAATGTTCTAATTATCAAAGTATTTTCAAATTATCAAAAACCATCAATGAATTAATAAAATATTTTTAAACATCACTATTCATATGTGTTTTATGAAGACATGAGCGATTCATGAGCATAAAAACTAAGAAAAATTAATTTCATGGAGTAAAATATATTATTTTTCACTAAGTGGTAGAAAACAGTCATTTTTTTTCATTATTACTTGCTGACTATAACAATAATCACATACATTTAGGGATTAATATAGACAAAAAACTTGTATTCATGGAAGACGAAAATGTCTAATCATAACCTTAAGGGCCAATGAGACTAATGTGACTGTCATACTTTTAGATAAGTAACAAGCTTTCCTCTTGTTACCAACTGTCTAGTTCTAGCTTCTCCCATTTCTTTCATGGGATTTGAGGGTAAATAATGTGGTGAAAATTATTACAACATTCTATTGTTTGTAAGATGCAGAGATTTGGTTTTTATCTATGATATAAACTTAAACTAGTATGCAAGTGAAATTCCTTTATTAATATTTAAAGTAACTAGAATATCAACCCCTACACTTATATTTAAAAATGTACTATTGTTTAACCAGTTCTACTTTAAATGTAGCATTAATTTTGGTTTAAATTCCACAAAGAAAGCTTTTACATTTAAATTTTACTAGCTCTTTAATTTGGTTATGTTATACATTTCTAACTAAATGCAAAACATTGGCCTCATTTTCTTCAATGTGCTCTTTAAATTGGGAAGTGCTAGATTTGATTATGTAATTGAGTCATTTCCATTGTCATGCCCTTGGAGTCTAATAAATACAAGGATTTTATAACATATTAATTTCATAGTGATGCTGTGTGTATGTGTGAACATATGTACATATGCATGTACCTCATCTATGCACATACATGTGTGTATATATTTATACAGCCTACAGTTTGAAGAAGTCAGAAGAGGAATTCCATGCAGAAACTCAATCTATACAATGCCAGATCATAGAGCAAAAACTGGCAAGGATACCATGAAGAACACTGCTTGCTGCTTGCTTTCATGCTCATATTCAGCTCCTTTTCTGGTACAGCACAGGCATACATGCCCTGAGATCGCATCATGAACAGTGTGATGTACCTTCCTACATCAATTAACAATCAAGAATATACTCCATAGACATGTCCTCGGGCCCATATGTTGAATGAAATTCTTTAGGCAACGTATTCTCTTTCTGTATTGGGTCATATTGACAATGAAGGTTAACCTTTATATAGTCAACAGGGCAATAAGAATCACTGGGAAAAAAACTCACAAGATAAAAGATTTTATGAACAGTGATTCTTTTTAAGTTACATAGTGTGACAATTTGGATCTCATTGTTCCCAATGAGATGCAAGCAGAGCTAATGCTAAGATTTACATTTCCATTCATCAAATGGAAATGTAAGTCAAAATTTCAGACCATCTTGGTGCCTCTGCTGTCTTAGGTGGCTTTTAACCTAGAATGAAGATGTATGAGTACGTATCCATCTCATGAATTATGTCCTCTTATGCAGACATGAATTGATCTTTTAAAAACTGAGTTGGATAACTTTTAAAGCATGTTTATTTTGCCAAGACACAGAAACATCCTTAATTCTGTATTCAAATGGCTTTCATTCATGAAACAAATGTAGATAAAGAATTTGTGGACAATGTGTCCAAAAAACCATTCAAATAGCAATATTTCTTTAATTCTATAAAAATACTGCCATAGATTCTATTTTATTCTTTTATTTTTATTTTTACCTTTTTGGTTAGGGTTTATAGTGGCTCAGACTTCAATGACAACCTGATATTCCTATACTTGAAACTTGTCTAATAAAATCATGTTGTCTATATTGCTTCATCTTTGGCTTTAGTTATTTTTAAAACTATATTAAGGATATTACTTCTTTGTTCATGCACTGAGATTTAGATTTATGAGTTTGTATTTCTGTCTCAACAGTTAAGTATGTAAATGGTCTGTCAAATTTGTTCTATGTCACAAGTGAAGATAAAACTTCACATGAGAAATATCAGCTTCCTCTAAAATAAATTAATATAATATTCTATAGAATTTGATTCCAGGGTGAGAAAAAAGCAAACATGGCTGCTATGCTGACTTTTTGAGATATTGTTTTTTCAAGTTCCTGACTGTGAGAAATGTGTCTCTGATTTAGCTCATGTACTGGACTAGAGTTAAAGACTTCATAGTTTTCTAGCATAGCAAAGTATGGACTTTGTATTAATAAGAACCTAATGATTAGTATGGAGAATTTTCTCATAAATTATTAATTAATTAATTAACTAATTTTTGCAGTTGCAATGGTGGCAGTATATACAGACAGCAAACCACTGGGAAAGGTTATGACCATAGTTCACATGCCTCAGATTGCAATGGCTGATGAAAGTCCTCCTTCTGTATTCTGAGTCCTTTTCTAAAGAAATAGAAGTACCATTTTTGGCATGGCACACAAGATTCTTTGATGCACTTGATGAAATTCTTCATCCCATCATGTTGTGAAGGAAAACTCCTGTTAATTTCATGAGAAAGTTTCAAAGTAAGGGTCATATACATCTATAATATAAGCTCCATGCCAGTCTGGGCAAAAAATGAGACTCTTTAATGTAAAAACATAAGTGTAACTCAATTACAAACTCATGTCTGGCTTGTGTGAGGCCTTAAATTTGATCTCTAGCAAGACAAAAATTGTAAGACAAATGGGAAATAAATGAATTGGTTGTATGTTTGTTTCCCCAAAGGCATTTTATGAATCAAGTTGAATGCAATTTCTATAGAGATATAAACATTTTATGGAGATAAGTTGAACTAAAATTAGAAATTATATGGATTCAAAGAGAAGAGAATCATGGGTAACCAAGAATGGAGGTAATGTAAAATCATGTTATATCTTTCTTAGAACATTTAGCAAGGTGCCATCAATTTTCAAGACCTTTTGAGTCAAAGGGCAGATATCACTTGAGAAAAAGTACTCTATATGCTACTTGGAAAGGGTCCTAAGGACATCAGAGAATGTAGAAATAATATAAATGTGGGGTTTTTTATCCCCTCATATTTATGAATTTATTTATTTATTTATGATTTTTTTTATTGAAGAGTGAATCAGATAACTTTATTCTAACTTAGAACAGGGCTAGAGATTATGTGAAAACCTAGTGATATGATTTCTTTTATTTTTCCAACCTGCTTTTATACCATTTTAATTACATGCAAGTATTAAGGTCAGTTTTAGGTTGAGGGACTAGCAATAAAATAGATGCAAATAGTCAAGGAACAAGCAAGACAAAAAACTCAAATAGAAAAAGATTAAGCAAGGCAATAATCAAAGTCTCATGATCATTCCCATGATCCCATTTCTAAGGGCTTATAAGGATGACGAAAATATCTGAGCCTACTTCCTGTCCTAGCCCAAAGTGATTCTTCATGCCTGAAGCCTATTTCTTTGTTCTACCTAAGATTTAGATTCCTGCTTGTAATTACTTTTTTGTTCTAGCCTGAGATTTAGATTCCTGCCTGAAATCATTTCTTTGTTCTAGCTTAATGTCAGATTCCTGCCTGAAACCCACTTCCTTGTCTTTGGTCAATGTCAGATTCCTGCTAAGCAGCCACAAAAGCTCTCCACACCTTTCCCCTTTTTATTTCATAAACAAGATTGAGCATGTCTTAGATCATTCTCACAATAATGCCTTCCTTACCCATCATGGAATATGCAGTATCAAAAGCAATGCACTTCTGTCTTGTGTTGATAAATCTCTGTGCAAAATCTTACCCATCCTTGACTTGTAAGCCTGTTAAATTAATAACTTTGTCTGGGGGTTCATTTTCAGTTTCAAGTCATGTACTTTGGCCACCAACATGTTGATGTTGTTAAAGACAAGCTTCAGCAGGATGGCCAGGAATAAAATTATTCCCAGGACAAAAAGGGCATGATCAAGCTACATATGCCATTTTTGAAGCTTGATCAAAATGAAAATATTGACCTCAGGCCATGGATAATCTTATCAGCAGTATCTGTAGCATCAAAGCTCAGCAGAGCAGCATTCTTTAAATTCATAATCACACTATGCAAAGTTAAAAGATCCAGAGAGATCTTAGAAATATGCCAAATGCCCTGCAAGTGTCTTTAAACTTTTCCCTAAATATAATGACTATCATTGTAAATTTTAAAATTAATACAAATCCATTGGCATTTGCATAATACTCAGATGGCTTCTTACTCTTAAACTCTGAACCTCTTTTTAATAATTTGAATAGGATAAAGAGCATCAATCTATTGTTCCAAAAGCCTATCTAAATCTTCTTGTGTACTCAACACATTAGTTACATTTTTTTTGCTAAATGATTAACAAAAGTAACTGTCTTAACTTCTTGTGTCAAAGCAATTGCAGAAGCAGTGCTGCTATCAATTACTATAATTAAAGCAGTTATACCAGCAATACTCAAGCCCACTATCTTGTTCCTTCTGCTTAAAGCCTGACTTACTTCTAGTACATGCAAACTTTTTTTCTTCAGAAAAAAATACAATAGTTATTATAAGTTCTCTTTTTGATTCTCTGTCCCACAAGGTCTAAAAACTTGAGGCAAGGCAGATTGTCCCATCTGGGATATAGGAAAGCAAAGGGAGGTCAGGAACATATGTACAATACAGCTTTCTAGTCACCATTGTCAGGACACTCAGCAGGCTCACAGGTCAGCATAATTCTTTATCCCTGCATCAGCATGTCTCACCAATCTCTCTGGCAGCCACCATGCTCCTTCAGCATCCTGCAGAAAAACACACAAATATGCCCTATTCCCCATGTTAAATACCTGATTGAGATCATGGGATATGCCAGTAAGTGCATCTTTCCTTTTCACTTAGGTATAAGTATACCTACTTAAAGGTTGCCATAGACACTCAGCAGAAAGTTTCTTGGCATCCAAAATTTTTATTGGATATTTTATTTATTTACATGTCAAATGTTATCCTCTTTTCCCATTCGTCCCACCCAGGAACTCCTTATCCCATTCTACATACACCTTCTTCTATGAAGGTGTGTCCCAAACCATTCACCCACTCCTGCCTTCCCCCACACTGGTGTCCCTACTGTGGGGATTCGAAGAGGCCCTAGGGAAGTAGTGGGGCGAAAGATGGGACAAGAGACACAAAGAAAAAGCTCAGGTCTGAATATCTGATGACTGCTTGAACTTTATTGTTCAGGTTGCCTTATAAAGTCTTATAAAGCAGGAAGGAGGGTCAGGGTCCAGGGCCATCCTGGACTTAATTGTTAAGTCCTTGCAAGCATTCCTTAGCCCAAACCACTTTCTCATGAGCAAGAGGGCAGTAAAACATTTGTTAGGCTCAAGTTGCTATTTTTCTCCCCCAGGCAGGAAGGCCAATAAGGTCTTCCTTAACTCAAGCTATCTACTTAACTGAAATTTGTTCTCAGGAAGAAGGCAATACGGCATTCCTTAACTCAGGCTATCTACTTAACTGACATTTACTCTCAGGAAGAAGGAAGTCTTGGCTCCCAGCACAGTGGGGCATCCAACCTTTGGGATCCATGACCTCCTGTCTCACTGATGCCTGACAAGGTCATCCTCAACTACGTATACAACTGGAGCCATGGGTACCTCCATGTGTGTTCCCAGGTGGGAGGTTTAGACACTGGGAGCTATGGTTAATTGGTATTGTCACTCTACCCATTGGGCCACAAGCACCTTTTGTAGTAGGATCTAATTTTTTTTTTAACTTCTTTAGTTTCTGTTGTTATGTCTCCCATTTCAGTTCTGATTTTGTTAATTTGGATGCTGTCTCTGTGCCCTCTGGTTAGTCTCACTAAGGGTTTATCCATCTTGTTGATTTTCTCAAAGAACCAGCTCCTGGTTTTGTTGAGTTTTTTGTATAGTTCTTTTTGGTTCTACTTGGTTGATTTCATGCCTGAGTTTAATTATTTTCTGCCATCTACTCCTCTTGGGAATATTTGCTTCTTTTTGTTCTAGAACTTTCAGGTTTGCTGTCAAGTTGGTAGTGTATGCTCTCTTCAGTTTCTTTTTGTAAGCATGTAGAGCTATGAGTTTTTCTCTTAACACTGCTTTTCATTGTGTCTCATAACTTTTGGTATGATATGCCTTTGTTTTCATTAAATTCTAAACAGTCTTTACTTTCCGTATGTCTTCCTTGCCCACATTTTCATTTGAATAGCACAGTGTTCAATTTTGATGTGTATGTGGGCTTTCCATTTTTATATTTTTATTTTTGTTATTGAAGACCAGTCTTAGTTTATGGTAATCTTCTAGGATGCACTGCATAATTTCAATCTTCTTGCATATGCCAAGGCATGTTTTGTGACCAATTATATGGTCTATTTTAGAGAAGGTACCATGAGGTGCTGAAAAGAAGGTATAATCTTTTGTTTTAGTATGAAATGTTCTATAGATTTCTGGTAAATCCATTTGGTTCATAACTTCTGTTAGTTTCACTGTGTCTCTGTTTAGTTTGTTCATTGCTGAGACATATCCTGTTGCAGACCGCTCTGCCCTACGTTGGATGCCAAAATGTTGAGGACCGCTCTGTCAATGTTGTAACCCATACTGCCAAAAGCCTTGGGGGCTAAATTGTTAGAGCTCTCACTGCCCCAAACTGCTTCAGTCCATGGGTCAGGGTTCAGAAAGAGAGAGAGTGAGGATGGACACAAAGAATGGAGACCAGACAGAGTATGATTCAATCCCATTTATTCTTCAGTCTCTCTTCTTCTCTCCAAGTCCTAGTTCCCAGTCCCTAGTTCCTATCACCAAGTCTCGGGTCCTAATCCTAGTTCCAGCTGTAACAAATCTCAAGTCCTTATCCTTAATTCTAAGTTGCTAGTCTCTTTCCCAGTTCCAAGTACTTTCTCCAAGTTTTAAGTCTTGAGTTCCTTTCCCTGTCACTAGTCTTTTTCCAAGTTCTTCTTCTGGTTCTAAGTTTAAGTGTTTAGTTCTTAGTTTCTTTCCCAGTTCCAAGTTCCAAGTTCCTGCTCCAAGTCTCAAGTACTCTCTTCTGTCTGCCTCTTGCCTTTTATATGTCTCACTTCTAAGTCATGCCTTTAAGTCTTGTCTCTAAATTACACCTTTAAGTCATGCCTTTAAGTCTCACATCTTTAAGTCTCACACACCCAGGGAAAGATCCTGAGTATCTAAAACAAGATGTTATAAGAGTGTGCTCAGCTGTTGTAGGCTGTTGTAAAAAAGTCTCTTGTCAGGGTATATGGCTCAAGATGGCTGCAAGGATGATAGCTGCCTTCTGTTGGCTCCCCACAATATCCATTGCTGAGAGTGGGATGCTGAAGTCTCCCACTATTATTGTTTGAGGTGCTATGTGTGCTTTGAGCTTTAGGAAAGTTTTTTTTTATGAATGTAGGTGCCCTTACATTTGGAGCATAAATATTCAGAATTGAGAGTTCATATTTGTAAATTTTTCCTTTAGCGCGTATGATTTGTCCTTTCTTACCTTTTTTGATAATTCATGATTGAAAATCTATTTTATTCGATATTAGAATGGCTACTCCAGCTTGTTTCTTGGGACCCTTTGCTTGAAAATTTGTTTTTCAGCCTTTTACTCTGAGGTAGTGTCTGTCTTTGTCACTGAAATGTGTTTCCTGTATGCAGCAAAATGCTGGGTAATGTTTATGTTCCCAATCTGATAGTCTACATCATTTTATTGGGGAATTGAGTCCATTTATATTAAGAGATATTAAGGAAAGGTAATTGTTGCTTCCTGATATTTTCATTGTTAGAGGTAGAATTATGTTTGTGTGGTATCTTTTTTTGAGCTTGTTGACAGATTACTTTCTTGTTTTTCCTAGAGTTTAGTTTCCCTCCTTGTGTTAGAATTTTTCATCTATTATTCTTTTTAGGGCTGGATTTGTGGAGAGTTATTACCTAAATTTGGTTTTGCCATGGAATATCTTGGATTCACCAACTATGGTAATTGAGAGTTTTGCTGGGTATATTAGCCGGGGCAGGCATTTGTGTTCTGTTAGGATCTGTATGATATGACATCTACCCAGGATCTTCTGGTTTTTATAGTCTCTGGTGAAAAGCCTGGTGTAATTCTGATAGGTCTGCCTTTATATGTTACTTGACCATTTTCCCTTACTGCTTTTAATAGTTTTTCTTTGTTTTGTGCATTTGGTGTTTTGATTATTATTTTACAGGAGAAATTTCTTTTCTGGTCCAGTCTATTTGGATTTCTTTACACTTCTTACATTTTCATGGACATCTTTTTCTTTAGGTTAGGGAAGTTTTCTTCTATAATTTTGTTGAAGATGTTTATTGGCTCTTTTAAGTTGGGAATCTTCACTCTCTTTTACACATATTATCCTTAGGTTTGGTCTTCTCATTGTGTCCTGGATTTTCTGGATGTTGTGGAGTAGGAGTTTTTTGCATTCTGCATTTTCTTTGAATTTTGTGTCAATGTTTTCTATGGTATCTTCTGCACCTGAGATTCTCTCTTCTATCTCTTGTATTACATGACCCATGGGGAGAGGGTAATATAGGTATCCTGTTTATGGCTGGGCACTTGAAGTCACTTAGTCTTAGTGCTTTGACTGAGTCACTATCTAAATTCTGCCCACTGTAAAAATTAAACTTCTCAGATCAAGATTACAGGTATAAAGGTTGAAAATCATTTTGATAATATGACTATTGAGCCAACAAACAATAGTAAGAACCACTGAAATTCTAGTTGTTGAATTCCAAGCTATACTGTATACATTTACAGAATTGTAGAAGTACAATTGACCAGGTTTACAGTACCAGACATGAATACCTGCCTCTTGTGCAGACCTCAAGGACAACCAGAAAACTGTTTGCTGTGTTTGTCATGATACCTTGGAATGTTTGGGTATATCTTTCCAGGGAGGTCTTGTAGTATATAGGGTTCAAGCTGTGTAAGACTATCACTGATGATTTTTCTCCTCATGCTCTGCTCAACACCGTATGTCACTCTGGAAGACATCCAGAATGGAAAAGGCTTCTTGTCAATTTTAGGTTTATTTCTCTGTCTTGCTACCAAACTATATGCTGTCTTCAGCAATAAGGTCTTACTACATAATTATGCTGAATAACAAATATTAATGGCAATATCCTGTGTTGTTTTGAAAGCATTCAGAGTCTTCCTGATATTTAATAGAGAGAGATACAAGGCCCTGCTAGGACTGCACATTAAGCTCATGTTACAGCATTCTACAGATTTTCTAATTCAAAGTTCTTTCACAGTCCTCCAAAATCAACTCAGTTGGGTTCTTTTTAGCCAGAGGTCACTCCCTGATACCATCTTCTGTATTAATTAACTTTCTATTGCTATGACCAAATAACATAATTTAGACAGATATAGAACAGATTATTTTGTAGTAAACTCATGGTATACTACTTCTATGGGTATCTTCTTATGCTGTTATACTAAAACTGTACATAAGCTAGGTGACATGAAAAATGGACATTCCTTACAGATCTGGAAAGCCCAAGATCAGTATGGCTGTTCACTTTGTTAATTCGTTAAACATTCCCCAAGGATACTGTTTAACAAAGAGTGTATGCCCTGAACACCCTACCCCAGCCCCAATCAGATGAAAAAATGGCCTTACTCATCCTTTTCTCTTAACTCCTCTGATGCTATTTCCATCTTGCAAACCTCTAGCAATATTTCCTAAGACTAATAACTTCTCAGAGGTCCCATATCTTTGTATCAGAGAATTAAGGCCTCTGCTGAATAAAGCTGTAGATTACAATTGAGAATATAGCAATATAGTATGTATGTTATACTCATCAAAGACTGAATTAGATTAGTAGGTTAGTATAATTTTATTCTACGGTCTTTCTGTGTTCTTTCTGCTTCAGACACTTTAGTTTTCTTTGCTTAGAATGAGTCATGTGCATACTTGTTCCAGAGAAATCCATTATTATTACTTTTCCTCCAAGTGGGATTCTTTCGGATAGTTTCTTGCCATGCAACACTGCTTTTCTCAATTTTCTGGTACTAGACAATCACCATTCTTCACCTATCTACTTGTATTTAAGAACATCCCCTTCTAGTCAATAAATAAACAGTATTTTATTTTTCTTCAAAATTTTGTATCATGGTCTGATATATAACTTATTTTGTTATCTGTTTTACATATGAACAACGGCATATGGGAACCTTCACATTTTTAAATCCTCATTGCCTCACCTGCTTTAACTACAATTATTAAGACATAAATACTATTTTATAAATTACTACTTAATTCACAAATGACTAGAGAGTCATAGAAAAAACAATCTTATCAACAGAATAGCAAATTACAAAGCTTGAAAACAGAAGTAATTTTCATACATATAATAAAAAAGTCAGAAAATTTATTTTTTTTTCAGTATTGTTGGTAAAGGCAAGATCATAAATAAAATCTATACTCTTGATAAAATAAGTTAGGAATCTTTTTTTCTTTAAACTTCTTTTTTTTTATTGGATATTTTATTTATATTTCAGATGCCAATCCCTTTCCCCATTTCCCTTACCCAGAAAACACCTATCCCGTGCCCCCCTTTTCCATTTGGCTTTTATACAATTTTTAAAATGTTAATCAAGGGCTTTGTAAGTATGGTAATGCTCAATCAGAAGTGTAACCTAATACCCAATCTAGCTATATAAACTATCTTTGACTAGTGGAGACACATGAACATCTGCCTCCATGCCCCCTCTCTCTTTCTCTCTCTTTTTCTCTCTCATTACCGAGCTTCTCATCTACTTCATCTTCTCCTCTCCTTACTCCATCTTTTCCTCTCGGTGCTCCTTTCCCCTTAGCTCCTCCTACATATTACCCTTTCTGTTAAAATAAAGCTTTTCTCTCAGAATACAATTAGAGCACAATTATTCCTATTTGTACCAGTGAGGTACAAGATAGTCTTAATACCCAGTCCATCCTTTTGTTGACTAGCCAGAACCTCTGCCGTCTCTCTTGACTAGAACACTTAGTTTTGAACCTGGCTTTTTCTTGGCTTTAGAATGAATGTCAGCTGAGAACCCTCCACTCAGATCTTTTCTCTCAAGGTAAATAGCCTGGATTGGCTATGAGTCGATAGGCCTTCAATGCCGTCCTAAATCTAGAATGACTAAATTAACTGAATTTATGGGAAGCAATAAGCATAGCTTCTAAAATTTAGCCAATTTATAGAGACCGCTGAACACCTGGACAACCCCTATACTACCAAACGTTGGAGCATCAAATCTTCAGCCTTCTGGCCCAAACTCATCTGACAGACTTTAGTGCTGCAGAATTATTAAGGGCTGGTTACTCTGTCTAGGCAGATATAATCAGTCGACTATTCTGCAAGTGTGTCCTTTTCTGTAGATGGAGAGAGGCAATTCTTGCCTGGTGGCTGTCTCACCACAACTGGAGTAATTCCAATTATGCTCAGTTTCTTCTTAGAATCCAAGACAGGAAGCTGTCAGGAGCAGACAGGTCTCTAATCAAAATGAACATTAATATAGAAATATTTGTGACGTCAATACTTTGGATTTCTGACGTTTTGAAATCCAACTATCCATGTAAGGTAACCTGGACTGCTGTCTGTTATCTTCTCTCAGTTGTTTCTAAATGAAATATAGAAAACACCCTACCAATAAACTCAAAGTCATGAATTTGCTATAGTCCCTTAACTCACACGCTAATCATCCCAAGTCAATTAAAAAAGTTAAAGAAGGACTGGGTCTAAGTCTTGTATTTCTAAATGTGTTATACAGGCACAATGCCCATGAGAGTATCTATATTCATTTCACTTTCATATCAATAAGAAGCTTATGCCAACAAAAACCTTAAATTTGAAATCCAAGTGAATTTTGTACCATTTAAGAAATTATAACTTCATCTTGATACTAAATTATACAGATTTCTACCAATAGGTTATGGCTATGCCATAAATCCTAGCTAATCCTCCCTGTTCCAACAAAATCACTGTTGTTCCCCAGAGAGACAGCCCCATATTAACCACCTTAGTCCCCAAGCCCAGGGAATAGGGGCGCTGACTCTTCTTTAACTTCTTCAAGCTGATTACGGGCGTCGAGACATCAGAAGAGGGGTCGGGGGAAGAGCAAATTGATAAGCCTCCGAGGCTGTGTCCTCACTGCATCCAGATGGAACTCCCAGACACCGGAGATTTGAATAGGTCTGCTCGTTTTGCTTGATGAGTAGATACACCAAGGCTGTGCATTCTGCAATATACAATTCTCTACTGCTCTGGGTTCCTTGCATCCTCAAGGATGGGTCAGGAGGGATCCGGTGCCCCCAGAAGCAGACTGGGTAGGTGTCTGCTTCAGGCCTCAGATCCGGGAGAGAGCTAAGTTAGGAATCTTAAACTAGAATAAAATCTGTTTACAGCATAATGTGTATTTCAGAATAAAAATGTTTTATCACTGGTTTATCTAAGTTTTTATTTTCATAATTTTAAAATTAGTTTCTTTTCTTTAAAGCATTTTAGGTTTTATTACCAGAAATTTAAGCTCCTTTAAGGTCACCTGGAGTTTTTCAAGGCTAGTTTTCAAAATCTGTTAGTGCTGGTGACTGATACAATTATCTATAAGAACGTCTCAAAAACCTAAGAGGGAAGAAAAGTTATAAGAGTTTCTAACTGTCTCAAATGTCCAAATTTGTTCCTATATTTCTTCACTTAATTTTTTATTTAATATATTTTTCTATATTTCTAATCTTATTTCTATAGTTAAAGAATTGTCTTAATAAGACTTAATTTATATTAACCCTTTTTATAAATAATTTCATGAATGAACATGACTACATGACACCATTGGCTTTGGAGAAATTTATATACCTCCATACTCTTCAATAAGACTGATAGCATTCATAAAGCTAGTATCTAATATAAGATGTCATATTGTTGAGGCTGGTGAGGTTTTTATCAATAAGTAACACAGGGTGATCTTTTAAAGAACTGGATGTAATTCCCTACAGCCACATGGCAATTCACACCTGCTGTAACTCTGGTCCCAGCATATTCAATGTACTGTTTTGACTTTTGTTGACAATTGGGAATTCATAGGCTATACATACATGTACTAAACATAGGCAAAATATTCATATGCATAAAATAAACTAAATTAAATGGCTATATAAAATATAAAATTTATATGATAACATTATCATAAGATGTTATATCACTTTATTGAAGAAATAACACACATATATACAAAGGTAAATATACAAAATATTTAAATATTTAAGCTCAAACTAATCCAATTTTTGGTGTTTTTGCTTAATATTTTGTTTTGTTTGGTTTGAGACGGGGTCTGGAGAACACTCTGCTGATTATATTATATAACCACCCAATGAATAGTCTATGCTTGAAATGAAAATTTGATGAGGGGCTTTTGAGATATCTCAGAAGGTTCTGTTGCTTGATTACATGAATTTGATCACTGCCAGGAGCCATCCAGGAAAGGTGAAAACCTAGCAGGTGATCTTCCTGAAATGGTTTCACCTTGGACTGTAAAACTTGCTGGGAAGGCACAAGTCTCTATTCACAGTACTTGGTAGGATGGAAGCACGAAGATCAGAGGTTCAAAGCCATGTTCATCTTCTTAAAATGTTGGAAGCCATTCTTGGATACATGAAGATTATGTCTTGGAAAGTGTGTGTGTGTGTGTGTGTGTGTGTGTGTGTGTGTGTGTGTGTGTG
>JANHMN010000004.1:138224500-138237959 GCA_030674055.1 Rhabdomys pumilio | reverse complement strand
AGAGAGAGAGAGAGAGAGAGAGAGAGAGAGAGAGAGAGAAATTGAATAACTGAGTCTTGATCAAATGTGGTTGCTGAATAAGAACACTCTCCTTTCTTTCTCAGTCTCTCGGGTCACAATGAGGTGAGTGACTTCAAACTATAAAGTCACTTAAAACCTGTTTGTCTGATATTTTCATCTTCAGCCTGCTTAAATTAATGACTGATTGTGAGAAGGTTAGGCTGACTCCATGACAGGCTTCAAATTGGCAGTTCAGGAGTCTAGGTCTAAATCTGTGCTTCTAAGAACTGGACAAGTCTGAGCAAGTCCAGGACTCAGAAGCTGACCTACCACCTAGCCTGAGGCAAGAACAATGGGAGAACAGCAGTTTCCAGACTTCCTCAGCAACAGTTTCCAGACCCTAGGCCCCAGCAATGGTTCTGGAATATCCCTAGAGATAGAGCCAAGATTAAGACACAGGTTACCTACCCCTCCTCTGTATTTCCTTAATGTGCTTTAATTCATACCTGCTAGTTCATTTCGGGGTCTCTCCATCTTTTTAGATGGTAGACCTCAGTATGCCAGACTTCTGCAGAATAAAACACTTTTTGGTTTTACATACTATTTGAGTCCAGGGTATTATTCTTCAGCAAATCATGAATCCGTACATTTGTTAAACTATTTACACTATAGAACTATTTTATGGCATCTTGAATTACCAAACCAAATCATTGGTATATTTATTCTCTGTTTTTATTATTTTTGTTCCATTTAAATTAACATGGTATACACCACTTAACATTATAAAGTACATGTAATTTCTATATATTGTGTGTCTAACAATTGGCAGGTACATTAATTAACTTACAATTGATTTCTTACTTTTTTGAGTTAATCAAGTAAATAAGCTTTTCCAAACAATTCCTTTCTAATAATTATATTGTATTTCTCCCAATTTTGTAGTATTAGCTAGTTCTCAAATTCTGTATTAAATAGGACAATCAGTTGACTCTAGACAGATACCTGGTAGGAAGAAACTTTAGAATATTTTCCTTAATCATTGATGATTGTTCAAGATTTTTTGGGTGCTTCTAATAAAATACTCATAAATATATTTGTGACATGCTGTTTTCAATTTTATCACATATTCTACATTCAGAAAAATGTTACTATATTCTTTTGTTAGAAATGAGAACCCAATATAATTTTATGAAAACAGCTACACATTATTTGTAAAGTTTATATATGAGAGATATAGACAAATAAATGACTATTTTATACATAGTATTTATTCATTACATTAATTTTAACAGTACATCTCTGTTATATAATGATTATTTTTCACTTGTCATTTTCAAACTATTTTTAAAACATTTATTTATGTTTTGTATGTGTGAGGGAATATGGCACACATGAAGATGACAACTTGACAGAATTGATTCTGTACTTCATTTTTGACCTTTCTTTAACAGCTGGAGGCTAGCTCCAGAGTTCTACTTTTCTCTTAAAAGTAGCCAAGAGGAAAGAGCACCAGCAGGGGCAAGACTTGGTCTTCTGAGAAATTAGGGTTGGTTTTATTTTAAATAATAAGATGTTTACATGCCTTAAGTCTAAGTCACTCTGCAGCAGCAGTTGGCCTGCCTTTCTGAGCTCCTTTGAGGCCAAAAACTGTAGAATCTCTGTTTAGTACCTCATCATAAAATATCTGGGAATTAAAATAAAGGATTAATTAATTGCTAGGTCCATTTTCTTTTTTGCCCTCAAGACTAGCTTCTTGTTTATTAGGCAAATGGGAAGTTTGAAGAAATAAACTTTTACTGAAACAAAAGAAAAGATTCACAAGAAGAAGGAAAAAACTTACAGGAGCAAATATGCATAAACTCACATACATCCAGATACAAATTCATGCACACATACTCATATACCCTCATGTATTCCAGTTAGGCCCAACTTCTTACTTATCTCATACACACATAATTATACACACACATCCATACTTATATATGCATATGGAGCAAAAGCCCAAATGCCAACGCAGAAAGAACTCACTCATTCTTGATGAAAAATGAGCTACTATATTTATTGCATAGAAAAAAAGTCTTCCCTTTTATTGCTGAAATCTGTAAGAGAAAAGCTTTGTTCTCTTTAGTAAGACCCTGTTGAACAGTGAACACAGAACAAAATTTTTAAATTTTCTACTATCAATCCATTGGAACAAAAATAACTAACACAAATTAATGTCCATGTGCAAAAATTGCACAGGTTGACTGTAAAAATAACTGTAAAAGTGAAAATGGTAAAGTTTCCAGAAAATAACTTTCTTTAATGAGAGGAAGAATATTGTAATGATCTTATCAAAGTCATAAAATACATGAACTTAGAAAGACTTGTTTGTGTCTAGGAAAAACAGAGATTCTGTGAGACTTTTGAAGGAATCCACGCACAGTACCCAGAATTCCATCCCCAAACAGGAAGGCTGAGTTTGAAGGTTTTTGTTTTGCTCTTTGAAGCCGTACTTTACTATATAGGGCATGTTGGACTTGATTTTATGAGTCTTCTGTCTCCACCTACCTAGTCCTGAGATTACAGAGGTATGTCATCACTTTCTGTTTAACTTAATGAATTTAAGACAATATTTGACTGATGGGAACTTCAGTAGCTAATAGTTAAGCCCAAGACAATTCAAAAGTTGGATTCACTATATAACAATTTTCAAATGCTATTATAAATTCAAAGAAATAAACCAAATATGTTTAAGGAAACAAAAGTACATGTTTCTGACATAACAACAAAGCAGTAGTCCCTTATACTCATGGAGGATGCATTACCTAAACTGCAGAGGATGGCTGTAATTACAGGTGGAACTGAACTCTGTTCCACCTGTATTGCTAATTTGCTAGACTGGATAGAGCAGGATACTGTGATACTCAGAATTGTCATGTGGTTTAAAATTTATTTGTAGCTTATTTTAGCATTTTCTGTTCAATATACTCAGACCATGGTTGTTTCTGGACACTGAAACCATGGAAAGTAAAGTTGTTACTGGATCTTTAAAGATTCTCAATATAAAGATTTATAGCCATCATTCAATGAGATGATTAATCAGACTAAGTGCTTACCTCCAAGCCTAAAGACTTGACCTCCTTTTTGAAACCCATGTGTTAGAAATAAAAATTGAGTCCTGAAGATTGTTCTTTGACCTCCATATGAGGGCATGGCATATATGCCTCCACACCTGGACTTTACAGACATAGATAAAAAAATCTTTCTAAAAAGAAAGTTGTTTAAAGATATTAAGAGTAGATTTGGACTGAAAATACAAATAGGAAAGAACTTGAAAACATGACATAGGAATTATATGAAAAACCAAAAGGAAAAGGGGATAAGACAATTAATCATGTACATGAGACATACCAAATGCCATCACAGGTGTCAGCACAGGGCTATAAGATGCACTCACACATGTCAGCTTACATATATTAACTGTCATCTCACATAGCTCCATGGCACAGTGATGAGACATTGCATTCTGAAACCAAGGGCAGTGTTCTTTTGGTTATTACTTGATCCACCTGAGATAAGCCTTGTTCTGTTTCACCATTATAATACCATTATTTCTGTGTTCTAAGAAGAATTTAAAATCCACAATTAAGAATTTTACTTACTGCATCAAACATGTGAAACTCAGCTGTATATCAATTTCTTGAACTATGCATATATAATCTCACAGGTAATGCATGGTGCCTTTTAAAAGTGAACTTAACTTTTGGCAGATATTTACAGCCTTTAACTACTGTAAATAATTTAAAATCTCTAGTCTACTTGTTGTTCTAATGGAGAAATCAGTCTGCTGTTATATAAGAAGCAAGGTGAAAAATCATGAATGTCCTCATTCATTTCATCCAATCCCCTGCTTCACATCCTCTTTGTTGGAAGCTTTTGATAGAATAACATTTTTCAGCAGGTTCTACAGAGGTAACATCTTAACTGACACATCGCCTGTGTCCTTCAAATTTATACTTCTCTTTTTAGCTAAGCTCTACATGCCCCAAGTATAGTCAAAACACTTTTCTCAAAAACATGCACAATGACCTAGAGTTAATAGCACAGTTAATAGCACAGTTAATAGCACAACTCATGGTTATAAAGTCCTCCACTGTGATTCAACTCCACAGCCACACAGCATCCTATTGTGATCTGAGATGCTTCAAACATGCCAGGGGAAAAGGCAGCAAGTCAGCAGCTGAACTTGGGATGCCCCCTTTGTAATTAAAGCCAGGGATATTTTGTCTTTTGGATTATGTGGATGAGAACTACACAAAAGTCCACTGAAGTTTGTGTCTTTTCTT
This sequence comes from Rhabdomys pumilio, assembly GCA_030674055.1. NCBI lineage: Eukaryota > Metazoa > Chordata > Mammalia > Rodentia > Muridae > Rhabdomys > Rhabdomys pumilio. The sequence continues at coordinate 138,233,631 of JANHMN010000004.1, read as the reverse complement.
CGTTACCTTTATCTTCTTGCAGGAATTCAGTACTGATATCTTAACTGTATGTTCTGTGTATAAACATGATACTAATGCAAGGGAATACATAAAGAGACACCCGGATGGCTGAGGAGAGAATCCAGTGTGTGTGGTTGGAAAATGTGTCTAAGATCTGAGGCAATGAAGCTTTGCTACAGTATAGCTAGAAGCTTTGGAGCAGTCTCTCTTAGCAGAGTTCAGCACAGTCTGTCTCTTGTCTAGATGTCTATTGAGAGTATCAGGAGGTTTTCCTCAGATCTTAGCTACCTCCAGACACATGGGACTGTCTAACTGTCACAGACCTGTGGATGAAACTGAGCAGTTAGGATGAATCAATTGCATACAACATTCTATGCACGCCCTATGTAAAATGTCACCTGTCTTTTCAACCTTCTAGAGAACGGAAGATGACAGGGACAACTGTAATACTATTTCGTTCATAGTACCTCGTTTAGCCATAATTATAAATTGATTCCTTTCAGAATGCTTTATTCCCTTGCTTTGTAAAGAAAACTTGTTTTTCCTAACAGTCTTTTTGCTACAGGTACAAAATTGACCTTTGTACTTGGAAAATCATCGTTCAAACCAGAGAGCATACACCTTTCAAAAATAATGACACAGGAAAAGATGTCAAAGTGTCCAGAATTAGGATGTTTATCCCAGTGAACAATTTTACATTGTTGCTTTGGATTAAGTAAGAATCAAATTGCCTTAATCTTTCTAAATATTGATAAGCTATAAATTAATATATGCATGTCTAACATACCATGCTAAAATATTAAATTCTGCATTACTTTAAACTGTCACTTTAAATTTACTTCCCTAGCATTTTATCATAAACTCTTGCATCATTGTCATTTAATAATATACACATATGTGTATACTTTTTCTCAGAGGAAAAAATGGAAACTTCTTTAAAAACTATAGTAATAACAACACAATAATATTACCATACTATCAACACTTAATGATGAATTTTAAAAATATATACTTCTGTCTAAATGAATGATATTTTTAAATATAATTTTGCTCTACCTTTCTGGAGACTATACTATGATGATTTTCTGGAGTGTTTTTGATATCAATGTTTTATTTTATTTTTGAGAATTTCATACTTCTTGTTTGGTTTGAAGCTTGGCTCATACCTAGCAAAAACTAAGAAACCCAGTTTGCTCTTCTTCCCCAACCCTGCTGGCAATTTTCTCATGACTGCCCACCCAGGGGCTCAGCTTGTTTTTTTTTTTTTTTAACCATATATAAGTACAACCCCAGCTCTTACCTTGCATATCATCACCCTTTGCCCAAAGCCCATTATAAAACCCTTGCTTTTAGCTCTGTAATGAGGCTTCATTGACCTCCACTAGTGAGGGTAGGGAACTTGCTGGAGAACTGTTTCTCAATAAACCCACCTTTATACTCTTAATTTGACTTGAATTGGCTTATTACCTCCACAGAGAAACCTACTGCATTACTGCATTAGGCACACTTAGTTTGGATTAACCATGCATTATCCTCTTCTCTCCTAAGCCCCCTCCACATGCTCACTCATATCTGTAACCCACAGCTTGTGCCTCTCTTCCATATCTCATGAATAACTCTGCCCCTTCAGTTGCATGCCAGTTAGGTTGTGACATGTGGCTTTCAACAAATCTTTCTTCTGAGCTAGCCCCTCTCTGGCTGTAATCTCCTTCACACTCTCATGTCACTCCTTACTTACATATGCATTTCTACACCAATATTTCACTTCTCTGTTTTCCTTTTATCTGTACTCAATTTTCACTCCTTCCTTAAGCCCTACCTCCCCACCCCCCCAAAAAAAACTTCTTTCTGTTTCTCTGGCTTCCACGTAAAACCCAAATCAAGCACACAAAACAAGAGTTGTGATGATAATGATCCTGATAGGAGTGAGACCATGTGGTATTTGTATTTCTCATTCATGATTTTTCCAGATCTGTGTACCTGCAAAGTTCAGAATTTCCTGTATATGTACCAAAGTTGTTCTTATCTAATCATCAGTTGATGAATATCTAGGTTCATTTAGTAGTTATTGTGAATAGCCTGGCTGAGAATACCTATAGGATAGATAGTATAGAGTATATAATAGAATAGAATATAAAGTTTGCTGGTTGTATGTCCAGAATTATTTTGGCTTTTTTCAAGAAACTTCTAAACTGATTTCTAAATTGTACCTCAACAGCATATAAGGATTTCTCTTTTCCCACATCTATTCAAGCATTTCTTGATTTTTGTATTTCATTAGAGAATTTGGTCTGAGATGAAATAAAATTTTAAACTATTTTTAACCTGAATTCCTCTGGTGCCAAGAATGTTAATAAGCTCCCTTTCAAATGTTTGTAGTCACTTATATTTCTTCTTTTGAAAATGTAATGTTTATTTCACATATTAGTCAGAGCTCCCTGATGGAACAGAAGTAGTAGAATGAATCTCTATTGATCTCTGTCTCTCTCTACCTGTACAAACTTATAATATATAATATATATAATATGTATAATATAATGTATGATATACATACATTAAATATATTTGTATATAAATTATTAAACTTAATTAAATTTAAATTAATTAAATACACATGTATATATGTACACATGTATACACACACATATATATGTGTGTGTATATATATAGATATATGTGTACATATATATCTAGATAGATAGATAGATAGATAGATAGATAGATAGATAGATAGATAGATATTTATATTAAAGTGGTCTATAGACTGTGGTCTGGGTAGTCCAACAATGACTACTTCCAGACAGATAGGTCAGAAATTTGATAATTGTTCAACTCACAAGACTAGGTAGCTCAGCAGTCTCAATTAGGAACTCAAGCCTCACATAATTCCTAGAGAGCTGATGGGCTTTAGTCTAGGTTGGAATTCTTGTTTGTTTGTTTGTTTGTTTGTTTGTTTTTAAGACAAGGTTTCTCTGTGTAGCCCTGGCTATCCTGGAACTCACTTTGTAGACCAGGCTGGCATCAAACTCAGAAATCTGCCTGCCTCTGCCTCCCAAGTGCTGGGATTAAAGTCGTGTGCCACCACTGCCCGGCCCTATGTTGGAATTCTTGAGACATATGTTCTAATATGAGTGAAGAAATGCTGCACCATCAGGATAGATGAGCTTGCCAGAAAGAATGAAGGCAAACAAGCAGAAAAATTAAGCTTTCTTTTTCCATGTCCTTTTATGTGAGCTGTCAGTAAAAGATATGGCCTAGATTAGGGTTGGTCTTCTACATGCAAAAGATCCAATAAAGAAACACCCTTACAGATGTGCGCAGCTGTTCCCAATCCAAGTAAGTTGATGACCAAGATTAACCCTCAAATATCAATCATTAGAGGAATACAAACAAATAAAACAAAACATATCGACATGAACCTTTTAGAACAACTTTCTTTAAAGAGACTGAACAGGCCAAGTGTTGGAGAAACAACTTTCAGAGCAACTTGATTTCTCAAACATTGTGGAAATTTAAATTACATAATTATTTTGAAAATGATTTGGATCTTTTGTGTTTGACAGTTTTTTAAGTTAAACATAGTGAAAAAGAACAGTTCTACTTTTAAAGATTTCACAACAAAGAAATGAAAAAGCATTTCTACACAAAGACTACTCTTCAAATGATTTTAGCACTTCTGTAGACAATAATTGCTAACTGGCTACAACTAAGATATGCTCATCAGTTAAAGAGTGATTAAAGAGCTGAGATATGCCCATATGCTGGACACTGTTTCAAATGCATTGCTTAGTGAGATGAGCCAGACTTTATAGGAATATGATTTTAAATTTTGTCAAAGTGTAATCTTGGCATTCTATGTTTTCTATCTTCTAATCCCTTGTATATGATAAATTATAATTTAAAATTACAATTTATAAATTGCATATACCTATTAAATTACAAACTACATCCATATAACATCATAATAAAGCAAATTTGATCAAGGTATATGATCTTATTAGTGTGATTTTAAATTAGGTTAATGAGTCTTAATTAAGAACTTTTACATATATGTTCATTTTGAAAATATATTTCTTTAATACTCAGTTTTATTAAATTGTATCTGCCTTTCTAAACAGAGACTGAAAGTCTTCCCACATCCTATACTTTCTAAAGTAATTAAAAACCAGTGTTCATGTTAGTTCGTTTTTGAAGTTGTCAGAATTCTTCAGTAAATCTATTTGGCCCTTTGCCTTTTTTTACTTGTAAATTTTTGTTTCACTACTCCAGTTTCATTGCTAGTTATATATTTAAGTTTTTTTATGTATCTTGGTTTAATTTTGATATGTCATATGCATCTAGAAACCAAGCAGCTTTCTTTCAAGTATTACAATTTAGTAGAATATAAGATTTTAAGATATGTCTGAATTATTTTCTAAAATTAATTATGATTCACTTTGTTGTCTCTATTTATTGCTCTCATTTTGTTGGCTTGAGTCTTCTTTTTCTCCTTTTGATGAATTTGGCTAGGAATTTGTCAGTTTTGTTTATTTTTTCAAAGAACTAGCTCTTCATTTCATTTTTATTTTTTTATTTTTATTTCCTTGATTTCTGACCTGATTTTGCTGATATCTTCCTGTTACAATTTCCAAATGATATTGTTTTTCTAAAGTGTAAGGTGTATCATTAGTTCATTTATTTCATATCTCATGAAGTTTTTTATGTAGACCCATAGAACTATGAACTTATTACTTAGTGCTGCTGTTTTGGTGTCCTATAGATTATTGTACTTGTATTTTTATTTTCATTTAATTCTAAACATTTTCAATTTTTTCTTGTTTTACTTTTAGTAACCCAGTCATTCAATTTTGTGCTGTTTAGTCTCCATACATTTGAATACTTTCTATTGTTTCTAATTCTGTTGAAATTTAGCTTTATAAGACTGTGGTCAGTTAGGATACAGCATAGTATTTCAATTCCTGTATTAGTGGAGATTTGTTTTGTGTATCAATACCTGATCAGTTTTCATAAATGTCCAATGGGCTGCTCAGAGGAAAGTTGTATTCTTTACTATTTTAGTGGAATTTTCTGTAAATGTAGGTCAATTTGACTTATGAAAAAACATGTAATTCTTATAGTTATTTGTTTACTTTTTGTCTGTGTGACTTCTCTATTGATTAAAGTGTGAAATTGACGTCATTCCCTATTGTGATAATGGAATAATTCTGTGATATTTGTATGTATTAATATTTGCTTCATAAAGTTGGGTACAACTGTATTTGGCTAATATATTCAGAATTCTAATAGGCTCATCAGTTTTTCCACTGAGGAGTATAATGTGATTCTCCTTATATCTTGTATTTTTAATTTGAAATTGTCTTTATCAGAAAGATATACGCTGTTTGATTCTTATTTCCATTTGATTACAATACTATTTTCCACATTTTTACCTTGGTGGTAAGATTTGTTACTTAGAGGCATAAAAAAACTGATCTTGCTTTTGAATGTACTCTGCTGGTTTATGAATTCTTATTAGGGAACTTAGACCATTAATCCTCAAAGGATTAAATGGTGTTTAATCCTTTGATTTGATTTCCTATCATTTTGCTGATTTTGTGATGTTTTCTTGGATCTTTTAGTTAATTGTCTTGATTTTTTTATTTATCCTGGTGGCTTCTTTGATATGGTTATCCTTTTTAGACTTTAGGATTACTGTAAGTACTTTCTGGTGAACTAGCCTTATGTTCATAGTCTCCTTTAGTTTATTTTTATTACAGCATAATTTTTTTCTAATTTTTTAATTTTATTTTATTTTACTTTTTTAAATGTTTAAATTTTTACTTTTTAATTTTTTAATTTAAATTTTTATTTTTAAAAAAATTTAAATTATTATTTTATTTATTATACAATTTTTTTCTTCTAATCAAACACACACATTTGCTTGATCTCAGTCTATGTTGGCAGTTACTAGACATTTCTGGTTTTAAATTTTTCTATTGAACTATCCAGAAAATTAAATCCTCTCAACACATAATAATCAAAACACAAACTGTAAACAAATAAAAAATATTAAAATCAGCAAGGAAAAAAGAGAAGGTAACATACAAAAGTAGTCCTATCAGAATCACACCCAACTTCTCATCAGAGACACTAAAACCTAGAAGGACCTGGACAAATATTTTGCAACTTCTAAACATCTACAGATCAATCTAAACATCTCAATTAGCATAGATAGAAAATACAAAATATTTCAAAACAAATCCAAATTTAAACAATATCTATCCACAAATCCAACCCTACAGAAAATATTAGAGGGGATATTCCAACCCAAGGAAGATAGCTACATCAAATAAAACACAGGAAATAAATAATTCTATACTAGAAAAAACAAGGAAATCACACACACACACACACACACACACACACACACACACACACCACACCACACCTCATACACGCACACTAATACCACCAACATCAAAATAACAGGAAATAACAATCACTGGTGAATATTTATCAATACCAATGGACTTAATTTCCCAATAAAAAGAGGCAGGGTAACAGAATGGATGTGAAAACAAGATCCATTATTCTGCTGCATACAAGAAACACGCCTTAACAATAAAGGTAGACATTACCTCATAATAAAGGGCTCAGAAAAAGTTTTCCAAGCAAAGGGACCCAAGAAGAAAGCTGGAGTTGCCATTCTAACATCTAATAAAATAGACTTTCAAACAAAATTAATCAAAAGTGACAGGGAAGGACACTTCATACTCATCAATTAAAAAAACTATCAAGATGCTATCTCAATTCGGAACATATATACCCTAAACACAAGGACATCCACATTTGTAAGAGAAACCTTGCTAAAGCTTAAACCATAAATTGAACCCCACATATTAATAGTGGGAAACTTCAAAATCACACTCTAGTCAACTGACAGGTCATCTAGGAAAAAAAGTCAAACAGAGAAATAATGAGACTAACAGACATTATGAACAAAATGTACCTAACAGATATATATATAGAATATTTCAGCCAAACACAAAAGAATATACATTCTTCTCGGTACCTCATGGATTCTTCCCCAAAGTTGACTATAGAGTTGGCCACAAAGCAAGCTTCAACACACACAAGAGTATTGAAATAATGCCTTGTATCTTGTCAGATCATAATGGATTAAAGCTGGACTTCATCAACAACTGTAACACAAAAAAGCCTACAAATTTAACTTTCTATTCAATGACCACTGGGTCAGGAAAGAAATAAAGAAAGAAATTAAAGACTTTCTAGAATTTAATGAATACTCAAATTTATGGGACAAATTGAAAGAAATGCTAAAAGGAATACACATAGCACTGCGTGCCTTAACAAAGAAATTAGAAAGTTTTCTTACTAGCAGTTTAAAAGTACTCCTGAAAGCTCTAGGGAAAAAAAGCAAGCACACCAAAGAGGAGTAGAAGGCAGGAAATAATCAAAACCAGGGCTGAAATCCATCTGTTAGAAACAAAGAAAACAATACAAAGAATTAACAAAACTAAGAGCTGATTCTTTGAGAAAATCAACAAATTAGACAAACGCTCAGTGAAACTAATGGAAAGAAACAGAGACAGTATCCAAATGAACAAAATCAGAAATGAAAAGGGATACACAACAGACACTGAGTAAATTCAAACTCGTGAAGTCTTACTTCAAAAGCTTATTCGCCATAAAATTGAACAATCCTAACAAAATGAACAATTTTTTACACAGATACAACTTACCAAAGTTCAACCACTATTCCAGCAGCTCTATAATCCCTAAAGAAGTAGAAGAAGTCATTAAAAATCCCCCACCCCAAAAAAAGCTTAGGACTAAATGGCTTTAGTGCAGAATTCTATGAGACATTCAAAGAAGAGCTAATAACAATACTCTCAAACTTTTCCATATAACAGAAACAGAAGGAACAATGACAAACTCATTCTATGAAGCTATAGTCACCCTGATATCTAAACCACACAAAAACTTAACACAAAAGAGAACTTCAGACAATATTCTCTTAAGAACATTGATGCCAAAATACTCAACTATATACTCACCAACAGAATCCAGGAACACATCAAAAAACATCATTTATCATGATCAAATAGAGAAACAGAACCCTTTACAAAATCCACAAATAATATAAAATATCTTGGTGTAACTATAACTAAGAAAGTAAAAGATATCAGAAGATGGAAAGACTTCCCATGCTCATGGATAGGCAGAATTAACATAGCCAAAATGGCCAACTTACCAAAAGCAGTCTACAAATTCTATGCAATCCCATCAAAATGCCAACAGTTTTTTTAATAGAATGTTAAAGAGCAATTATCATATTTATATAAAAAAAAACAAAAAGCGAAGGGTAGTCAAAACAATCCTACAGAATAAAAGAACATCAGGAGAAACCACCATCCCTTATTGCTACAGAGCAGTAGTGATTAAAAGCTGCATGGTACAGGTGTAGAAACACAAACATAACTATGATAATACAGCAGTGCTTTGCCAGGGCTAGATCAATGTCTTATCAGAGCTCTGCTGCTTAATATTAAAGCCCCAAAGATTTGAACTTTTAATACAATAGCATAAAGAGAAGGAAATCTTAAACATTTCTCATTTTTCACATACCTTAAACCTTACATGCTGTCTTACTGTTTCTATTGCAACAATATAAACACCATGAAAAAAGAAGTAGTTGAGGAGAAAGGGATTTATTTGAATTACATTTTCAGATCGCAGCCCATCATTGGAGGAAGTCAGAACAGGAACTCAAGCAAGGCTGAAGCCTGGAGGCAGGTGATGATGCAGAGGCCACGGAATGTGCTACTTATTGACTTGCATCACATGGCTTGTTCACGCTGCTTTCTTATAAAAGTCAGGACGACTGTTAGCATTTTCTCTAAGCCCTGCCCCACAGTTACCTGGCAACATCCAGGTGTGCCTGACTCACTGTAAAAGGGGCTGCTTGCCCCCTCTGCCTTCTTGTTCTCTTGCCTTCTTGCTCCTGCTCTGTCCACTCATCTTCCTCTCCCCATTCCCCTTCCCTTCTCTCTGTGATCATGGCGCCCTCTCTTCTCTCTCTCTCTCTCTCTCTCTCTCTCTCTCTCTCTCTCTCTCTCTCTCTCTCTCTC
>JANHMN010000004.1:138117498-138224490 GCA_030674055.1 Rhabdomys pumilio | reverse complement strand
CTCTCTCTCTCTCTCTCTCTCTCTCTCTCTCTCTCTCTCTCTCTCTCCTCTCTTTCTCTCTCTCTCTCCTGCATTTCTCTGTATCTGCTACCCTCCCCATGCCCAGAACAGAATAAACTCTATTCTATACTATACTGTCATGTGACTGGTCCCTCAGAGAGAAGGGATGCCTCAGTATGTGCCTGCGGAGGCACTCCCTTCCCCCATACCTAACTACACAGTCACCAAAACATACTCTTTCTCCTTTATCCTTTTATATTCTATCTCCTTTAATTTTTTTATAAAACACATTTGGTTCCATGGCTCAGATTTAGAGACTCTGCAGCTTCGCATCCCCCTCCAAACTTTGGAGAATTGGTAAGTCCTTTCCCCCCACTAGTCAAAGTAAATGTCCCCATGATCTCACAGGAGAGTTCTTGTGCTGGGAGCTACCCCTGTGCTGCCCTTGAGGATGGAGACACTCAGTCTTTTCACTGACCCTCATTCTAAGACATTCTCCCTTTGGTGAAATTTTCCTCTCTCTTCTGAGACCTTTCTCACTCCTGAGAAACACAAAACCTGGGTGACCCACTCTCTTGGACCAGAGCTTAGCTCCCAGGCCTTCATCCCAGACAACCTGGTAATCTGGCCTGGCTGTCGGTCTCTCTGATTATTAACTGAATCCTCAGGACGCTGATAAAGGTAGTTAATAAACCTACTCTCACCCAACAGATTGGTCTTTGCCATGTGAGGGACTGTGGGACTGCTGCAAGCACTCTGGCATTTCCACTGGGCTTTTCCCGCCTCGGCCCTGTTCGCCCCATCCTTCTTGGTTTTTGTTGTTGTTGTTGTTGTTGTTTGTTTTTTGTTGTTGTTGTTGTTTTTGGTTTTGTTGTTGTTTTTTCTTTTTCAAGACAGGGCTACACGCCCTGGCTGTCCTGGAACTCACTCTGCAGACCAGGCTGGCCTCGAATTCAGAAATCCGCCTGCCTCTGCCTCCCAAACGCTGGGATTAAAGGCATGTGCCACCACTGTCCCGCCTCGCCCCCATCCTTCTTAGCTCAGTCTTGAGTGGAGTTGCTAAGAGATGCGATGCTACTTTTGGTGTTTCCCTTCCCCCCGACTACCATGGACTCCATTAGGTGGAGTGGGGCAGTGCCTTCCCAGCCAGGGGAATCAAGCTGCTAGAAGGAAATCCTGCCCCACTTTTGCTCACACTGCCCTCCCTCAATCCTGCACCTTGGTGCCTGCTTCACTCATAACCCACAGCACAGCCATGATCCTTTGACTCTGTAGCCACCACCATTGTGGTTCCTCCCGATCTGTGCTCTTGAGGCTGTGCATGCACATCCCGTGACCCCAGCAAGCGGGAGCACCTGGTGCCGCAACCACACATGCATGTGCTCCTGTCTCTCGCTCTGCGGAAGGGCCCAGGTGAGAAATCGAACAGGTCAAAACTCCAGTTCATGTCACAGGCCTGAACCCACTTGGACACACTCACTTTCTGTCACTATGGTCTCAAGCCACCACTGTCAGATCTCTTATTTCTTTACATTCTGGTTCATAACAACTCTAAGCCAAGTGTTTCTCTACTAATGCAAAATGTGTTTTTCTATACTGTGCAACCTGACAAAGTTACTTAACAATTAAGATTTTCATTCCCAGTCTCCCTTTGTAAATGATTTTTCCTATTGCCACTAAATGATAGTGTGTTATATTTACTATATACATTCTCAAACAAGTAATTTAACAAGTGGCCTAACTCAGCTATGACTAACTGATACAACTCTCAATCTTGTCAGAAGTCTGCTAATCATTAGTAACAGCGTAGCCCTTAAGGTCTCAGGAGATATAAGCATAGCTACAAGAGACTGCCTGGATTGTGGCATGATAACACTGTGGACATAATCTGGATACCTAAGTCTCAAGCGGCTCATATTGTCTAAATTAAGGTGTACCGTTTTTTATTTCACAAGTATCTACTACACAAGAAAAAAAGCCTCTTCATCTTCTCGGCTTGAAAGCCAGACTAACTCTGCTCAGGTTGCCATAGTGACTACAGAGTCCTGGTAACTGTTTAGACTATAGATGATTTCTGTCATTTTTAATTAATACATGACTTCTAGATTATAATTTATTCTTCCCACAATTTTTGACTACGTTGACAGCTAAGGTCAAGCTGGACAGCTAGAAAACCGATCTAGCTTTTTACACTAAGGTAATCTACCACTATATTTACTCATTAATAAATTCGATAACTAGCTAAGAGTGACAGATTTCTTAGAGACTCCATAATAAACGATATACAGTGTAGTCCATATGTAAGCTTTCACAGATGAAACCTGCTACTTCCTCACCTACTGCCTTGCCTAAACTCGGTTTCCACTGACTAAATGCTTCATATTTCCTCTTCTTGTAATGCCATTGTCCTAACACTAACCAACAGAGTTTTTATAAATTTACCTAACTCTAATAAAACATTTTCACTATACAATCCAACTGTATAATCACAAATTCAAATTTTAAGTTTTCTTTGATTTTCTTTTAACTAAACTTAAAAATGTTTCTTGTTATGTATATTCAGTCTCCTAGACATAAGTGAAAAGCCCTTCTTGTTCCTTCTGCTCCACAAAAGATTTTCTCATCTTACTGTTCATGTTGTTAACAAATCTATCTCTTTTGTCAACTTATAAGCTACAGGATATCCACTCAGATCTACCTCTCATGGACCCAAAAAAATGCATCCAGATAAGTACATCTGCTAATCAATAACCTAGAGTTCCAAACCACCAAGTCCTAGGGTTTCAAATGTATACCTAAGAAAAAAATGTTTTCTCCTATTCCCTACCTATTGAACCAAAGCAAGACCTAAAATCTTTCTGGGCAAATTCGAAACTACATCTTCATGTCTGATGTCAAATTCAGATCTCCAACGCCTTTCAGTTTTGTTGATTGTAACACGTTGCTTTCTCTTGGGTTGTTCACACACCATATTAGCAGCTTTCTTGAGCGGGAATCCCAGGGTTCTACCATCTTTGACTGCTTGGGGTCTGCAAGGCTTCACCTTCACAACTTCTGGAACACAGCTTCTTCTGCTGCTATTCTTGATGGTCATTCCATGGTACTGACATCTCCAAAACGTTGGAGTTTTCTGCTGCAGCTGGGCTGCACTTTCTTCAATAACATCTCATAGGCTCCCTTCATAGTGCCAAACCTAAAATTCTTTGCATGACCCCCTTTAGTCCCAGGCCTTCAACTGATACTGAGGCTCACTTTCACCAATGGCTTCTCCTGACCTCTCACAGTACCAGAAAGCCTCAGCTGTTTGTTTTCCATAACCTCCATGCCTTCAATACCAGCACCACCTGGGTGACTCTTACACATTACCAATTCTGGCTGTCCTCACAAAGTGTACCCTTGGCTACCTCACACAACAGCCTTTTCTGGACCTCCATGCAGGGACACTCCAAACTCATTCAAGGCCCCATCAGCTTTCCTTAGTTGCAGAGGGAAAGTCCATCCTTAATTGTAATGCCAGAACCATGTGGCTAAAGCTGTCAAGATCTGTTGCTCGCTAGGGCTGGAACATTGCTTTCTTGTTCATTTATATCATCACAAGCTTTTTGTTTTCAATGGTTTCATTCACTGCCTAGGATTGGCTGTTCTGTAATTTCTGCATGCTGCTGTCTCCTATGTGCTAAGATTAAAGGTGTGTATAACCACACCTGAACCTAAGCTTTGCCTTAATTACTTTTCATTATAGATCTTCATAAGCATGGCCACACTGCCTCAGGATCTGGATTGAAGGTATATGCTGCTCCAGATCAAAAGCAAGTATCATCCCACCTCAAGATTCAGATCAGAAGCCTGTGTCTTCCAGCCTCAAGATCCAGATCAAAGGCTTGTAATCATCCGGCCTCAAGATCTAGATTAGATACACCCTCCATTTATAGATTGTAGTTCATTCCAGATGTAATCAAACTGGCAAGTGAGAATAGCCATCACAATCTACCTCTTGTCAACTTAACACAGAATCATTTTTTATGTCCAAAAGAAAACAATAACTGAGTGATAATAACGCCTAACATATTACTTTCCCTTTTACAACAGTAAATGCATTGTAAATTCAGAATAGGTTGCAATGCCCCTTGGGAAACATCCTTTCCACAAGATAGAAAGAAGCTTAGCTGTGTACAATCTTTCCCCAAGTTCACCACTTCCTGCAATCCATCTACTATTCTTGAACCCAGGATTTAGTTGCATTCTAGTTCCTAGTGCCTCTTTAATCCTTGAACTGTATGTTTTATATTTTTCTGGTGCTGCTTTTGTTCTGTTTGCAAAATGCTCTCTTCGTAGAAGTGAATTGCAGGACGGTATTTCCCAAGTAAGAGTGGAACCATATATATAGTATGTTCAAGCAAATTAAGATTATCTATGTATTCTATTTTTTTTTAAGTATCAACAGTTTGTTATAAGTTTTAAGCTAACTTTGATTGCAGATTTTACAGATTATTTAACTATACCCAGTATTTACACAATAGTCTTAAAAGATTTCTTGAGAGCAGACCACAACAAAATCATACAGGGAAAAGATTTTGGAGATTATAGAGGAGAAAAACTTAGATGTAGATATTTTGTGATCATTTGTTTGTTCTGTGATAGAAGTTGTTAACATATGAGACAATTTGAAAGTCAAGTGTGCCAAACTTTGCCATTGATTAAGCTGGACTGGGGCGAAGTCATTTGCTATATGAGTGAGGTTTTAATTAAATCTTTGAGTACAAGAAGAAACAAAGAGTCACAAAACAAACTCCATAGGAGGGAGTGTTCCTATAATCTCTAGAGGAAGCTGATAAAAAGAGAATAGGGCCACAGATAAGAATAGTTTCAAAGGAGGATTTTAATAGTTAAATTTTAATTAATTAATTTTAATTAATAATTTTAATTTTTAGAGGCCAGGAAGGCATAGAGAAGTTTGAGGATTGCCTAAGGGGAGAGAAGAAAGCTTCAGGAAAGACCTGAGAACATGGAGAAAAGAAATGTCACTGTGACAAAAATTTTAATCTAATTCATCCCCAAACTGACTGAGAGAGTTTTTAGAAATAAACATCCCTAATCGCAGAATAGACACATCTCTTTCCATATGACAGGAGCCTAGTAGGGCCACAGGAGCAACCTGACATGCCCATGAGGCATTGTAATAATAATAGACAATGCATGCAGCTCTAGGGTGACACTTATCCAGGAGAAGATGAGAGATGAGTAGTGAGAAGCTGGTAGAGGAGAAAAGTGGTTATAGAAGAAGATTGGGATAGACTTTTGGGAAAAAAGAAAATTTAAAAACCCAAAAGAAGGGGGAAAGTAAGTGTCTTTGTATGCTCACAAAGCATACAGGCATAGCAGGTCAGGATGGGTGCCTGAGGGGAAGCAGCAGGTTATAGGAACTAGAGAGGACACTTACTGACACTAGACATGCTGTGGTATCATAGAAAACAGAAGCATAGAGGGAAGCCAGCAGCCAAGGCAATAAAAATCCTCTTACTTTTTTCTAGGGCTCTCACCACTTTACTGAAGAAATAGGAAGGCTGATAGAACACATACAGATACTCTTCTTGACTTGTCTGCAAAGTGGGATGAGGACCTTGAGATTATGCTCCACATGACTTAATTCACCAGCTGTTTAGAAGTAGTTCTTGGGGGCAATTCCAGTCTTCACTGTCAGGATATCAGTAAGTAGTCCAGTCCAAAACATCAAACTTGAATCAGTAGCAGCAGCTTCTGGGCATGTCACTGAACTCGGTGTTACTTTGTTCTTTGTCATTTTGTTACTGTGTGCCTTTTTGTTCTTCAAAACAGATAACTGTGTACAAAGGGAAGAATGTGTGTGACACTTCCTAAAGACTGTTAAGGCCACAATTCCAAAGGCTGTGAGCACTAGGAGATGCTATTGGCCAGAGGAATGAAGAAGAGTCATCTCCCTTCACTTGTGCTTATTCATTATTTGGTGATCTCATTAATTTTCTTTTACTTAAGTACATATTTTGAAAAACTGCTATTGTATTAAGTTTCCATATGACTCCTCTACAGCCCTTAATTTTACCTGCATCCTGACCTTGTATTTCATTCCTTAACCTCTACTTCCTTTCTCCTACCTATTTGTAATTCCCATTTCAGACTGCCCCCATTTCCTTGTCCATCCATCCATATTGTTTCACCATTCTAGAGAGTTCCTTCCTTCCCCTAACTCCTTACTTTATAACTAACATCTGTTCTTATATGGATCTTAACCTAATTTTTAAAGACTTAACAGCTAGCATCCATTATGAGTGAGTATATGTACCATATTTGTAATTTGGGGTCTAGGTTGTTTCATGAAGGAAGATTTTTTTCTAGCTCATTCTTTAAAAAAAATTACCTAACATCTGTATAATATTCCATTGTATAAGTGGACATTTTTTATCCATCTTATGATGAACAACTAGGCTATTTTCAATTTTTAGGTATTATGAATAGAGCAGTAGTGAGCATGGTTGAGCAAGCATCTCTGTAGTAGGATGTAGAGTCCTGGGTATATATAAGAAAGTCTTTTCCTACTTATATAGCTAGATCTTGAGGTAGATATTATTCTACCTGCCTGAGGAGCTATGGATTGCCAAAGTAACCATACAAGTTTTTATTCTCAACGGCAATGGGTGAGTGTTCTCCATACCCAACATTCTGACCAACATGCCTTGTCACCTGCTTTATTGATCACGGTCACTCTACGCATTTTGCATTGTAATATGACCAGAATCCCATGTACTCTATGGACCGGTGTAGTGAAATGTGGCAGTTGAACTGAGAATGACTCCTTAGTTTCAAGTATTTGAAAAGTTGTTCCCCATTCAGTGCTGTTCTTCGGTGAGGATATGAGGAGGCTGAACCCTCACAGAGTACTGAGAATAGTTTCAAAAGTGACATCACAATGCGCTTGCACCAAAGAAGCAGGCCATGGGCCTTTCAGTACTCATACTGAGGCTTGTAAGAGGCCATAACCTCACACTCTGACACGTGATAACCCCTGCAGGGTTTTTCCTTGTCATCAGGGGTCCCAGGCATCTCAAGCTTAATGTGGGGTATCTGTAACAGCTTGTCACATAACAATACATGACAAAACCCAACAGCTTGCCACATAACAGTTACATGACAAAACCTCTTCTACTTCAGGAACCATAGTATTAGTAAACATTTGCTTCATAAAAGCAAATGGTACATTGGCCACAATATTTTATCACTAGTAATATAAATATAACTAATATACACACACACATGCACACACATGCACACACACACACAGATACAGAGTGCATATATTATTATAGATTAGTTACTTTTCTGTTTTATATACATTATATATATAAAGAGTATATGTTATATATGTATATTTTAATTTAAAGAAGTTATTTTTTGATTTTTGACTTCTGATGTTATTCTCATTTTGTTTATATATTTTATGTAATTCTAGCACAAGTATCTCTTGCTTTTTCCATGCAATTGTGTTTAAGTTGTAAGTGTGCTTAATTGCCATTTTTAACTTTTGTTTTTAAATATTAACTATTGTTCTATCTTTCCATTCACTGATTCTAGTTTCTGTTTCCTTATTATTCTCTTGGTCTTCTATAATAAGCAGACTTTCTGTCTCAGCATCCTTCCATAGCTAGGACAGGACCAACTCTGAATCTTGTGGCATGTTTTGTTATGAGCTCCACACTCTGCAGGGATCCACATTTGGTTTAATCCTCTATGGCTACCCTTAGAAAGTTATATATGCTTTCTTCTTTGAAGGTATATTCTATAAATTAAGTTCAAATGAGCATTTGTGTGAGCATAGCAATCACTTACAATGTGTTTGCCTTTTGTTCCTACATGTCCCATTCATATATTGAATTTGTAACCCAGCATGGACATGATTGCTCACAATGCATAGAGTTCAGTGAGAATCTAGGAAAGTTCAGGGTGGACATGTCACAGCTTTGAATGGGCAGATAAGAGGAGCTGCTACTGAGATCAGTCAATCTTTCTGCTCCAAATGAAATTTCTTCTCTATCAGTGGGGCTAAATTCCTAGGACTGTATGCTAAATCTCCTGATACCTGGTACCAGTGAACATCTTTTCATGTTTTATCCTACATTGTTTCTAATGAAATGTCTGTTCATTTTTGTTACGATATATACTCACTGTAATTTGTGGGATATTTCTTATGTTTACTAGATGTAAATCTTCTATTAGACAAATGGCTTAAATTTTTTCTACCATAATTTTATCATTTCTTTTTATACTATATACCTTGTGTTATTGAGAGTTTTCCTTTGTTTCCTTGTTATTTCCAAAATAACATTGAGTAGAACTGATGGTAACTGATATTGCTTTTTGTATCTTAGAAAGAAAAAAGTGACTGGATCATTTTTATAATGATAAGCTTGTGGCACTTTGTAGAAAGATTTCTGTCATGTAATCTCACTTTCATAGTATCTATTCTTCTAAGATATTTTCTCATGAATGTTTCTGAATCTTTCAAAGACAATTTTCTGTCCATATCAAAAAAAAAATAATAGCTTTTATTCTCTTAATGTGAGGAGCATAAGCTTACTTTATGAGTTTTGTTATTCCTTTGTGTTTGAACTGCGATGACATTATAAAAATAATTTGGACCTCTTTCATTTTTTAAAATGCAACTAATTATGCTAAGAAGTTTTAAGTCTTATCACCTGCCTCCTGCATACCTTTGTTGCTGATATGTTATGATAAGATAATGTTTCTTATCACTTTTTAACACCAAGCATCTCTGTTTCCTTGATTCAGCATCAATAAAGTATTGTCTGCCAACCCTGTGACATCACAGATGGCTTAGTATAAGCTTGATTCTTAGCTCCAGTATGGACCTGTGGTCGGTCTGTCCTTTTTATGTGCTTCCTCCTACCTTTACCTCCAGTAAGGCAAGTTAAAACTGGGAAAAAAAAACAAATATAAAGTATAAAACATATTTTTGTATATATTTGTCACAACTTTAAAATGTTTATACTTAATATTAAAATATTTTAGCTTACTTGGTGCTGTGACAGTGGAAGGATGAACACCTAATCAATGAAGTTCACGTAGAGAGGTGGGGAGAGGAGCAAGAGGAGGGCCCATCAAAACAAAATATGAAAACACCATAAGGAAACCTGATACAGTGTGATAACTATCAAATAACGTTTTAAAAAATTGAACAAAATTATTTTATGTGGTTGCTGCCCCCAGAATCAATAGGTTTTTAAATAAATAACCCAGTGACAAGGCTTGGCTATTTTTGTTTGAGTTGTTGAGCAAGGAAACCACTATTTCTCACAAAACAATACAGCACTGCACCCAGATGTTGATTGTTCGCTGGAACTAATTAATAAGTACTATTATTTGTGAAGACACACGGTTTAGTCGCAGTATATTGAGAATAAAGGTGGAAACAGTATGGTCATCCTCATATTGACTGACTCTCATATACCAAAGCACATCAACCAGATTAAAAGAGATGAAAAGTATTTTAACATAAAATTTCAGTTTGTGGTCTACACATGAAAAAAATCAATATAATAAAACTGCATTACTTTTACTCAGTAACGTTTTTTAACTTATAATTATCAACAGTGTACAGAGTTACTGGGCAGTATTTTATAATTTTAATCTAAACAACTATTTGAATTCCTTTCAATAATATAGGTACTTAAACATTATTCATTGTCTTTATTGACTAAGATCTGAACAAAGATAATTACGGGGAAATGGATCTATTCTTTCAGCAGAAAATTATAAACATTTGCTGTTAAATAATTGGAAATTAGAGTTTTTCTGTAAATTAGGCATATAGAATGGAATTTTGTTGAAACAGATAATCCAGAAACTTCTTAGGCCCAGTTATCATAAGTGTAAAGATGTTAACTGTGGTACTGTGTTCTTCCTCTCTGCTGGAGTTGTCTGAATACTACCTATATACTGCCGGAGAAGACAGGGCAAAGTCCAGAATAGGGAGTCCACTTTCTGCATTTTTTTTCCGAGGCATCAGGCACTACTACACGACAAACCAAAAGGGAAAAGCAGGGTTTGGGATGATTGCTGGAGTCCCAAGATCTCCTTTCAGGGTGCCCAGTTACCGCTGGTACACCAGCCCTGAAAGGAAGTCATGAATGTGGTTTCCACATTTCCCTCGGGGCATCTGCATGCCAGAAAGGAAGGAGGAAGTAGAGCCAGAGACGAGCAGAATTGGTCTGTTGGGAGTGAGTGCTGTGTACTGGAGAGATGGGATTCGTGGCTTTTTATGGTAAAGACCTTCCCATGGGCAATCTCTAGTGAAGCAAACAGTTCATTGAGAGGATCTTAGCTTATTCATAGTTCATTATTGGGGGTAGATATGATTGCATACACTTTATTTGGGGTGAACCAGGGATTATATACTTTTTGGAAGAAGGGCTTGAGGATATCAAGGAAGAGAACGTCATTGGCTAAAAGCTAAGGCTAACTGAACATCTTTTTAGCATGGAGAAGAACTCCAGGTGCTATGCTATGTGACTGAGTGCCCAACCCATGCTCCTCTTAACTGATGGCTAAGCAGAGCAGGCATTGGAGGTTTGGACGGGGCAGCTCCACGACACTCTGGAAAGTTCCGATCTCTGAGATTCCTAAGTTTGAGCACACTCGACTTCACCAGTTCTTATGCCTGTCTGGTAGCACCATCCCACATGCCTTACAGTAGAGTAGCTATTTAATTCTAAATGAATAAAAAGATTTTATTCAAGTCAATGTCATTTTGAACAAAGTGTACTATGATAGTACAATTTGTTCCTTCACTGATCTTTAATCATATCATTATATTTAATATTAATTCAGGTTAAAAAAAATATATATATATATGTGTGTGTGTGTGTGTGTGTGTGTGTGATGGCCAATTCACACCTTTTTTTTGTTAAGCTACATGCCCAGGATCTAACAATAATTTAATCACAAATTGAATTGAAACCTCAGGAAAAACTTTATTTAGCATAAATATGTCACTATTAAAATAGTAAGTAATGCTGGTTTAAGAGTTTTCATAGGAATATACTTACACAATAACAATTACTATGCATTTTATGGAAGAAAAAAACTAAGCATTTGCAATGTCACAAAAGTGACTATATTCCTTTCTTTTCCTTTGGCATTGCTATTCCTGAGAATAATTGGTTACTATCAGATTTGCCTTATTTCCGTCGATAGCATAATTCAGGAAGAAAATAACTGCATTTGTTTTCCAAATATTAGATAAATAGGTACTAAAAACATCTGTCTCTATAAGAAATGAAATTAAGTAGGAATGTCTACTACACTCAGGCTTCCTGTCTGGTCTTAAAAAGTTACTGCTAGAGCCATTTCAGAGAGGCAGACATCAGTACTAACAAGCTTAGGACTGCTGGAGCTGGGGAAGGTCCCACTTTATATTACCACCACACTCTGGAGGGCTTCACATTCGGATTAGCCCTGTGCTGCTCCCATCAAAAGGCTCTTCATACTTGCAGCTTTGATCTTTTGTTTTATAATCCAAGTCCAACTGATCGTATATTTGAGCACAGGAGGCACTTACAATATACATGTGGTTGTTGATGTTCCCTACGTAGATCACGTTTGTAAAACATCATGAGCAGTAAAGGGCTGGCTCACAGGGCATGGAGCTACGTGAGAACTTAGGGAGTGCAACATGAAGATATCATAGTTGTCATTAAGCAGGTGGTGAAACTGATAGGTGAAAGATTTTTCTATAACAGTAACCTGGTTCAAACCCTGAAAGGAGGTACTGACATTCTAAGTAAGACATTCATATTGTTTTATATTCAATTCACTTCTTTGCCTAATTGTTTATGCTAAAAAGTATAATAGATAAAGTGAAAGGAAATATTGATGCTTTTACTCTCTGCAGCATTTTCCATTAAATTGGCTTGACAAAGATAAAAGAGCTTCAAAGGATACCCATATAGCAATAGTTCATTTTTTAAGTTGAGTGTGTTTTATGTCCTTAGTTACAATGAGAATGAAACATGAGTATACAACTATGGTATGCAAATTATATGATTTTAGTCATTTCATATATGAATTCAATGTTTTTATGTTTTCTTTCAAAAACTTGGCATTTTATAATATAAAGATTAAGAGTAAAATAAAATGTATTACCTGAATACTTTTAAAAATGTTTTATGAATTATATATAACAGTAGGTTTCTTTATATTTTGTCTTCTCATTACCTTCTATTGAACCCCTCCCATGTGGGGCTGGGGGAGTTCTGGAACCATGAGAAGGTCTGGAACAAGAGTGTAGTCAAGGCATGTCCAACCTCGGAAAATTTCATCCTGAGATCGGCAGGATCTTGCCCTGCCTTGCCCTGGCCTGTGTATGCTAGTACATACATTTCTTTGCCCCAAACCTTTGCTCTTAGCAGAAGGCCATGTAGCCTGGCAACAAGGATGGACTCTCCTTATAATGCTATGTCCTGAAAAATCTGAAATACTTCCCTATGCATATGAGGCATATTCAACACTCTGGCCTTGTCAATGATGTGCATTCATCTCAAAGATGCTACCAACTTCTCATAGGTTTAAATTGCCTTTGTTCTCCCAATTAAATCAGCTGCCTCAATAAAGTCTGCCTCCAGGAGTCTGTTCTTGCTGCACCCGCTCAACACCTAAAGTCTCCATTCCCCACAGCACTCCCTGCCTCACTCCCTTTCTCAGAATTCACAGGGTGTGACCGCCAAGGGTAAACAAGTGAGGACAGGAATAACAGCTGACATCACAAATGTGTGCCTCCTGGAGAGACTACAAGGACACACAGGAAGAAGGTGAGCAATCTCTCTATAACGGAACATTAATCGTTCCTTTCTAACATGAGAGCTGACAGCTTGTCTTTTCCTTCTTTCTCTTACTTCCAGATGAACAGTCATGTGGGACTGGATACAAGTGAGTAGGTAACTGACACCTGAGTGAGGCTACACCTCAGCATTTGTAGAAGGCCCTCAACCTTCTGCCCAGACCTCGATAGCCCACTTAGATGTCAGTCATAACCTCCTATATTTTTCTCTCCTTGAACAAAATTGGTAATGTAATGACCAGTTAAGAACCATTAGGGCAGTCAACGGGTTTTCTTGAAAATTGTGAATAGGCTAAAATCTGTGACTGGGGAACCCTCTTAGGAGCTGCATATCCCTGAGAACATATTATTCTGACCTGAGTACTTTCAATTTTTTTCTATCATAAGACATATTGCATCATATCATAAAGAGTCCTAAATTAGAGGCCTGAGAACCCTGCTCAAAACTTATGGCATGAAACTTATCCAAAGGGAAGCCATCTCCTTTTAGGAAGAGGTCCTTGATGCAGACCCCTGGATGATGACATGTGATTCTTTTTTGACTCTGATATGTAAACTCAGGTTGCTTACCTTGCTTACCACTGAGAAAGCAGAAAGGAAGGCCTCTCTCCTTCTGCTTTTTACCCCCTAGAGCTGCTGGTCATCTGATGCCTGGGTCTTTCTAAACCAGGGCCCTTCAAAATTACTTCATACTCCTAGATGAATCTGATGATGATGAATGTCCAGAAGCCCATCCCACTGTAGATCTAACAACTTGAGATTGGTTATTAAAAAAGTTAATAATAGCAAAACAATAGTATCATCAATTTCCATAACATGCCCTGGCTCCACCCAATCTGCCTTGTGCCCTCCCTGACTTCATATGCTTCACTGCAGGACACTGTTCCCCCACCCCTTCCTAAACCTCCCAGGGGCTCTTCAACTTCAGGGACTGTGCTTCTGATTAGAAGTCCAGACGTTCCTGGCTAATGTCAACACCACCCAGGTCCTCTAACATTGTACTTTTACCAGGCTGAAGACTTAAAAGAGCTCAGACAGGCAGTCAAGGAGGATGGCATCCATACCATTTGAATAAAACCCTCCTCCAAAGTCAAATGGTCACTTAAAACATAAGACAACATTGGCAAGACATCTCTGGCTCCTCTCTACCAGTCCCACTTTTCTTACAATATGGGGGTTGGGGAGAGCTCTTTAAAGGAACAAAAGCCAGAAAGAGACTCTCTGACTTCAGCTTTAGAGCTAAAATGAGTTAAGGGAAAAAATGTTGATTCTTTAGTAAAGGACTGTCTTCTTAAAAACTTCATTTGGGAAGGTATAACTTCTGAGTGCATGTCTACCTGTCGAGACCTCAAAATGAACCCTATGATAGATGGATCATGACCACCCAGGACATTCAGACAGCATCACATCAGGCTCCCTCCATTACTGAGTCCTTCGTGGCAGCAATGAAAAGAGTTGGACTTGCATTAAGTATGGCAAAAACGGACACTAGAAAGGCAAGTGCCTAAAGGGAGCCTCCTCCACCAGAAATGCCGTCATTCCCCAAACAGTCTATCCCTGATGCCATAAAGGCTTCCAATGTAGGAGAGATACTGTTACACTTCCATCATGACAAGGATAAAAAGCAACTAGAACCTTAACACTTAAAATAGGGCAGCAGTAAGATGGAATACTACTTTCATAGAGACTTTATGAATTTCAAGCATCTCAGAAGGTTCCCACCTAAATATAACCATGAAGATAGGTGAGAAACATTCAAATGCCTTACTGATACTGGAGCAGATGAAACAATTTTAACACAAGAGGTTCCACATGATTGGAACTAATTCCCAGGCCTTAATCTATAGGTATAGGAGAATGCTCCCAAACCTTTTTTCAAAAAAAAAAAAAATAGCCTATAAATGTGAGGACCCTGAAGGGTCTACAGATATGATGCACCCTCTTGTGGCCAACATCATCACCAGTCTTCTATGAAGAGATATTCTAGGGCTCTAGAAACTACATTCACTAGTAAGCTAAAAGAAAGTTACAAGAGGGTAGATGATAATATGATAATAACTAACATGATAATAACTATCCTCATAAAAAATTTGAAAACCCTACCCTAGATTACCTTCAGTTCTAAGGGCCACTGATAAATACAAACCCTTCCTGCCTCAGCTTGCTCTCAAAAGAGTCTCTCTAGGTTGAACAGTGGCCTTCTTTAAGAGAGAAACTTGAAGCACTCACATAGTTTACAATGGAACAATTCCAACTGCTACATATTTACTCTTCCCACAGCCGATGAAACACCATCATCTTTGCTGTAAAAAAGAGCTGAGGGGGATGGAGCCTACTATAAGGTTTAAGGGCAATTAATAAAACCATGATGGTTTGGGGGTCCCCCAAAGGAACCTCATTTCCACTATCCCTGCCAACATCCCTCTCTTAGCAATCGACAGTAAAGACTGCTTTTCCTCTATCGCTCTCCACCCAATACTTTGTGTTATCAATATGTCCCAGTAATAAGTCTGTTCCAGACTTATTTTAAGAGTTGACCATACTCCCGGAAGGGAAGGCAAACAGCTCCACCACTGCCTGGAGGCCATTAAGGTAGTACTTAGACACAGGTATTCATATGTCTCAATATATGAATTATATCATACTATAGGGAGATCTTCAACCACCACCCAATGTAAAGATTAATTAATAACCTTCCATATCCTCCCCAGGGATTTAAAATAGCTCCTCACAAAATACAGCTTTTCTGACCATTGATTGCATTCTAGGGAACAGAAATTTCACTCATCTCAAGATTTTAATCCATGCCTCTCTCCAAAGCATTTTGAGGAACCTTAATTGGCTTTCACTGTGGATTTCCCTTCCCACCAGTACCCTATAGCCTCTCTCTGATTTCAAAAAAAGGGGATACAAATCCCTCCTTCCCATGCTGTCTCCCTTTTATTAAGTTTAGGCTTTAGATAACATTAATGCAGTCCTAAAAGACATGGCATTCATTAGGTATGATTCAACAATGCCCATACAAATTTTTAAGCCATCCTCTACTCTCATAGGAATACTCTATCAGGCCCAGGAAATGCTGGAATGGTTTTATAGCCCTGAGGCCATTGCAACTAGAATTCTGAGGTTGATGCACTTGCTATTATGATTAGCAATGGCAGGGACAGAGCCTTACAAACCTTAGAAAAAGAACCTGATATCGTCTCCACTTTTTTTCCCCTTTGATAATCAACGGATACTCAGAACTCACTCTCACATTGTTATTAGCCTAATAGAATTCCCAGAACAAATGAATAATCATTACCATAATGAAAGATGAGTTTCTGCCCCACCTGTGTTGCAGTGATTAGCCCCAGATCACTGCAAAAACAAAACAAACAAACAAACAAACAAACAAACAAAAAAGCCCATTACCTGCATGCCCTCACTACTTATTGATACAGGAAAGAGGCAAGCCATGCCAACTACTGCTCCCATGGAAAATCCCCATTATTCGATTCATGGAGTTGCCTCATCAACCCCAACCCTCTATCCCCCCCCCACACTATAAGAAACTCAAAGAAGTCAATGGGCCTTCTCTTAGTATATATGTTGTTAATTTACTGCCTTGCTTATCAAAATCCTTTGTCAAATTTGACATCAATCCAGTTTTCCCTCTGTTCATCCATGCCTCTAACCATTTACAGGGTTTACATTGCCTGCATCCAATATGTTAGATCTCACAATCCCCAGCCAGTTCCCATATCTGCAGGATATACACTCACAGATAGAACCTCCTCTACAGGAGTATTCACAGCCTATCAAGCAGGCAGATAAATTCCATTCATGCACATAGACAAATATAAAAGGACTTCACACCTGTTTCCCTCACATCCTGTTCGATCAACTTCAGAGGATAATAAAATCATGCTCCTCTTGTGTATCTCAGCTTTACAAACATCAGGCATTAGCCTATCCACCCCATCCCACTGACATCTCAAATTGCCCTCTGGCAAATTGATGTCATCCATATTTTCCAATTTGGCTGACAAAAAATGTATCTTTGTGACTATTGACACATGTGTTTCCTATGAGCTACAGCCCAAACAAGACAAAGCTCAAAAAAATTAATTCATCATGTGTTTTCCATCTCAACACATAAAAAATGATAATGGCCCTACTTTAGTAGCCCATCAGAAGAGGAATCCTTACAATCCCCAGAAATCATAGAAAGAACATATCAAACTTTAAAAGCTCAACTTAAAAAGCAAAAAATATTTGTCTACCACCAACATACAATTAGCAATGGCTTTAGGCACTCTAAATATATTTCAGAAATATATTTAGATATATTTAAACATCTTCAAAAGATTTTTTAAAAAACCTTCAAACATCCTATCTCCCTCCACTGGCACACACCAGGAGTAGTATCTCCCATCTTAGCATGATTCCTAACATGTACTATGGAAGGAACCCACCTCTCCTTATGACTAGAAGGGGTTTTGTTTGTGTCTTTCCACAGGACCATGTGGGGGTGTGGAAGTCAACCTTGTAAAAGAAAACATCTTTTATTATTATTATTATTTTATTTGTTTACATTTCAAATGTTGTCCCCCATCCTGGTCTCCCCTTCACAACCCTCCCATTCCATTTCCCTCCCCTTTGCCTCTAAGTGTGTATTCCCCCCAACCACCCATCTACTCCTGTCTTACCTCTCTCTCTTTCCTGTCTTACCCACCTTTCTCTCAGGCATCAAGACTCCAAAGAACCATGTGCCTTCCTTCCCACTGATTCCAGATAAGGTAGTCCCTGCTACATATAAAACAGGAGCCATGGACCATATTCTGTGGTTGGTGGTTTAATCCCTGGGTGCTCTGAGGGTCCTATTAGTTGATACTGTTGATCTTCCTCTGGGGTTGCAATCCCCTTCAGTTCCTTCAGTCCTTTCCCTAACTCCTCCATTGGGGTCCCTGGGCTCAGTCCAATGGTTGGCTGTGAGTATCTGCATCTGTCTTAGTCAGGTGCTGACAGAGCCTCTCAGAGGACAGCCATGCCAGGCTCCTGTCTGCAATCACATCTTGGCATCCCAAGTCTTATTCTTGCATCTGGCACCCAAACAGGGACCCTGCAAGATGAAAAGTGGGTTAGTGGACCTGTCCAGAGAAAATGGGTAATACTAGTTCTCAGAGAAAGTGTGGTCAAAAGTGAAAGTTTTGAATAGAAGGTTTTGAATAGGATCTTGGAGTATAAGCAGCTGACATGTTCTGACAAAAAACTCAGTACCTTTTATGAGTAAGTACTGGTCCTATATCCATGGATGTTAACAAGCAAAGTTTGAGATGAGCATACCTGAGAACGAGCAGCTGCACTGGCACAGAGGAAAGAACTGGAGAAAGAGCTGCCCCCGTTCTTCCTAGTGGTCATATCCATCTTGAGCTGCCCCTGTGGTTCTGTGCTAGATTTATAGTCTCTACCTACACTGTTGGTTGGCGAGTTCTGGGGTTTGACTTCCCAACTGCACCCTTGGAAAACTCAGAAAGCACAGCTGTCTCCATAAATAAGGAGCTGGTCAAGCCCACAGATGTTGCTATCCATGTAGATGAGGCACCCTTCTGCCCTAATATGATAGAATTTGAAAAGGGAAGTGGAGGGAAATCACCACCACTGTACCTCCAGCATGCAGCTGATAGGAATACATCTAAAACTAATGCATATGAAACAACAGCATGTTCAGTTCAGCTTCAATCCCTGTTGGAGAGAAGGACAGGGAATGATCATTTGGGAACCCTCTAAAATGCTTCACTTTCATGAGGCAAAGAAGAATCGCTCAGGCACTGCACCTGTACCAGCATTTCCAGTAATCTTACATCCTCCTTCCTGTGGGAAATGATCCCCCACTGAAAACCTGGGAACCTTACTCTATGGAAGTGCTGCAAAAATACAGGAAGGTGGTTGCTGAAAATTGACTTCACTCTCCCTCTGTGGAGTAGATGCTTGAATCCATAGCCACTACTCTGAATATCCCATAGGACTATTATGAGATCTATATTATCGAGTGGTCAATCTCTACAATGGAAGGTGGAATTTTATGACAAATTTTATGCCCATTTGTTACAGAGATCTTTTCCTAATCCCAGTCTCATGAAACCATTTAATGTGTGCCTGTTCAGCCTACAGCCCGCTACTCCCTTTGGGAACACTGCAGCATGGGCATATCAACCCTCAAGGCCTTCATGCTAACACGTTATTGCAAATGAATGTCATCCACATACCTGAGATTGGCACTTAAAATATGTTCATGTCTGAAAGGCTAGCATCTCTTCTTATGTTTAATCTTGTTTTAAAGAAAATAGTTTAAATGGGCTGTGTGTGAGCCAGTGCTTTCTCAACTGAGTTAATATGTTTTACAAAACACTAAATATTTTTACTTTAAATTAATGTATAGTAAATTTACATAATTTTATAGTTATTTTATATTTTCTTTATGGCAATTAATATGATTCTGCTCACAGAACAGACATTAAACTTAATTTTAGTTTATAAAATTATAAAATGCATATCTGTTTAATATTTTTTATCTATGGAAAACATACCTAAACAGAATGCATTTCTGTCGGGGCCCATATATTTACTACTTAAGTATACTTACTAATTTAATATAGTGAATAACTAAAATTATTACTTTGTTTGCTTTTGTGGTGGTTTGAATAAGAATGATATCTATAGGCTTATATATTTGAATGTTTAGTCACCAGAGAGAAAAGCTGTTTGTCCCTGATGGCAAAAGACCTCTGGGGATACAGGTAGACCTGGTAGTCCCTGATGGCAGTAGGCCTTTGGTACTGCAGGTACAGCTGTATTTTTGTTTGTTTGTTTGTTTGTTTGTTTGTTTTCAGGTGTCAGCAGGGCTATAGAAGTGCAGGTAAAGCTGGTTGTTCCTGATATCTGGAAACTTCCAAGACTGCAAAAGTTGGAGCACATCATTGGCTGGGACCAGGGAGCTGAGGATGCCTCATATGCACAGGGAAATATTTCAGATATTGCAGACTTCATGGCTCTTGTGCTTGCTGGGGGAACCACTGGGCCAGGGATTTGTGTGTGGGGAATTTCACCTGCTTGTCCTGGGTGGCAACAGACCTCCAGGGATATAGGCAGAGCTGTGGCCCAGGGTCATAGTATTTTAAACTTGAGAATTAAAAATCATAGTGTATTTTGTAGGAATTGCCATCTTTGCTCCTGGTGAAATTGTATTAAGTTATATGTTTGGTTTCTTTGTCTTGAGCTTCTGTTACAATCTGGTTTAAAATAAACCAGGTGATAGTATATCAGAATATATCAGGCAATTATTTCTTATTACCCACTGTCTTACACATACATCATTCCATGTTGAGTCCACAATTTGCTAATATCTAGAATCAAAGAATATGTTCCTTCCTCAATGTGTCTGGTACCTATGTTCCTACCTTCAGTACTCTCTCATCACATTTTGTGACAACATAATTGAAGAATTCAATCCTTCACATAACTCCCCTGGAAATGCCAAATAGACCTTGAAAGTGCATATAACAAATAGGAAAGTGAGATTATAGACATTTAAGACTACTGTGAATGGTGTTTCTATCCTGAGAAGAGTGCAGTTAGAATAAAGTAGTGGATGTTTCCTTGATATCTGCATGAGGTAAAAACCTGTGTAGCTTGCTGCCCATTAGTTGTCATTATAGTGATTGGCTTTAGAGGGATTCATGTAATTCTCTGAAATACCCAAATGTTCATCCTATCCACCCATCTATTTTCAACAGTCTTCTCAACAGAAATTCCCCACAGGTTCTGTGAAAGCCACACAAATTTGGTAGGTCTCTTCCTTGAGTGGAAATTTCAGAATGGGGACCATGAAAGACTTTTGGACCAGAAATCACTTCTATACGTAAAATCATCGAATTTCACCTGGAATACCACCACTGTCTCCCAGATTCATTCTCACAGTGTTTTTATGTACATTCTTCTCTGAGATTTTAAAATCAGCAGCACTCATAGTTTTTTTAAGTCCCCACAACTACTCCTTGATCTATTAAATGTTCCTTGAGTTTACATATTGCACTTAAAGCCCCACACACTATGTCTTGAGCATTACATTCCAGCTATATTTTTGCAGGTTTACCTTCTTATGTGTAATTAATTACTAAATACCAGAATACATGATATTCCATAACCATGCTTCAGGACACAGCCATATCTTATCTCTAGTTATACCTTCCATACAGTGAGCAACCTCTCTCAATATCTTTTTGACCAAATTCTACCCATAGCAAATGAATGTACAATCCTGTGTTTTCCTATAAATTCTTACTTAATATTTCATTATAAGGGTTAATTTACCATAATTTTATTGATTTTAATATAAGGGTCCTCATTTTATAGCTGTGTTTTGCCTTAGTGGTTAATGTATTTTATCCATATATGAAAATATAATGGTATAAGAAATACTGGTCTCTTATTCCAACTCACTAAAAACCTAGAGAAAGTTTTATGTAGATCCTCAGTGCATACCTTCAGTTCAATCACAAGATGAATTACTCACATCTGTTCTTTTCCTAGTCATAGTAGCCAATGTTCCAGACATTGTAATTACAAAGGATGTTAAAACAAAGCAAAGACGTGTTACTCAATGGATCTGAAAATTCCAGCTGGAAGACTGCAAAGAAGCAAAGACTGAATGTTCTATTTGCATTTCTCGGTCCTGATTCTGACTATCTCTAAATACAGCTTAATTTTCAGGCTGTTGCAAGTTGAACTGATACCTAGGTGTGGACAAATGTAGACTAAATGGAAGATGTCTATGCAGCAAAGCATCTAGAACAACAAACTAAAGAGAAGGAAAGATTTCTTTTGGCTCAAGGTTCAAAGGCTTCAGTCTTTGTTGATGGTGTTTGTTTATTTGTTGTTTGTTTGTTTACTTGCTTGCTTTTTGTCTCTGGTAAGGTAGAAAATCATAACTGGGAGAGGTGATCAAGAAAAACTGCTCAGCTCATTGTTCCTGGGAAGCAAACAGAGGAAATAAACCTAACATCCCCTTTGTAGACATGCCCTCAATATCTAACTTCTTTCTCCTTAAACCTCTTAAAGGTTTGATGAACTCACACTAGGATTTTGGAACCAAGCCTTATCATGTAGTTTTTAGAAGAAATCTAAGATGCAGACACTAACTGGCATTTTTAGTGAGCTCAACCCAGAAGATTTTATTCCTAGAAGATTCTCAAAGAAATTGGGATGCCTTTTAAAATTCTAATCCTATGATGGTTGACTTGGGTCTAGAATAGTCAACCAGCTACAGGTAAAGGTTGAAATGGATATACATATTGATCATCAGGGATCATGGATTAAGAAAAGTGACCAATTTTCTTGAGACAATGAGCCTATGAAGCAGTGTTATGTTACCTTGAACTGTCTCATGCACTGAAAGCTTAGTTCCCAGTGCAGCAATATTTAAATTTCCCAATACTGGGAAAGCGATGGGATCATGAGTGCTCTGATTTCTTCAGATTTGTTGTCTAATTATTGGCATTTACTTATTTTATTAGATGGTGTTGGCTATATGAGATGGAGCCTAGTTGAAGGAAATAGGTCACCGGGAACAAACTCTTTAAAGTGATATCTCTCACTTATGATATTTTTAAAAATTCAATTTTTAATTCATTTTATTTTATACATAAGAATGTTTTGAATAGATGTATAAATGCACACAAGTTGCATGACTGGTACCTGAAGAGGTTAAAAAAAAAAAAAGAGTGTTAGATCCACTAGAAGTGAAGTTAAAAATGACTGTGAGCCACTCATTGGTTTCTGGAAATCAATGCTGCATCATCTTTCAAAAACAAGTCCTTTTATCTTCTGAGACATCTACAGGTCCCATATCATCACACTCTTATAGTGGTTTTCCTCTCTTCCCTTCTCTTTATCTCTCTCCCACTATGTAGCTTAGCTATGTCTGTAATTTCCCACCATAATATTTGGCCTCAAACAAGAGAAGAATTGACCATAAACTGAAATTCCTAAGACTATGAGCCAAAATAAATCTTTTCTTCTGCCAAATTCTTTCTCTAGTCATTTTAGTACTATGACTCAAGTTGACAGACATGATGCCTGGGAGCAGGTGGTGGGCAACTGGTTGCTGAATAAGCTTATAGCTTGCTCCACACTGTACTGATGCAGGCTACCCTCTGTAACTTACCACAATTTATGGCTGAAGAAGTATGTTTCTGTTCAGGAAAGGAGCTAGTCTCTAATATCAGCAAAGACTCCTGTGTTTTCTTCCTGGAGTGTTCACTGATCCTGTTTGTAAATGTACCGAGATTCCTAAGTGAATTCATCAGCGTTCGACCAAAGGGAAAAGCAGCGAAACAAAACAAGTTCACAGTGACACTGTTAAGCTTCTGAAACAACTTTAATGAATGTATTTCTTTGGACTTATTACTTAAATGGACAATACTTTGTTTAATTCAGTGTGATTGAGTTTTGCACTACCTATATAAGTATAATTAAGTGATATGGTGGGAAAGCAACAATTTTCACCTTGTCAAATGGAATTATACTTAGAGCTTAAACATTGAAGAGACTACTAATTGATTTGGGGATTGACAAGCTATAGAATATATGAGTGAGAAAGTCACTGAGTTATGTCAATAGAAGCATAAGAAATTTGTTGTCTAAAGCCTTTTCTTACTTGAAAATTCTAGGAAATCATAACATTTCTATAGAAGATCAATGATTGAGCTTCATATACCTTTTGACATTTTCTTATTTTTAAACTTTCTATAATTTCAAGAAGGCAATTATCCTTAAAGAATTGAGCAATATTTTCTGCAGTCTTATGGTAGAACATAATTAGTCCAGGGGCATGTAATCTTACCAAATATGGACAAAGGGGCAGTGTTGCCCTCTACCCCAACCCCAACCTACACAGGCTTTAGTTTGGGGGCTGAGCTGTACCGAGAGTCTAGTGCATGCCTGGGAAGTATTCTACAACTGAGTTAAGTATTTAGTTCTTCCATGCTAATTTAGGAAGACGTTTATATAAAAATGACTCCTCCATTTTCAACCTATTTTTCTCATGTGGTAATGGAATATGCTGTCCTTTTACTTAGACTAACAAAGGAAAAATCCATATTTAACAAGTTATATAGAGATTTCTGTGTCAGCTGCTGATGCAGCATAAGAGTACCAGCTGTCCCAAGGGCACTGAGGGAGAATGAAGGTGGAAGAACAGGATCTTTATTCTCATTAAATCTTTACAAAGGAAAACTCTCCCAGCTCCTCATGAGCCAACAACCAGGTGTTTACAATTCTCTTCCCCGGGGAACAAATGGAGGGTTATTTATAAAGAGTTCTCCTATTGAGGGAATCTTTCTA
Source organism: Rhabdomys pumilio (assembly GCA_030674055.1). NCBI lineage: Eukaryota > Metazoa > Chordata > Mammalia > Rodentia > Muridae > Rhabdomys > Rhabdomys pumilio. Next base: position 138,200,219 of record JANHMN010000004.1, on the reverse strand, counting down.
AAATAAGAACTCTAACACCAATGAGAATGCGAAAAATAGGAGATATTATTGGTGGACTGAGAACAAGACAGCTCCTGAAAGGCCTTGGTCTGGGTCCAGTTAGATGTCATTTCATATTCTAAAATCACAAGGTACAATGAGCAAGCAAGCAAGGTTTTATGGAATTTTATGTAGCAGTCAGCAGGTTGTTAAGGTCAATGACTCATTATTTTAGCTGTTTCTCTGTCATTCTGTTCCAGGTAGCAAGTAGTCATGCTTTGCAAAGGAGCAGTAAATAAATCAGTGACTCAGTACCAATAATTGATCTTTTTGTTTTTTAACCTTATTCAACATTAGTCTCCGGTTCTGGGTGCTACTATAATGCATGATCTAGTTAGAAGGTTTACCCCACCCCTCCACGGCATCACTAAAACTCATTTTATCTTCTAATATTATTCTGGCTATATAGAAGTGAATATGAACTTCACAGCTGTGTGGCTATGGGGCCTTTGTGTTGAAATGCCTCTATCTTCCCTGGCATCCCTGCTGTTTTCTGGGGAATCTGGACATAGGGTGCTTATGTGTTCTTTGTGTTGAGTGTACCTTTCTCAAACTGCTGAAAGATATTACCTACTTCACTGTCTGCCCAGCATGGCCCTGCTAGCTCTAGGAGAGATATTAGATTGTTTCATAGGCTATAACATCTAGGCTTAAAGGAACAGACAGATCCATAAATAACATTTTTAAAAAATGTAGAGTCAAAATCCCTCTCCCATTTAAGATTAATCTAAAATGAAAATATGTGATCTAGGTTGAATCCTATTCTCAAAAATTATACATTGTTTATCAACGACAACAGTTTTAAGCTAGACAATGTGTAAGAATTTGAGGGCTGACTGTGTCTGCTCAGAGAGAGAAACTCAGGACTGGTTTGCTTTAGGGATAAGAACCTGGTGGAACCTACTAGGTGTACTTGCCTGATTCATTTTTGGCAATACACCATTCCACAGAATTAGCACTTTTTTCCTAGAGTGTTTTGAAATGTACAACATTTTTTTTCTGAAATACCAGAATAACTTCACACACCTCATATATGCAAATTCCCTTCACTCCATTTCTTTCAGAGTAGGCCTCAAACAGTTCTGAGAATACAAAGATTCCTTAAGACTTCTAAACATTCCTTTAAAAAGAACATGTTGTCACAGTAAAGAAAGGTTAAAAATTAGATTTTTCTAACAAATACTATACAACTTCCGTTTTTGATTCAAAGTTCTTTATGTGTCCTGCCATGAAATACTTTTATGCAAATATTTCAATCCTCTACACCAAGTAAAATCTTGGTTTACACAAACGCCCTAATGAATTCTCAGAAATTAAGTGAATCACTGACTGGCTCCTTTACCACATTCCTAAATTTCTTTTATTTAATAATATTTTGATTGTGGAAATTTTAATTTAACTTTTTTTTGTAGAAAAAACTTGTCATTCCATTTAGATTTACATGTGAGGGCTGGAGAAGTGGCTCAGTGGTTAAGAACACTGGTTGCTTTGCCAGAGGACCAGGGTTCAATTCCCGGTGTCCACATGGCAACTCACAACACTGTCTGTAACTTCAGTTCCAGGGGATCTGACACCCTCACACAGACATACATGCAGGCAAATCACCAGTGTATGTAATTTGAGAATAAAAACCATGTGAGTTACCGAGAGCTGGGCAATCATTTCATATGGAAGATTTCTTGTAAAGATTGGTAATGATTTTTATGAAAATTATTTTCAAATATTTGTCATCTAATTAATAAGAGCTATAGGAAATTGATGCTTGCTGAAGGAAGAAGAAACAGTTTTCTCCAGGAATGAGCCACTTAGGTTATTTAATCCCAAAAGTTCAGCTCTAATATGAGCAACATTAATGAACTCAACAAATTTTACACACACACACACACACACACACACAAACATATTCACACAAACATACACACACACAGAGAAAGAGAAAGATTGTATAAATTTGACAAGTGGGGTATAGACTAATGCAGTTGAATGGAGAATGATGCAAATACAACATTCATATGAAATTCTCAAAAATAAATGGAAATAAAATTTAAAACAATCTGCTTCATTATTGAGACATTTGCTTAATCCACTTACCCAAATGTTTTCAAATGAATGAGATGGGATGGGATTTACAAAAATTACTTAAAAAATGAGAAAAGGCTGAGGACCAGACACGAAGTTATATATGGAAAGGAGGAAGATTCTCCAGCACTGCAACTAGGTGACTGTTAGTAACATTGCACTACTATTTCACAGAGCTATCTGCTGTGCTAGTTTTAAGGTGTATGCCCTAAAGAAATCAGAAGGAAAAAGCATATACATTGGAAAATACCAAGGTGCTTCATAAATAAGAATGATACTTTTATTTAACAACAAAATCTATAAAAAATGGGAATGAGGTCAATAGTAGAGTATTGCCTAGCATTGTCCTTGGCTTTTACCATTATTAATATATAGTTTCAGGTATTATACTGATATGAAAAAAGTACTCTCTATTGAGTTTTAGAGTAATTTTTTTATAAGTAAAAAAACATTTTTAATTATCTGGAAAACAGCAGTGAAATGCATGTTTTTCATCAAGATATATATCCACAAGATGCAGCTATTACTTCACCCAAAAACAACCTAGCATGAGTTCCATGGAGAACTTGCTGTGTTGTAACTTAACAATTTCTACATAAGTATCTGTATGCACTATTTATTAGAGACTTGGCTATAAGTACACATTCAGGGCTTGTACAAACATGCTGAATGAAAGGTTTTATTAATGCACATTATATAGTACTTAGCAATTAAAAATCAATGCTACCACTTTTTCCATTGTTGTTATGAAAATAGGTTTTCAGCTGCATATGTAGCAGAGTATTGTCTTATCTGGCATCAGTAGAAGATGAGGCCCTTGGTTCTCTGGATGCTTGATGATCCAGCATAGGAGAATGCTAGGCTGGTGAGGCAGGAGTGGGTGGGTGGGTGAGGGAGTACCCTCATAGAAGCAGAGATGTGGGATGGAATAGGAGTTTTACAGAGGGGAAACTTGGAAGGGGGATAAAATTTGAAAAAAGATAAATAAACATTTTAAAAACAGACAAAAAACAGAAAAGAACAACTATATATTTTACTAGCACATATTATATAAAATAACAGGTTGTACTGAAGCATTTTATTATAATTATAACACATATTTTGATCACATTCACTCATGATGCTGTCTTATTCTCCTACTCCTGTGGTTCCCTTTTATTTCCCCATTGGGCCCACCTATTTTCATGTCTATCTTTGTCTTTTGGGAAAGGATGGTTAGAATAATGATAAAAGAATCACCACACATGATTTTATGCTACAGTCCAGAGAAATAATATGTACAATATTTTATTCTTAAAATATTTCATGTAAAATTATAAGAATAAGTTATTTTAAGAATCAATACTGTTGTATTAGGTAATATCTACAATACTATTTTTTAAAGTATTTTTAACATATTCTTAAATGACTTTACTAATTTTTTTAAGAAATGTAGATATATAAATAGATCAGGTATGCATAAATGGTTTAATGATTAATTGTTATGGGATGTGATGGTTTGAATGAAGATGGTGCTCATATACTTACATATTTGAATATTTGGTCCAGTGTTAGGGAACTGTTTGGGAAAGATTAGATAGAAGTCATGGACTTTTTTAGGAGGGATATCACTGAAACTTGACTTCAGGGTTTCAAAAGCTCATCTCAAACCTAGTTAGCACTTTTTGGCTACTCATATGAAACACAATGCAAGCTTTCAACGACTATTCCAGGGCCATGTCTGCCTGCCCGCTGCCATGCTCCATACAAGTTAGAGATTAACCCTTTCAACTTTGGGCTCCAAATTAATTTTTTTTTTAAATTTACCTTGATCATGGTGTTTTATAACAGCAATGTAAAAGTAACTAAGACAAATTATATTGGAATCTCTGGAGCATTAACTCCAAAGAAACAAGTTTTATTCTTTTCCTAACTTTCTTATGCAACAAAATATTAATTAAATTTTCTATAGAAAAATGTTTCCCAGTAAATAAATATTATGTTAAATTATGTACATATTATATTATAGATGTGTGCATGTGTGTGCATATGTGTGTGTTGGTGAGATATTTCCTGTAGAGAAAGGATATGTATGTAAATTCACTCCTGGTAGGGACTAGTGAAAGATGAAAGTATTGGTTCTATCAAAGGTCAGCGTGCTAAAACAGTGAGTTACAGGAGTGTATTGGACAAAGGACTGTTTATAAGAGCATAGATAACTCAAAAACAACTGTTCTCTAAAAAACATACCCCCAGCACAGTGATGATTTTAAAAAGCTGCAAAATTTGTGCAAGATTTTTAGGCAGTGAGGCAGGTTGGGGAGTATCCTCTCCTCATACATTTTCCATACACATTAGATCACATTAGTGAATTTGATCAGTCTCAGGGACCTCCTGAGACCTGTTATTTTCTTGCTTCCTCAGTTTTACCAAACTTCTCCAGGATGGACTATTTCAATTTAGAACTTCCTGATCTTTAATGAGCCACAATGAAACATGGGATGTTTCATTTCAAAGGAAATTGCTACAGGACAATTTTGGTGACAAAATAAAAGGAGGTCTAGGCTCTTACAATTGCCCTCCACCTTACTTTCCTCAAACAAGTGTTAGTGAACACTTTCTGTTTAGTTTAACTTGCTGGCCACTCAGTTCAAGAATTATGCATCTCTACCTCTCATCACTGGGATCACAGACAGCATCCAGTTTTTTATATGAGTGCTAGAAACCAGAACTTAAGGCTTCATGCTTCTATAAGTGCTTTATTGACTGAGCCTTCTTGCTAGCATGCTGAATTTAACTTTGAAGGTTTACTCAAATATGCTGAAATTCATCAAATACATGTATTGTATTTAAATTAAAATATATTCATAAAAAATATATTTTTAAAAATATATTTTAATTTAAATACAATACATTTATGTGTTCACATATACTCTGTACCTTAATATTTACTATTTATATGTTTTTATAGGCAGTTAATTCACATGCCTTTATTTATAGATGAACTTTGTTAAGAAAATTTAAAAGGCAAATGTGGTAAAAATAAACAGAAATCCATTACATTAAACTGTTTATTTACATTAATTAGGGAAATTAACTAGGGAATTTTTTAATTTACGTAAAAACTGTGTAAGGTATTAAGAACATGATAAAAATAATAATAAATGTTAATAATAAATGTTAATAATAATAAAAATAATAAAAATGTTCAGTCAAATAGCATGTCATTCAAATAGTGTACTAACCTCAAAAATGTGGGTAACTGTTCCACATTTTTTACTGTATACAGTTTTAATGTTATGTAATTATAATTTTTCCATGGAGTTGATGGCTGCTGAGCAAAGAAGAATGAATTTTCTTTAGTGTTCTGACCATTGTTAGGTTGACTATGTTCCACAGGATGACATATCCATGAGCATAAGGTTAACACTAATCGTACTCAATGGGTTATAAAAACAGAAGAATAGGAAAGAATAAATTCGGAAGGGTATATAAGGAGATCTGAATAGCAGGGGTAAATATGAGAAGTACACATTAAATCCACATATGAAATTCTCAAAAAACAAAACTATTATATTTAAGAAGTGGGATATATCCTTATCAGTATCTCTACAACCTGTTGCCTAAAAGGAAAAGTTAATCTGCAAATATTAGAAAAGCTCATATTTGATGATCATAAAATGGCCATCTTGCTGAAAGCAATCTACAGATTCAATGCAATCCCCATTAAAATTTCAACTCAATTCTTTACACAGTTAGAAAGAGCAATTCTCAAATTCATTTGGAATAACAAAAAAACCCAGAATAGTGAAAACTATTCTCAATAATAAAAGATCTTCTGGAAAAAATCACCATCCCTGACTTCAAGCTGTATTATAAAGCAATAGTGCTAAAAACTGCATTGTATTGATACAGAGACAGGCGGGAAGATCAATGGAATAGAATTGAAGACCCAGAAATGAACCCACACACCTATGGTCACTTGATCTTTGACAACAGAGCTAAAACTTTTTAGTGGAAAAAAAAGACAGCATTTTCGACAAATGATGCTGGCTCAACTGGAGGACAACATGTAGGAGAATACAAATTGATCCATTCTTATCTCCTTGTACAAAGCTCAAGTCCAAGTAAATAAAGGACCTTCACATAAAACCAGATACACTGAAACTAATAGAAGAGAAGGTGGGGAAGAACCTCGAATACTTGGGCACAGGAGAAAAGTTCCTGAACAGAACACCAATTCTCTAAGATCAATAATTGACAAATGGCAACTCATAAAATTGCAAAGTTTTTGTAAGGCAAAATTTTTAATAGAAGAATAGACAACCTACCTATGGAGATGGTAGCTCCCCAGTGTTGTGCTGTATCACCAGTGCCCCAGTCAGCTACACTCCAGACAAAAATTGCCTCTTTGGGGAAAAAGTATGTTTGTCCTGATTTACCAGCTGTAGGGACAATTGTGGGAGAGGAAACTCACCAAAGTCAAGTGTGTAGTGTTCTGGGAATCACAGTGTGAACAGAAATTTTTAAACAGAAAACAGCTTAAGCCTGCAGTATCAGATATGTTCGTGGGCTATGGGATTTGTGAAGTTTCAAACATTTATTGCTTGAGAAGTGTGTGTGTGTGTGTGTGTGTGTATGTATGTGTGTGTGAATGTGAGCATCTGTGGTGTGTACCTAATGTGTGTTTTGAAGAAATACATCCCCCAGTGCCTCTCTTTCTGTTCATATATACTGGCAACATTTCTCACTCCCAATTTCAAGTACTCTTCTCTTAAACCCACTGAGTGTACATAGTGATGTCAACATGCTCGTGGATTTTTTTTCTTTTTCTTTTCCTTCTGACACTTTCTATGAGAAGATTATGTGCTCCTTAGCTGTTTTTTTTTTTCCAAAAGAAGGAGAAAAGTAGAAAATACCTGAATCCAACCCCATCAGATTAATAGACTGAAGCCTGGAGCCTGAAGACTAGGATTGAGCTCAGCTCAAGTGATTTGGAACAGGCCCCAGATTACAAGAAAAAACAAATACTCATTAGTTTAACTATATACATATATGTAATGAAAAATCTAGCAGTTTGCATGCTATATAGTAGCTACACTTAATTTGCAATAACCATATTAACCTACGATTGTCTTGTAGTTTAATGAGAATTACCTTGTATTTCTGATGAAATTTGTAAGATTTCATGACATAAATCCCTCTAAAACATTTGAGGAATTGAATGATTTCACTGTGACATTAATAGAGGTTTGTATGGCAGATAGACTGTTCTTCAGTGGAGTGCAGTCTTCCATGACATAGATTCTTACACTCCTTCTCATTTCTAATTCTGCCTCTCATTCTAATGTAGTTGTATTTACTACACATTACACCTTTAAAAATAGAATTAAAAGGAATGATACAAGACAGAAAAAAGGAAAGTGACTTATGAGTTAGGATAGAAAGATGTGGAGTGAGTCCATGATGTTGTAAAATTAGAAGAGATGATTGTACTTTAAAAAAGAAGAAGATATAATTATGTGACCTCAGAGAGGCTAAGAAAAGATATTGTCCATTAGCCTGTTCTAGTCTCAAAGTCTGAGCACAGGGGAGGGCACTCTCATCAGTGCTCCTACTCCAGGACAGAAAAATGTCACAGTTTCAGCAGACAAGACAGAACAAGAACAATTTCTTCTCCTTTCTTTCTTCTCTTTTTTCTTTCTTCTTTCTTTCTTCTTTTCTCTCTCTCTCTTTTTTATAAAATCATGGTCATTGATATTTGTGGTACAAAGATGCTGAGATCCTGAATGAAATTATGAACAGATTTATCATCATAGGTTGGACATAGAGTCAAAGGATCCATTTTATTAACTTCATAAACAAACAGCAATCACAGTCGAGTAGGACACAGAGGCTCAGAGCATCCAGAAAGGCTTACTCGTTCTTCACCAAGGCATTTAAACCCATGTTACTGAACATATGGTCTGTAAAATAAATCTTCTTGTCTGAAATAGAAACTCTGAAAGGAGCTTTCTGGATAAATCTGTGTTAAATAGACTGGTATTTGGTCTGTAATGTTTCATAACTCTGAATTGTCTGGGTTTATACATAAAATATTGTCTTCAAAAATAGTTGTTGAACATGTGCTCACCAGAGCACAAACTTGGTAGTGCAATGTGTATGATAAAGCCTTTCCTGTGTGTGACATGTATGAGGAAGTAAACTATTTTAGAACGAATTTAATATTGAATTCCATCGTGAATTCTATCAGAATTAACAAATGTTTATGTTGTGTTATTGTATTTTGTGTTACTTAACAGCAAAGGGTATGCTAACATATCAGAGTGAAGTGTGGAGAGCCGACAGAAGGCGGTTATCAGCCTCACAGCCATCTTGAGCCACATACCCTGACAAGAGATTTGATTACAATAACATACAACAGCTGAGCACACTCTGATGTCATCTTGTATTAGATACCCAGGATTTTTCCATGGCTGTGTGAGACTTAAAGGTGTGATTTAGAGCCGAGATTTAAGGGTGTGACTTAGAGATCAGATATAGAGACAAGACCTAAGGGTGTGACTTAGAGGCATGGCTTAGAAGTGAGACATATAAAAGGCGAGAGGCAGAGAGAAGAGTTCAGTACAACTTGGAGTTACTTATTAGACATTAGACAGTACAACTTGGAGTTAGTTATTAGGCATCAGACACTAGCAGTAGGTATTAGGCACTTGGAAGATCATTAGACATTAGGCACTTAGCACTTGGAGAAAGAACTTGAAACTGGGAGGCACTAGGGACTAGGAACTAGGGACTAGGAACTAGGGTCTTGGAGAGAAGAGAGACTGAAGAATAAATGGGATTGACTCACACTCTGTCTGGTCTCCATTCCTCAAGTCCGTCCTCACTCTCCCTCTTGCTGAACCCCGTGGACTGGAGCAGCTTGGGGCAGTGCAGGCTCCAACATTAGCCCCCAAGACTTTTGGCAGTGTGGGTTTCAACATTGACAGACCGGTTCTCGACATTTTGGCCCCCAAGTGTGGGGCAGCTCGGGCTGCAACAGTGAAGATTATGGTGTTTCTCTTATTTTGCACAAAAGGAATATAAGAGGTTATCTTTACTGAAATTATGTTGCCCTTTATTGTTATAGTCACTTATATATATTATGTACTCCTAAAATAAAATATGTTTTTTAGAAGAAATTCTTATGGGAAGTACTGTTTTTAATCATACTAGCACTAAAAAAAGAAAGTACCTAATAAATAATGGTAAAATTATACATGAAGAATAAATAAAAATTTATATAATGAGTCTGTTTTTAAAAATTGAGAAAACACTGTTCTGTTCTTTTCTTTCTGTCAGACCAGATAATCCCATTAGTTTCTGCTTCTCTGCTTCTTTTATACCAGGAGATTTTTCTAATTATTTTTATTTTATCTTATTTTATTTTATTTTATTTATTGTATGTATGTGAGTACACTGTAGCTGTCTTCAGACACATCAGAAGAGGGCATTGGATCCCATAACAGATGGCTGTGAGCCACCACGTGGTTGCTAAGAATTGAACTCAGGACCTCTTGGAGCACAGTCAGTACTTTTAACCACTGAGCCATCTCTCCAGTCCCTAACAATAAGTCCTTTAAATAATGAAAGAAATATAATTTTGAATAAATAAAAGAACACAAATAATCCCAGATTTAAAGCATACATCCAACTGAGAATTAGATCATTAATCATCATTAATTAAAATATTTAAGTAAAATCTTACATTGTAATTTTAGATACAGATATATGAATAAGAGGGCTAATATGTGAAATAATTGAGTTTGGCAAATATTTGTGTTTCCTGAGTTTTACCTTATTCCTTCATTTGCCAGCTGAACCAGACACAGTGAAGTAGCTAGGATCTCAACCAGACAATGGTAACAATCAAGAAGGAATGAACAGTGGTACCTCATGGCAGAATCTCCATTCATGGTCTTCACAATAATGACAAATAGGATTTGCATGATATTTTAAGTTATGATCTTGCTTTGGTAGTTAAAACATTTCACTGTGATCACAGGATAAGTCCTGTGGGTCATCTGAGAGGATTACAGTTGATAAGGTCAAACTAACATTCACAATCACACAGGAAGGTAGGATCTTTCCATTGTACGTTTCACTAGTCTTGCCTGAGGTTCCTAGAAAGTATCATGGAAAGCAGTAAGGCAATACTGAAGGTCACACAGGCTTAGGCTGTACTAGTTTACCATAAAATATCAATATATTAAGTGAATATTAATTTTGTGTAAGCAATCTTTATGGCAAATATAAATTGTTCTTGACTTTAAGATGCTTCAAGTAGATTGCAAAGTAAGTAGTCCCTCTTTCTTCTCATGTCCCCACAATCTTTGCTGCCTGTCTATCCTGCCTCAAAAACATTAGGCCAAAGATACATTATTGGGAAAGTACCATTGCATTCATAATGCATTCCTTGTCCAAAATGGCAGTAGTCATCCAAATTAGATGTTACAACTGTAAATGGAGCAAAAATAAGTTAAATGTACAAAGATTCAGCCTGTAATTTTCATTCAGCTATTGTTATTTTTTCATTATGAATGGAGATTAACTCTGCACCTGAATATGAATATATTTCCTTCATATATATCATTTATCATATATATATGCATATATATATATATATATCTTATACATATATATACTATTTGAAATGACAACCCCAAATAACTCTAAAATTTGGAGATTAAATTTTATTTATATTACCTATTTTTTAGTGAATACTTAAATTAAATATATAAAAAATTTTAAATGCTAATAGTTTACTTTTAAACGCTTAAGGTAATTTGGAAATATAAGCACAGACTATAGCTCCAGCACAGGTGTAATTTGAGAGAAGAAATTACACAGAATTTTGTCTCAGAATCTCTTGTGGATTCTTCATCTTACTAGCTCTAAAAATCAGTGTTGTGATGTGAGATTACTTTGAATTACTGCTAATATAACTTAATAACATCCATCAAAATTGCTAGGAATTAAGAGGTACTTTTTTAAATCAAATTCACCTGGCTTCTTTTTAAAAGAGAGGGAACAATGTGGAAAGATAGCTCAGTCAGTACAGTATTTATTTTCCAAGCACGAGGGATGCTTGTCTAATTCCAACACTGTGGTTGTAGAAGTATTCAAAGCATTGTGGCTAGCCTTGCTGTCCAGTTGCCTAGCTTACTTTGGAAGTTCCAAGGAAGTAAGACATTGTGTCTCAGAAACATACATACATACGTACATATGTACATACATACATACATACATACATACATACATACACACACACACACACACACACACACACACATACACAATACATCCATAGATAATAGATGGATAGACAAATGTGGGTGCCTAGTTACTACTTGTCCCAGAATGCTGTTGTTTGTAGAACTCCACAGATTCATCAAACAATATAGTCTACTGATGGTAAGACCTATGGTTGAAGACACACTTTCATGACTGGATATAGAGATAATCAACAGGTACTGATATGGTCTCTTATTCTCCGATGGCTAGTTTTTATAATGCAGGCAGGTGCCAATCAAACTTTTGCGGGAAAAAGTAACCAACAGTTTTATCTATCTGTCAACATTTTAAGCTATAATAATTGTATCACAACATATGTTCACTGGTGAAATAGTGGAAGGAATATTATGAAACTAACTAAGATTTCTGATTGGGTTCAAGGTCTACACCAGAGGAGAATACTCACACCTCATACTGCAAAGCTGAACTAAAACAGCCATATGTTTGGCCACACATATGTCCTAGAAGAAAACCATTACTAATATTTTGCTAAATTTATAAAGTTGTATTAACAATAATTCAAAGCAACAGTCTCATATACCCTTACATTTTTTACAGCAAGAGAGATGTAGAATTCATGAGTGATCATGATATAAAAAGGGAGCTTCAAACTGCCTTCTCAGTGTTTATCTTTATAGCCATTGATTAAGTGAGTTTCAGTCCTCATCAGAAAAATTACATTTTTGAAATGAATAATAGTTGATAAAGACTCAGAACTTGTCAAAGTGCTGAGAATAATCATTTGTTGGGTGTTTTGAAGTAAATGAGACATCTATACTGCACTGTCTCTCCCCAAAGCTCAGGGAACACTGAATAAGAGGGGCTAGAGAGAATGTAAGAGCCAGATGTTCAGGAGGACTGCTGTGAAACTGTGTCTTCTGGGATATGGCTGCTGCACTCATACACTCAACAGCAGTGGTCACCCATCAAAACCAGGTCAAGATCAAGTTAGTTAACATCCTAATATGGTAAGCGAGGACTCCTGAGGCTCTCCCCAAAGCTGAAGAGATATTGGCTGTTGATAGCTTCTGGACAAAAGGAAATTTGCCTTTTTAGGGTGTCATGCATGATGATGTAGTACTAAGTTTAGAATCAGTGGATTATTAAACCAGAAAGTAAACATTAGGTTGGCAGGAGAACATAGATGGCGATGTGGTAATTTCAGGAGGATGGGTTTGGCCAGGGTTTGTAGGGAATAGATATGACTAAAATACAAGTTACACATGCATGAAATTCCTAATGAATTCAAAAGAAGGAGGAGGAGGAAGAAGAAGAAGAAATAGGAGGAGGAGGAGGAGGAGGAGGAGGAGGAGGAGGAGGAGGAGGAGGAGGAAGAGAAGGGAAGAAGAAGGAAGAGAAGGGAGAGGAGGAGGAGGAGGAAGAGGAGAGGGAGGAGGAAGAAGAAGAAGAGAAAGAAGAAGAAGAAGAAGAAGAAGAAGAAGAAGAAGAAGAAGAAGAAGCTGTTGTCATGTTAGGAATGAGTTTCCATGGAATAAAATAGAATTTCCCTGTGGCCTGAAGTCTAAACAGTCTAAACATACCACCCAGGAAGGCAGGAAGTGAGAAGCTTTCTGAGATACATATTCAAAGGGTGCAGCTTATCCAGATATGCACCTGTACTAACGGATTTATTTAACAGTAGCAACTTTCATCATGATTTTAGTATTTACATAATTACTCTTTATAACTTCAGGAGAAGAATGCCAATTCACTCATTATTCCGCCTGGTTTTGGTATTTTATATATTAACAGTTGTTGAATTAGTCAATGTTCTTTGAAGTTACACTGCAACAGTCTTACCACCATTTAACTCTTAAAGAGCCTGACAATTTGAGTAATAACAAACAGAGATCTAAACAACTATTAAACAAAAATAAAATGAGATATTTATGCCAAGAAACACTAGCAATAACCAAACTCCAAATGCCTTGGTTCCATCACAAGAGCACAATTAATGTATATGGTGGTTTGAATAAGACCTGATTATCTCCTGTAATCCCATTTGTGTTCTGTTAATTTTTCTAATTTTACAGTTCAATTCTTACCTCACTCCCATGAAAACTTGTTCATTATTCAACCTGGTCTTTTGATTTTGCTTTCTTCTATTTTACTTCACAATATACTTTTAGATTTTAATATAGTGTACTTTTTTTATTTTATATGTAATTTAAAAGAATAATTGTTAAAATGTATTCTTTTCAATTTTAAAATTAAAATATAAATATAAATTACATTAATAAAAATGATATGAACAAGACTAATGGATACTGTGAGACAGAATAACAAGCAGGTCCTTCTTAGAAAATTCATTTACTTGGTAACAATCAAATCAACACAAAACTATTGCAATCCATAGAGGATAAATGATCCAATCTCAAAACCACATATTTCTCAATGAAATCCACTGCAAATGAACATCTTGACAACTTAAGTAAAACCAGATTTATGGCAGCTTAAGATCTTTTATAAGACTATCTGTACTGCCCCTTTCTTTCAAACATAAAAGAAATCAGCCTAAAAATATTCACTGAGGATGTAAGAAAGAACTGGCTGAATGTTTTACATTTTAATATAGTTCAAATAAACATTACTACTAATTTTTATATTTGACTAGAAAAACGTAATTGTTTAGACCCATGAATATTGCTATATTAATGTTGATATATTGTGTATAACACAAAGCAGAGACCATCATTTGAAAAATACAAATTGTCATGAATCATAATTAGTATACTGATAATTCTATAATTTTTAATGTAAAAAGATGAAAAATTTGAAATAAATATATTTGAACCCTATTTTTAAAACTCTTTAGTTTTGTTTTCAATTTCATACCATGCACCCCAATCTTATTAATCTACCCATTCCTTTCTATCTTCCCTCCTCCCTTGCAATCCCCAACCCCACAAAAGAAAATAAAATAACATAGAGTTAAAAACCCCTTGTAATGGAAGCTTTAGTGTGTCACTGTGTGTCTCACAGTATATTCCTTTGTTCACAATCTTTACTTGCAAACTTTCATTGTAATGAATCATTGAACTGGCTCGAGGTCTTTGTATTCTACTACATTCTCAATACTGGATCCTCGAGGAGACTCTTCTCTGATACCCTGTCGCCCTGTGTCATGGAGATCCTGCAGCTTTTATCTGCAGAACAGGCCCCTCTATGTATTTCCGACCATCATAGATTGGGTAAATGATCAAGTGGGCCAACTCAAACCTTGGATCTCAGCCTCAAACGCAGCTGAATTGGTCGAGTGGCCAGCTATCCTGAGCCCACTCCCAGGGCAGGCTCTCCCCCACTCTCTCAACTAGCTGACACAATGCTGCAGTCTGCAAGCGTCAGGGTCAGCTGTCCTTTTTCATTATCACAAAGCCAGCACATCCACCTGCTACAGGTGGCAAGGGATGAGGGGAGCATCTCTTTCTACTCACACCACATCATGATAGACCAGGGGTGGGGCCTGTTCTCTTGTACTCACTCCCTGCCACCAGGATCAGCTCTTCTGTGCTGTCCAGGCAAAAGGAAGGCCTACTAAACTCAATTTCTCAAGTGGCAGTTCAGACCAGTGACATCTGCATGACCTTTGGTGGTTAATACAAGTATGTGACATCAACATAGACCCTGATATTCACACAGTATTACTGATTCAGACCTGGTCCCTACAGCTTGCCTGGACTCATATGTCCCTGTGACCTTTGGTGGCAGTAAATGCCACTCAGATCAGACCACAGCAGCATGGTCTTCAGACATCCATATGGTCTTTGGTGGCAGCCCAGATGACAGATATCTGCTTACCTTTAGTGGTAATTCTTGGCACATAGACATTGCCACAGATCCAGTTGCACCAAGAACTCAGACCTAGACATGGCCCTTGGCAGCAGGTCAGGCCAGCACCTCACTGTGAGCACTCATATCTTCCTGTTTCTCACTGTCTTCAAGACTCCAGGTTCACTTCTCCCCAAAGTATACTAGCCCCTCTACTTTTCTTTATCATCCATTTCTTCACTGTGTGTGCCATAGTTTCCATCTCTTCATCATACAATTGTTCATTGTAGTGGTCCCCACAGCAGGAGCTTTAATGTCTTTCTTTCAGCTACCCAGGGTCAATGTGGTTAGGTGATGCCTATGTGACTTCTTGTCAGCCTGGCCAGAGTGGCTCAGCATGCGTTTATATTTGAACCTTGTCCATCACTTTTATTCTGTCATTTGTGAAATTATTTGTGTAACAGTACATGTGTGAAATTCAGCTTTTTTTCTAACATGCATTTTAAGGTTTCACAGAATTATCTCTACCTTCTCAAATGAGAATGGGAAGGGGGATAGGAGGAAGGACTGTGGAAGAGGGTACTTTGGGAGGGCATTGATTGGATTGTAAAGTGAACACTTAAAAAAAGAAAAATGTCAGTAAGCTCTGAAGTTACTAGAGGATATCTTCACATTGAAGTGCAACACAAAAAAAATTTAAATTCTGAGCATAGCACACATAAAAGTTGGGACAATTCAGAGCAATTGGAGAAGCAGGGGTGCTCGCAATTAATGTAATTAAAGTTGTTATATCAGCAATAATCAAGCCCAATACCCTCTTGCTTCAGCTGAAAGCCTAATTCACTTCTCCCAGTAATTTTTAGCTTTTTTCAGAAAACCAAGGTTCTGTAATACTCAGGGCAATAAAACAAAAGCTGGTTGATAGAGTCCCATAACAGACATGCCAGATTTCAACATACTAATACAATTAGAAAGTGTACAGTTAATGCAACTTACAATAAGTACAGTACAAGAAACAAAAATAATTTTAACTTGACAATCAAAAGAGCCTTAACACATGCACTAACACTTGTTTGAAATCTAGATTCTATCCCAACTTTATCTTTTGTTAACATAACATCATAGAAAATTGCAGCTAACTTTCAAATATGTCGCTGAAAATGTCCAGATCCAGCCTTTCAAATGAAGACTGTTATTTCCAATATTAGATTGATTTCTAGACCAGTACATAATTGAATCTGAATATCTGGTCACATTTAAGAAAAATACAAGAGTCATTATAACTTCTTTTTTTGATTCTCTGTCCCACAAAGTCTAAAAACTTGAGGCAAGGCATCTTGTCACATCTGAAATATAGGAAAGCAAAAGGAGGTCAGGAACATATGTCCAATACAGCTTCTCAGTCACCCTTGTCAGGGCACTCAGCAAGCTCACAGATCAGCATCATTCTTTGTTTCAGCATCAGCATGTCTCATCCATCGCTCTGGTAGCCGCCTTGTTCCTTCAGCATCCTGCAGAAAAAACACCAACATGCCCTCTTTCCTATATTAGATACATAATTTGGATCATGCAATATGCCAGTACATTCCTTTTCACATAGGCATAAGTATGCCTAGTTATAGGGTGCCATAGACACTCAGCAAAAAGTTCCTTGGCATCCATTTACATAAAAAAAATTTAAAATAAAAAGAAAATGATTTAAATAAATTTGTGGTGAGTGGGGATATGCCTCCCCCTTTTTTATTTTAGGAACATATTGTTATAAAGTTCCATGGGTCCCTTCCATAATAACTCATCCTTGAAGATTAAAAGGAATCCCAGTAATATGGGTAATATTAAAGTGTTGACAAAAAACCAACAATACCAAAAGGTTGATAAAGCAAATGCTCAACTGCAGTAGCCAGTTCCTCACCTCTTTTTTTTTCTTTTTTATTATTGGATATTTTATTTATCTACATTTAGATGTTATCTCCTTTCTCCATTCCCCCTTCCAGAAACCCCTAATCCCCTCCACCTACTTCTATGAGGGTGTGCCCCCACCCATCCACCCATTCCCACCTTCCTGTCCTGGAATTCCCCAACACTAAGGCATCCAGCCTTCCAGGTACCAAGGCCTCCTCTCCCACTGATGCCAGAAAAGGCCATCCTTACCTACATATACAGCTGGAGCCAGGGGTCCCTCCATGTATATTCCCAGGTTGGCTATTTAGACACTGAGATCTCTGGTTGGTTAGAATTGTCGCTCTCCCCATAAGGCAGCCAGATTCTTCAGATCCTTCAGTCTTCTCTCTTACTCCTCCATTGGGGACCCTGTGATCAATTCAATGGTTAGGTACAAGCATCAACATCTATATATGTCAGACTCTGGCATAGCCTCTCAGAAGACAAGTATATCAGGTTCCTGTCAGCATGTACTTTCTAGCATTCAAAACAGTGTCTGCATTTGGTTCTGCACATGGGGTGGATCCCCAGATGGGGCAGTCTCCAGGTAGTCCCTCCTCCAGCCTCTGCTCCACATTTTGTCTCTGTACTTACTACTGTGAGTATTTTATTATTCCTTCTAAGAAAGACCGAAGCTCCCACATTTTGGTCTTCCTTTTTCATGAACTTCATGGAGTCTATGAGTTGTACCTTAGGTATTGTGAGCTTTTGGGCTCATGTCCACTTATCAGTGAATGCATACCATGTGTGTTCTTTTGTGATTTTGTTATACCACTCAGGATGATATTTTTCAGTTTTAATCATTTTCCTAAGAATATTATGAATTCATTGGTTTTAATAGTTCAGTAATATGCCATTGTGTAAATATACCACATTTCCCATATCCATTTCTCTGTTGAAGGACATCTGGGTTCTTTCCAGTTTATGGCAATTATAAATAAGGCTGCTATGAACATAATGGGGCATGTGTCCTTGTTATATGTAGGAGCATCTTTTGGATATATGCCCAGGAGCGGTATAACTGGATCCAATTTTCTGAGGAACTGTCAGACTGATTTTCAGAGTGTTTGTACCAGCTTGCAGTTCCACCAACAATACAGGAGTGTTCCTCTTTCTCCACATTCTAGTCATAATCTGCTATCATCTGAGTTTTTATTCTTAGCCATTCTGACTGGTGTGAGGTGGAATCTCAGGGTTATTTTAATTTGCATTTCCCTGATGACTAAGGATATTGAACATTTCTCTAGGTGCTTTTCTACCATTCAAGTTTCCTCAGTTAGGAATTCTTTGTTTAGCTTTGTACCCCATTTTTAATAGGGTAATTTGATTGTCTAGCATCTAATTTCTTGAGTATACATTGGTTATTATCCCTTTATCAGATGTACGAAAGGTAAGATCTCTTCCCAAACTGTTAGTTGCCATTTTGTCCTACTGACAGCGTCCTTTGCCTTACAGAAGCCTTGTAATTTTATGAAGGTCAATTTTTCAATTCTTTATCTTAGAGCATAAGCCATTGGTTTTCTGTTCCAATTAATTAAAGGGGTATTCTTTTCCTTTTTGTGGAGATTCCTCCAGATTTTGTCTTCTATTAGTTTCAGTGTATATGGTTTCATGTGGTTCTTGTTGCACTTGAACTTGAGTTTGGTACAAGGAGATAATAATGGATTGATTTGCATTCTTCTACATGCTGACCTCAAGTTCAACCAGCACCATTTGTTGAAAATGCTGTGTTTTTTCCTCTGGATGGTTTTAGCTCTTTTGTCAAAGATCAAATGACCATAGGTGTGTGGTTTCATTTCTGGGCCTTCAATTCTATTCAATTGATCTTCCTGCCTGTCTCTGTACCAATACCATACAGGTTTTGTCACTATTGCTCTATATCTTGCGGTCAGAGATGGTGATTTCCCCCAGAAGTTCTTTTACTGTTGAGAATACTTTTTGCTACCCTGGAATTTTGTTATTCCAAATGAATTTGCAGATTGTTCTTTGAAGAACTCTATGAAGAACTGAGCTGGAATTTTGATGGGGATTGCATTGAATCTGTAGATTGCTTTCAGCATGATGACCATTTTTACTATATTAATCTTGCCTATCCATGAGTATAGGAGATCTTTTCCATCTTCTGGAATCTTCTTTGATATTTTTCTTCAGGGACTTGAAGTTCTTGTCATACAAATCTTTCCCTTGCTTGGTTAGATTAACACCCATGTATTTTATATTATTTGTGACTGTTGTAAAGGGTGTCATTTCCCTAATTTCTTTCTCAGCCTGCTTATCCTTTGAGTATAAGAAGGCTACTGATTGGTTTGAGTTAATGTTATATCCAGCCACTTTCCTGAAGTTGTTTATTAGGTTTAGGAATTCTCTGGTGGAAGTTTTGAGGTTACTTATACTATCTCATCATCTAAAAATACTGAAATTTTGACTTCTTCCTTTATATTTTGTATCCCTTTGACCTCCTTTTGTTGTCTAATTGCTCTGGCTAGGACTTCGAGTACTATGTTGAATAGGTAGGGAGAGAGTGGGCAGCTTTTTCTAGTCTCTGATTTTATGATGATGGTCACAAATAATATAAAATACTTTTTTTGTGAATCTAATCAAGAAAGTGAAAGATCTATATGACAAGAACTTCAAGTTCTGAAGAAAGAAATCAAAGAAAATCTCAGAAGATGGAGAGATCTGTCATGCTCATGGATTGGCAGGATTAATATAGTAAAAATGGCCATCATTTTGAGAGCAATCTACAGATTAAATGCAATTGCCATCAAAACTTCAACTCAATTCTTCATAGAGATAGAAAGAGCAACTTGCAAATTCATTTGGAATAACAACAAAAAAAAAAAACAAGATAGGAAAAACTATTTTCAACAATAAAAGAACTTTTGGGGCATCACCATCCCTGACGTCAAGATGTACTACAGAGCAATAGTGATAAAAACTGCGTGCTATTGGTACAGAGATAGGGAAGTAGATCAATGGAATAGAATTGAATGCCCAGAAATTAATCCACATACCTATAGTCCTTGATCTTTGACAAAGAAGCTAAAAATATTTGGTGAATTAAAGACTGCATTTTCAAAAAATGGTGCTGTGTACTGGAGGTCAGCATGTAGGAAAATGCAAATCGATCCATTCTTATCTCCTTGTAGAAAGCTCAAGTCTACGTGGATCGAGGACCTCCATATAAAACCAGACACACTAAAACTAATAGAAGAGAAAGTGGAGAAGATCTCAAATACTTAGGCACAGGGGAAAAGTTTCTGAACAGAACACCAGTGGCTTATTCTCTATGATCAAGAATTGGTAACTGGGACCTCATAAAATTGTAAAGCTTCAGTAAGGCAAAAGACACTCTCAATAAGACAAAATGGCAACCAACGGGTTGGGAAAACGTCTTTATCATTCCTTCATCTAATAGAGGGCTAACATCCAGTATATACAAAGAACTCGAGAAATTAGACTCCAATCAAATAAACCTATAAAAAATGGGGAACAGTCCTCAACAAAGAATTTTCAACTGAAGAATATCAAAGGGCCGAGAAGCACCTAAAGAAATGTCAACATCTTTTGTCATCAGGGAAATGCAAATTAAAAGAACCCTGAGATTCCACCTCATACCAGGCAGAATGGCTAAGATTAAAAATTCAGGTAACAGCAGATGTTGGCTAAAATGTGGAGAAAGAGGAACATTCCTCCATTGTTGGTGGGATTATGTGCTGGTATAACCACTCTGGAAATCAGTCTGGTGTTTCCTCAGCAAACTGGACATAGTCTTACCTGTGGATCCAGCGATACCACTCCTGGTCATATACTCAAAAGATGCTCCAACATATAACAAGGACACATGCTCCACTATGTTCATAGCAGCTTTATTTATAATAACCAGAAGCTGGAAACAACCCAAATGTCCTTCAACAGAGGAATGGATATGGAAAATGTGGAACATTTACACAATGGAATATTACTCAGCCATTAAAAACAATGAATTTGTGAGATTCTTAGGCAAATGGATGGAACTAGAAAATATCATCCTAAGTGAGGTAACCCAATCACAAAAGAACACACATGGTATGCATTCATTGATAAGTGGATATTAGCCCAGAGTCTCACAAATCCCCAAAGACATAACTCACACACCACATGAAGCCCAATGAAAGGAAAGAGCAAATTTGGGTGCTTTGGTTTTTCTTAGAAGGAATAACAAATGATCACAAGAGCAAATACAATGTGTGGGGCAGAAAATGGAGGAGGGACAATCTAGAGATTACCGCACTGGGGGTATCCATCCCAGGTGCAATCATCATATGCGAACACTGCTGTGGATGTCCAGAAGTACATGCTGACAGGAGCCTGATATACCTGTCTCCTGAGAGGCACTGCCAGAGCCTGACATATACAGAGGTGGATGCTCACAGCTAACCATCAAACTGATTACAGTGTCCCCCCAGTGGAGAAGTTAGAGAAAAGACAGAAGGAGTTGAAGGAGCTTGTGGCCCCTTCGGTAGGTTGACAATACCAATCAACCAGAGTTCTCTGTATCTAAACAGCTAGCCTGAAAACACACATGGACAGACCCATGTCTCCAGCTGAATATGTAGAGGATAGACTTATTGGGCACCAGTGAGAGAGGAGAGCCTTGGTCCCTTGAAGACCAAATGCCACGGTGAGAGGAGATTGGAGGTGGGGAGGTGAGAGTGGGTGGATGTGTGGGGGCACACCCTCATAAAAATAAGAGGAGAAAGCATGAGTTAAAAGGTTTCTGAAATGGGGCAATGGGGAAAGGAGATAACATCTGAAATGTAGATAAATAAATTATCCAATAATTAAAAATGAATAACAAACAAATAAACAAAATACCAGATAATGGAACTGAGTATCACAGTTAAACATTTGAGACTTTTTGGCAGCAATTTTAATATTACCCATAACTTGGATTCCTTATAATTGTTAAGGACAAGAGGCTGTGGAAGGGGTCCATGGGACTTTAAAACAATATCTTCATAAAATAAAAAAGGGAGATATATCCCATACACCACAAATTTGTTTAAATCATATTTTTTTTACTTTTTATTTTAATTTTTTTTAAAATTTGGATGACAAGAAAATTTTTGCTGTCTATGGCACTTGACAACTATGCATTCTTATACCTAGGTGAAAGGGAAGGATCCACTTACTGTAGTAAGGCATGATTCCAATCAGGTATTAAACATTGGGAAGATGACATGTTTGTGTTTTTTCTGCAGGATGCTGAAGGAACATGGTGGCTGCCAGAGCAATGGGTGAGACATGCCGATGCCAGAAAAAGAATGATGGTGACCTGTGAGCTTGCTGAGTGCCCTGACAATGGTGACTGGGAAGTTGTATTGGACATATGTTACCCATCCACCATTGCTTACCTATACCCTTGATGAGACAAGCTGCCTTGCCTCAAGTTTTTAGACCTTGTGGAACAGATCATCAAAAAGAGAAGTTATAATGACTCTTGTATTGTTCTTAAATGTGACCAGCTAATCAGACTCAATCTGGACTGGTCTAGAAAGCTCTCTGATGAAACTTCTCTATGCTGCAGTTCTCTATACTGTTATGTTAGCAAGAAATAAAGTTGGGGCAGGATCTGTATTTCAAACAGGTGTTAGCACGTGTTAATGCTCTTTTAATTGTCAAGTTAAATTACTTTTGTTTCTTCTACACTATTTAATGTAAGTTGCATTGATTGTACACCTTCTAATTGTGTTAGTGTTTTGAATTCCAGCATGTCAGTTACAGAGGTCTATCAACCAGCTTTTGTTTTATTGCCCTGAGTATCATAGAACCTTGGTATTCTAAAAATAGCTTGCAAGTACTAAAAGAAATGAGTCAGACTTTAACAAAAGCAAAAGGTTATTGGGCTTGATTATTGCTGGTATAACAGCTTTAATTCCATTAATTGCTAGCACCACTGCTTCTGCAATTGCTTTGACACAAGAAGTTAAGACAGCTACTTTTGTTAATCATTTAGCAAAAAATGTTACAATGTGTTTAATATACAAGAGGATTTAGATAGGCATTTGGAACAACAGATTGATGCTCTTTATCCTTATTCAAATTATTGGAAAGAGGTTCACAGTTTACGAATAGAATAAGAGGCTATCTCAAGTGTCATGCCAAATACCATTGGATTCATGTTTGTTCTAAAATTTACAGTGGTAGTCAAAAAGTTAAAAGACACTTGCAGTGTATTTGACATAATTCTAACACCTTTCTGGATATTTAGCTTTAAGTAGTGAGCTGATAAATTTCAAAAAGGCTGCTCTGCTGAGCGTTGATGAGGTAGATATTGCAGATAAAATTACGAATGGCCTGAGGTCAGTATTTCTATTTTGGTCTAGTTTCAAGAACAGCATATATACCTTGATCACACTAGCCATTTTCATCCTGGGAATACTTTTATTCCTGCCTATTGTGTTAAAGCTTGTCTCTAACAGCAGTAACATGTTGGCAGCCAAAGTACATGGCTTGAAACTAAAAATGGTCATACCCCAGACAAAGTTATTAAATTAACAGGCTGGCAAGTCAAGGACGGGTAAGATTCTGCACAGAGCTTTACCATCCTAAGACAGAAGTGCATTGCTCACTTTCGATAGCACATGTGAAGAGATCTCTCTAAAATTGACCTTGTTGGTTTCATTCTTGGTAAACTGACCTGGACCACTCAACATGGCCTTTATTTTTCCTGATATTAATGCATATTTTCTTTTTACATTAAATTCATGACCATCAGAAAATATTAATTTTACATACATAGCATCAGGGCCTTCACAGCCACTGTAGGTTTTCTCCTCCCTATCCATTACTTTTTTTTTTTAGTAACTTTTTAAAAAATGTTAATCAAAGGCTTTATAAGTTTGGTAATGCTCAATAACAAGATGCCCATACAATCAGAAGTGTAACTCAATACTCAACCTAGATATACCAACTACCTTTGTGTGGCGAAGACATGAGACAGTTCGCATACACCTCTGTTGCAAGCCCGGTCTGTTATCTGTCTTGAGCAGGTTATGATAAGGTTTTAGGATCCCTGTGGGAAGAGGAGCGACAGGTCCTCTCCACTCAGGAATCTATACAGGATTGACTGTGAGATGGTTGGTTCCCCGAGAGGAGAGAGAGTACACCAGAGACAGAGGTTTGATATTAAAATGCTCTTTAATAATGCACTGTGCCCCACACAATCATCTCCCTGGCAAGAACGCACGCGGTCACACCAGGATCCTTCTGCAGCAAGACGTTTATTACGATGATGGGAGGAAGACCCCGAGCCCCAGAGAGGCGCTGCTTATATGCACCCTAAAGCGGCGTGTTCACTATTGATTGGCTGCTTGCCCATAACCCCGTATGACGCCCTGGGTTGGGCAATGACTTGGCGTGCTTTCACCACTTGCACATGCACAATTTACTTTGTCTACCCACGGGAGCACCGGATGCCAGCGCCATCTTATAATGGCAAATACTGTCACCGCTCACCGTGGCTCTCTACATCTCCCCCTTTTTGTTTTATTAATGAGCAACAAACCACTCCTAAGAGGCCATAACCGAACCAGCAGATGTTCAGTATGGTCGGCAATGCTCCAAATTGTGCCATATACTCAATGGTAGTGTCCCCCTTGTAGAGGAAGGTAGAGGTCTAGTCCCTTGTGTAAGATAGTAGGGTATTGTAAAGAATTTTCACCCTGGTTGTTGGTTTCATGAGTGTACTTTGCTTTACCCATCTCGTTGCCTTTTGTCAGGGGGAGGGTTTTGGCAACTTAACCTCCATGCAACCAGACATGCCTTTGAGGAATCTATCCTTGCAGAACATCCCCTGTATACCACACGTATACAGTCTACTCAGGGATGCCCAGAGAGCAAAGGCTTGGTGGAGTCTATGCCATTTCTTAACTGAACAGGCTGAAGAGGCCACGGATATCCTAGGAATGTGTTTCTTGTTTTAGCCTTTTCGGGGAGGCTAAAAGGATAAGGACCAGCCAGGTTAGGACCTCTCACCAACCCAGTGCAATGGGCTAATCCGTTGGGGTGCAACAGCTGAGGGACCTGTCTGCTGGCTATTTCCTTAACATGGATAACCAAATCTCAGGAGATGAGCCTTGTTCTAGGGCTGCAAGTGCTTGGGTAATAACGACCTTGTCACATTTTTGTTGAGCTCTGAGTTTGCAGACCAACCATAGCATGAACACTAATCTGCAACATAGGGCTGCACCAAACACACCTACTCCCACCCACTCTTTAAAGAAGGAGAAGGCCAAAGAAATCCAGGAGGAGAGTCCTTCAGTCAATGACAGGTCCACCCGTGTTGAATTAATCTGAACAATAGCAAGCCGAAGATCTCTTAAAGTTTCCTCGAACTCCAGGGTCCAGTTCTGCAGCAAAAACCTAGAAAGGGCTTTAGACATATTTGCAGCACGAGTAAAATTATCATATTGTATAGATGTTACACATATCCCAGGCAACTTCCTTTCACACCCTAACTGAGCCAGTTGCCATAAGACATCTAGCTGTTCTTGAACCAAATCAATTCTCTGATTGACCAACATTAGTCCTCCTTTGATCTGGTTATATAGGGATGTTTGCATGTCCATAGTTGATGCCACTCCTGATGAAAGTTCATTAAGAGACTCTGCTGTTTGGACAGAACTAAACAAGGCCATGGCAGAAGCGGTAATGGAGGCTGCCATAGCTGCAGCAGCCACAGTGCCTACTATAACAGCAGAGATGCCAAAATCCCGTTTGACTCTAAACAATTGCATACTGCTGGGAGTTTCCACCAGCATGGGAACAAATTGTGGCATGCGAGTAACCATAGCCAAGTGACGTGAGGATGCGTTCCAACATAAAGTATAAAAGCAGGTCAAAGGTGTACAAGACAATATATTCTCATCCTGCATGCTGCCATTAAAAACTAACCACATAAAAGGGGGCCAAACACAAACAGGAACTTCCGCATATTTATATGCTTTTCCCTCAATGTAGGAGGCTTTGGCTGTTTTCCAGGAAAAGCTTCCAGATCTAGTAAGCGTACCCTCCCAATCAAAAGAAACTTTACCTTTACTAAGGGTGCTGCCCCCCAACAAGGAAAGAGGGGACAAATCAGTGCAACTTCCATTAATACCACAAAGAAGCCACACATTAAATGAATTAACATTACTGCGCTCTGGATCCATATAAGTAAAATTATGGCCAGGAAAGGTAGCATTATATTTTACACTAATGCGAGGTGAAAAGGTAAAGGAACCATCTGTGACCCATGACAAACCTCTCTCTTGACAGCCCGTCCAGGGAAAGGCATCACTACCGGCTGTCATGGCGCCCTGACAAAAGGGAGCCCACTGAGGTTGGAGTGGTGGCCTTGTATTTTTCCTCAGGCTTGGCTACCATCCAAAAATAACTGTTGCATTGCATTAGCCTCAATATCATAGCTACTACCATATTGTGCCTCACTCAGCGAGGCGGCTGACTGCTTATACATCTTAATACAGGCACAATCATTTGATAAATTAAAAACCTTAAAAAAGCAAAGGCTGCCTTCCAAACTAAAAGTCTTATTGCCCTCAACACTACTAATCTGTGTATCTAAAGGAAGATAGGGTAATCCTGCTTCACTATTGCTACTGAAAAAACAGGGGAATACTTGTGCACCATGCATCACGGGCATCAGGATCGGAAATACTGACATGATCCCCCATCTCAGCTATGCATGTCCCACCATCAGCAGTGTCAGCCACAATATCACTGTCAGGAGGAGGGTCTTCATGTCTCTGGGCAGGATCAAGCTGAGATTCCAAGATTCTTCGTGTTAGGCATTCTGGTAGCCAGAATGGATTATCTTCTTCCTGTGGAAAAACACAAACAGCTCCCCTGGATCTTATTAAAATAGGATCCGGGCCTTTCCACTGTCCGGTCAAAACTTCCTTCCATTTGACCATCTCTTTTGGCCTGTCAGACTCTAAACAATGACGGTCAGCTGCTGTGTGGTCTTGACTGTCCATATTTAAAAAAGTAAAAGTAAAAAGTGCTATGGAAATGGTGACTCGTGGCACTGAGAGTAGAGCTTCCTCGATTCCCCCTTTTGTTTTATTAAATAGGACTTAAGAATGCGATGAGCCCATTCTATAATGCCTTGTCCTTGAGGATTGTATGGTAGACTCGTTAGATGGGTCACCTCCATTTGGCGGCAGAATTGTCCAAACTTCTGAGAAGTGTAAGCTGGTCCATTGTCAGTTTTAAGAATTTTAGGCTTTCCCCAGGCACTCCATGCCTCAAGGCAATGCTGAATAACATGGGCTGCCTTTTCTCCAGCCAATGGGGAAGCAAATATAATTCCAGAACAAGTATCAATGGAAACATGTAAATATTGCAATTTGCCAAAGGATGGGATGTGAGTAACATCCATTTGCCAAATCTGTAGTGGCCGAATTCCTCGTGGATTAATTCCTACATGAGGCACTGGTAAAAATTGACAACAATTTTGACATTGAGTCACTATATCCCTAGCCTCTTTTCTGGTTATGTCAAATCTCCGACGTAAAGTCTCAGCGGTTACATGAAATCTTTTATGGAAATCTTTGGTCAAGGTCAACTTTGGAGATAGAGCGACAGCTATTAACTTTGTGGCTCAGTCTGCCAGGTCATTTCCACGGGACATCGGTCCCGGTAGGCCTGAGTGAGCCGTGATATGTTTAATAAAAACAGGAGATCTCCTATTGACTAGGGTAAATTGAATCTTTTGAAAAACTTCTACAAGTCTACTAGAGGGCTTAATTAGTCCAGCAACTTCTAGAACTTTAACTGCATTTACTACATAAAAGGAATCTGAAACAATATTTAAAGGACCTGGGAAGGTTTCAAGCACCTCTAATACTACCAAGCATTCCACAACTTGAGGTGAGGTCTCATGGTATTGTCTGGCTGTAACTTCATTATTAACTACATAGGCACCCACACCTGTTTTTGACCCATCTGTGTAAACAACCACTCCATCTGGGAGCGGCTTCTGAGATATAATGTGCAGAAACACAATAGCTTGAGTTAAGGCAAATTGTAAAATAGGATGTTTAGGATAGTGATTATCTATTTGACCATTAAAAGAGGTGACCAACACCACCCAAACATCAGAGGTAGCAGTTAATATTTGAACCTGATGTGCAGTATATGGCACTATTAAAACCTTAGGATCCCTTCCAAAATGTGTAATGGCTGCTTTTAGCCCACGAAGGGCAAGCTGAGCGACTGCATCTGGATACCATTCAATAATCTTTGCAGGGGATGCATTAGGATGGATCCATAGTAGGGGCCCATCTTGCCATAACACAGCAGTTGGTAAATGTCTGGTCTTAAAAACACATAAATCAAAATGTTTGGTTATATCAGTACGTTTTAATTGGGCATTCTGTAAGGCATTTTCCACCACTTGTAAGGCACAGCTCGAAGTCGGCGTTAAGGCCCATGGTGAGGAAAGGTGAGTGTCCCCTTACAGAATGTCAAACAAAGGTTTTAATTCAGCAGAGGGAATTTTTAAAAATGGTCTTAACCAGTTTATATCACCTAATAATTTTTGAAAATCATTTAAGGTATGTAAATGGTCCCTGTGAATCTCTAATTTCTGAGGAACTATTTTTTCTGGGTAAATAACTGTTCCTAGAAAGGAGCCTACTTCCGAAATTTGAACCTTTTCTGTGGCAATATGTAGGCCCCATTGTCCCAATGTTTTAATTAATAGGGGGTATGAGGTCTGCAAAATAACTGACTCCTTATGGCACATAAGAATGTCATCCATATAAAGGACCAATAACAAGGAGGGAAATTGTTTCCTAACTGGCTCAAGGGCCATTTGTACATACAGCTGACATATGGTAGCACTATTGGCCATGCCCTGAGGCAAAACTTTCCACTGATATCTCCTATCTGGTTCAAGGTGATTAACAGCAGGCAGGGTAAATGCAAATCTTTGCCTATCTTGTGGGTGTAGGGGAATTGAGAAAAAGCAATCCTTAATGTCTATAATTATTATCCTCTATTGCTTAGGTAAAGCAGAGAGCAGAGGTAGGCCTCATTGCACTGAGCCAAACAACCACATCTGCACATTAATGGCCCTTAGATCATGGAGAAGTCTCCATTTTCCTGATTTCTTTTTTATGACAAAAATAGGTGTATTCCAAGGAGAGGTGGAAGGCTCTAAATGACCAAGCTGTACTTGTTCTTCAATCAGCCTTGTAGCAGCTTCCAATTTCTCAAAGGATAGGGGCCATTGAGGAACCCACAAAACCTCCACTGTAAGCCAGGGTATGGGCATAGAACCCTCAATGGCAACTAGAGAAAACCCAAACCTTGTCTTCCTGTATTACTTTCTTGTGAGATTGGGTTTAACCTTCCTTGTTCTTTTCTGCCAAGGCCTTTTCTTTCCTTATATCCCATCTTTTTCATAATATCAATAGCTTGTTGAGAATATTCATTAGTTAATGTTAATCCTAAGTCATGTAAGATGTCTCTTCCCCAGAGATTAACGGGGAGAGGAAGCACATAAGGTATGAAACTTCCTGTTTGACCCTCTGGTGCCTGCCAAGTCAAGGAGCGTGAACTGACTGCAGGGCTGGCCTCATATCCCAGTCCTTGTAGAGAATGGGATGATTGTGTAACAGGCCATGCCTTAGGCCACCAGTTGGAGGAAATAATGCTTTTATCAGCTCCTGTGTCTAAAATTCCTATAAAATTCTTCCTCTCTATCATTAATTGTAAAGTAGGTCTAGTCTTAATATCAACTACCAGGTGAGCAAAGTCAGTTCCTGAAGAACCAAGCCCGTTGGCACCTCTAGGCACCCCAGTGGTTGGAAACAATCATGTAAACTTGGAAGAATAACTAATTGAGCAATTCTATCCCCAGGGGAGATAGAAAATATCCCTTGTGGACAAGAACAGAGAACCTGAAGTTCCCCGATATAGTCCTGGTCCACCATACCAGGATGAACCACAAGCCCCTTCAAGGCAAGAGAGGAGCGACCTAAAATAAGGCCGACACTTCCTTTAGGCAGGGGACCTTTAAAATCAACTGGGACAGGCTGTACGCCCACATGTGGCATTAGTAAGAATTGGGAGGTGGAACGGAGGTCCAATCCTGTGGAGCCTCTTGAGGCTCTGCAGCTGGAGATGTCCTCCGGTTGCAGGCTAGTGTCCCATATTTTTGGGGGCCCTGAGACCTGGGGCCCTGATACCCGTTTTTTGGAGTGCCTTCATCTCTTCCTGCAAGAGAGGGATCATGCTGAATAATCTTTCCTTGAATGTCCCTAACTGAGCGACATTCATTGGCCCAATGATAGCCCTTCCTGCATTTTGTGCATAACCCAGGAGGTCTTTTTTGTATGGGAGTATGACATTCTCGTTTCAAATGGCCTGGCTTGCCACAATTATAGCAGACCTTACATACGCCAGGACTTGTGTGATTTTGGCTTTGCAAAATGGCTGCAGTGAGGCCAGCATTAGTTAGTGGGCCTCCAAGTCCTCGGCAGATTTTTATCCAGTCTGTCAGCCTTTTGTTTCTTCTAGGGGTAATAACTGTCTTGCATTCTGGTGAGGCATTTTCATATACTAATTGCTCTATCAATGGCTTAACCCGTTCCGGGTCTCCAAAAATCCTTTCTGATGCTTCTGTCATCCTAGCAACAAAGTCTGAGAATGGCTCTTGGGGGTCTTGTAATATTTTTGTTAGATGTCCCCAAGCCTCACCTTTCTTTGAAAGGGCTTTCCACGCTTTAATAGCAGCAGCGGAGATTTGGCCATATGCTCCCCAATCATAGTTTATTTGGTCGTTAACAAACTGTCCCTGCCCTGTTAACAATTCAAACGTCCACTGTCTTTGATTGCCTTCTGCATTAGCGTTGGCCTGTGCCTGTACTTGAGAAGCATCGTGCCACAAGGCTTTCCATTCCATGTACTGTCCCATATTAGGGAGAGCAGCTTTTACTGTATTTTGCCAATCATTTGGAGTCATAGCCATAGTGGAGAGTCTCTCAAGCTTCATGACAGTAAAATTAGCATCAACTCCATATTTGTTAACCGATTCAGCAAGCTCCTTAATGGGGGCATATTCTACCGGCGCATGGACACGACCTTCTCCCACAGCCTCAAACACTGGAAAGGCTTGTAAGGCATAAAGCAGAGGGGCGCAGGGAACAATAGGGAGGGAGTGCACAACAGGCAGAGAGGCCGTGCGGTTCCCATCCCCCGCCTTCCCTTGCTTTCTAAATATTAGGCTAAAATGAAAAATTAATTTCAGACAGAAATTTAAATTTTAGGTTAGAACAAGGAAGTAGGCCACAGACATGTTAGCGACTTTATGCTAGGACAGTGAAGTAGGCTCAAATATTTGGTCATCCTAATAAGTCCTTAGAAAGAGTGATCACAGAATTTTGTTTATTGCATTGTTTGTTCTCTGACTATTTGTGTTTGCTGTCTTTCTTGTTTCTTGACTATTTGCATCTATTGTATGGCTAGTACCTCAAACTAGTACTGACCTTAATACTTGCATGTAATTAAAATGGTATAAAAGCATAAAGGAGAAGGGGAGATGGGATAGGTGGTTCTAGGAAGGGACAATGGGGAAAAGAGGTGACATCTGAAACATACATAATTAAAATATCAATAAAAAAATAGTTCCTTAGAAATAACATGAAAGTTTCCACCCAGACATGTCATCATACTGATGAGAAGCACAAATAAATTCTAATGTGGGTGAAGGATAAAAAGGAGAATTTGAGAGTTTAATAATCATCGTCAATTTTTGTGTAAAGTTGAAAATGTTATAGCATAAGATTTTGTTGTCTTAATACTGGACATTTGTGTCTAAATTGCTGTGGATCATTAGGTGTTAAGAATCTGTGTAAGACATTTATGTCACTAGGTGTCAAGATCTCTATGGACACATCTGATTGTTAAAGTATGGAAAATTTGCCTTTATTTTTGTCCCTTATCTCTGCAGAATTATTTGTGTTTATGATTAGTCATTTATCTCTCCATAGATATTTTCTACTGATGATTACTTTGTTATGCCTAGAAATGTCACAGGAGGCAGCAGTGGCAGACACACAGACATACAGACACACAGAGAATACATGTTGCCAATCTGGGTGCTAACAATCTCAAGCTAAATCTGTATAACCTATTCTGCACTGATAAGACTTACTTGGTGTTATTTTTATAATACATTCTTTTCAAGCTCAGAGTGAGTTTTAAGTTATCTGTTCTTACCATTTTCCATGTTTTGACTAGGCAGTATTTTTTGAGAGTTGCAGATAAGCCCTCATAACCATATATTTAATGAATCAGATATCAATAATTGACAGTTTTTGTCAAAATACATCTATGTCAGGAACTGAGAAACTGGGAAGCTTGTGGCACTGTGTTCTGCTTCTGCATGTCTTAATTAATATTAAGGCTTCCTTCTATTTGGTTATTACACTACAAAATCTATAGGAATCATTTAACTGTTTAATATTGATAATGCATGATTGATTAAAAGAAACCTTTAAACTTTCTATTATGAACATATCTTCTTGGTGCTTCAGAATTTCTGCTTTTAAATGAATTTCAGTTTCACAGAAAAGAATAATGACAAATTTCAGAACTAAGATAGAAACTTCTAAGACAATCGAAAGGATGTAAGTAGAAGCCGTAAGGCAGATTGCTATCAGAAAACCATGTTGAGAATGGAAATTATAACAAATTCTTAGGAAAACTCACAGAAAAGAAATACTTTATGTAGTGAATTATCTAAACTACAAATACTTATGTTATCACTTTACACTTATATTTAAAAAGTATATTATCATATTTCATACTTTTTGTAAGTTCATACAGGTATGCACAACTGAGCTACAGGGATTAAAAATCCATCAAATATTCCATTCTCATGCAAACATATTCTTGTATAGCTGGGAGTATTATTCATGGTTCATATCACTACAAAGATTACTTCCTGTTTTACAACCTACCTTCTTGTCTTATTCAAGCTCACACATGCAAATCACATCTATTTGCTACTATTTCCCTTCTACAGAGCAGAGAGTTAGGTCAATATCAAATTTATGTATTTATGTAAAATTTATTTGTTTGTGATATTAAGCCTAAGAGAATACAAATGAATTTCAGAAGAAACAGGTAACTGGGAGAAAAGACAAGTAAATATTGAAAGGGAAAATAAAGTCAGATAAAGCATCTTGTTAGATAGCACACCATACCCAGAAAATTAGTGCTTATCTTCTCCAAATGGCTGCGGGTTTAACAGAAATTCACTGCACACTTCTCCTCAGGAAAACATGATAACTAAATAGAAGAGGAGAGGTCATCAAGTAAGGTTTCATGTCTGCCTCCCTATTCAGTTTCGTTTATTTCACAGTAGCAGTGAAAGGTCAAAGGTATCTCATTAACTTAGAAGATGCCCAGAAGTTATTTCAAGGCTGCTCCTCCAGATAATCAAGTTCTGTTTTTAATTTTCTACCACCCAACTATGAGCTCAGAAGACATTCACTCATGTAGAATAAAGATGCAGCAAATTTTAGGGTTCTCGTGTGAGGAATTGAGTTCAGAAGCATTCAGTCAATGACACAGACACCATTGGACCACATTTTGGGTTGTAACTACTCCAGAAAAGTGAGGCAAACTGAATATCTATAAATTATTGAAAAATAAACTGATATAAGCATGAAAACTAAAGCTTGTGAGATTTTTATAGGAAATATTATTTAAATCATTTTAGAATTGGCTTTAACAACAAATTTTTATATCTTCTCAAAACTTTAAGTTAAACCATAAAGCAAATAATTTTATTTCATCAAAATTAAATTTGTGTGTGTGTGTGTGTGTGTGTGTGTGTGTGTGTGTGTGTGTGTGTGTACACTAAGGGATACAAGACATAGAAAAGATCAATAGACCTGCTCGCAACAGGGTGAGAGTTAAAGTGTGGTCTGGGATTTTACTTGACTGTTGAAATCAAGCTATAATGTACTTTAGGCTACTCCATATTGCATAAAACAGAGCTTTTTTAGGTTATGCTTGAGCCTAGAAGACTTCATTTTGCAAACAACTTTTAACTTGATTTGCAGGGTGAAGAATGATACTTCTTCTGGTTGGGTCCCCAAACCACCCATCAAAAAGGACTGACAAATGACTTATTTCTGGAGTATAGAAAGGGAGCCACCTTATAAGTTAATTGCAGTGAACTGAAACTGTGGGGTTACATGAGTATTAAAATAAATCCTGTCAGGGATGCCAGATCCCGGAACTTATTGGACACACTTCCAGGCAGGTAATGCCCTTGAGTCTATCTCATTCCAATAAACCTAGTATTTGAATGGACTAAGTATCAGCATCCTTTCTGAACAAATCATTGCTGTTCTTCTTTATTCAAAAGTAACAAGAAAGGCC
The DNA here is from genome assembly GCA_030674055.1 of Rhabdomys pumilio. Lineage (NCBI taxonomy): Eukaryota > Metazoa > Chordata > Mammalia > Rodentia > Muridae > Rhabdomys > Rhabdomys pumilio. Next base: position 138,165,632 of record JANHMN010000004.1, on the reverse strand, counting down.
TCATGTCAAGAATATATCATGAACTTGTATCTCAACACTAAGCCTTGGGTTTAGCAAATATATTGGGAAAAAAATTTCTTTACAAAGACACTCAAGCAATTGTCATACAGTTAAAAAGGTGCTCAGTGCTGTAATTTATCTTAACTAAAATTGTCCTATCACGAATATTCCACTTTACAAATAGATTTGTTGGATTGGCTTATGTGATAAACCACCAATAACCTAGAGAAGCAGTGGACTTGTATCACTCAGTTAAAAAAATTAGAATCCTCGGAAAATAAAACAAATGAAGCAGTCTAATTCTAGTGATAAAGATCCCTGGAAAGAATCTCTTTGAAATGATGGTGAAGATGGCTGGGTTCTGATGGTCAGATGAGAAGCAGAGGCAAGGGATGCACCCATTTCACTTCCCCCAATGTACTACTCTGGGTACCAGAGATACTGCTGCTTACATTTGGAATGGATGCTTCACCTGTTTCTGTACCACATGTCAATCTGTGCAGAAATAATCTCACAGGTACATCTAAGGGCACATATTAATAGCTAGACATGTCTCTCAAGCTAGTCAAGATGACTATCAAAACAACCATCTCATTTGTTAACATAAAAATGCCAATAAAACCACAATGTTATTCCATTCCACTACCACTAGGGTGGCTGTGATACTTTTTTTTTTTCATTGAAAATGTTGACTAGGATGTTCAGGTTTTGGCATTCTTTTCACTGATACATGGAATGCGAAGTTTGGTGATTTCTAAGTTATATGCTGTAAGGAAATAAAACATTTTTCTTCAAAATATGTAGAAAATATATCATAGATTCTTACTAATAAGACTTAAAGGTAGAAAGAATAAACATTTCAATTGCCTGTGAAATAGATGATCAAAATGTGGTGCAACTGTCCAGTAGAAGAACTCATTATAAAATATGAAGTATCTGGTAGGTATCACAGCAGAAGTAAATAAAGCTACTGTAGTATTCAAAGTGAAGTAAAGCAAATGCAAAATAGCCTTAAACTGTATATAACAGCAACATGAAATAGAGCCATAAGCATAGTTATAAGAAGGATTAGTAGTAAGGAAGGATGAAAAGTTACTGTTTAATGAGCATAAAGTTTCTTTGGTGGAGTAATGACATTTGGGAAGTAGATAATGGTGATTGTTATTACACCTTGTGGTTTAGTGCATGTCACAGAGATTTGCAATACAATATTTGAAATAGTAAATTTTATGAAACATGTTTCTTATCAAAGTTAATTTTCATTACAATATAATATTTTAATAGTTTTAATTTTTATAGTTTATGAATTTAAATTTTTATAATTTCAAAAAGATTTATTGATAGCCACTATCTGTATATGCACATGGTTTCATCTCACATTGCTAATTTACTTTCTTACCCAAAAGAACTCCTGACCATCTCTCCAGGACATCTCATGTGAGTCAATCAAATTCATTTGTCATTTAATACTCTTAATGTTACTGAAAGCCAGAGATGTGGTTCATTTTCTAGAGTGCTTACCTAGCACACCCCTGGCCTTGGCTTCAACCTTACCATTACATAAATTGAACATAATGTTATATACGTGCAATCCTAGATGGGTTTGTTAAATTCTCAATCTTCCTTATCTACTTAATGAGTTTGAGGCCTGAGATTCATGAGATGTTGTTTTAAATAATTACTATTGATAGAATCCTATGAACGCATTTTCTTTATGTTGAACAGGAAAGTAAAAGTTTCATACTGACATTGGTAGGAAGAGACAGAAGAAGTACATTTTAAATGTAAATTAGGTTCATATGTTTCTAGAATTTATGTCCATTAAATAGACAGACTGTGGTGTCTACACTTTTGATGCTTTCATAGCCTTGGAGTGACTGCTACATTTGCTTCTTTGTAATAAGTTAGTTATTATTCTCTACTGTGCTTGAATATATTCACAAAAATCTCTGCAAACTTGTTTCATCATTTGTATGGAAGAGAATAATAGCAATGGACCATGGAATTACACTCAACAATGTGTGTGTACTGATTTCCACATATTTGTTGTCATTAACTATTTTCTGCTATTAAACAAATTTCCCAATCTAGAGAGAAAAAAATATGTCCTTTTACAAATTGGCATATTTTTTATTTCTTTAACTATTACTAAAATTAAGTATGTTATCCTGGCTTAAGTTAAACTCATATTTTATACATTACATGTCCATTTACTATGGTATCATCACTTGCATATATAATGGATGAATTTTTTTCGTGACAAAGAGATCCTTTAGGAAACTCCCCAGGGTTTCAGGGTCTACGTACATACCTTTACAACACAGGTGCGAAGGTGGGTATAACCAATGCTGTCAGGGGTCAAATTGTTGCTACATTCGTTTAGCAGAAAAATAATAAGATTATAAAAGTCATAGGTGATAAATGACTTCAAAGGAAAAATGCTCTCTAAACACAGAGATTGTGATAGCATTCACAGGGTCCAAGACTGCTTTTGAAAAATCCTTACTGTGCAGGCTGTACTGGGAAAGGGAAGTTAAAATGTGAGACAGCACAAGGTAGACCCGGACAGATGGAGCTGCAAGTCTGAGCATGGTAAGTAGATACAGGCTTCCAACCTAAGCAAGAAGTTACTGGCAATTTGGTCCCTGGTTACAAAGAACTAACTAGCCTTCTTCAACAGAATCTCACTGGATATACTGACCATATATACTGTATAAAAAAATTATACAAATTATAAAAATAAAGCTATATAGCTTTGCATAATTTCCTTTATCTATACTATTATTCAAAAATTATATATAGTTTGGTTTAAATAGTTTTTCATTACAAACATCTATTCATGAAAAGTCATTATTAGAAACAAAACAAAATATTTAAGCAACAAAATTTTAGTTTCAATAAATTTCTAAGTTTTTAAATTTTCTCTGAGAGAAATGTGGATATTGATTATAACTAGACATAGCCATTGATAGACTAGTTAGAGAAATTATTTGATTTTCCATCGATTTCATGTGTGTCTCTAATACTGTTGCATATGAAGCATCTTAAATATATTAAATTTACAAAAAAGTACTGTTGGCAGTTTTAAATTTACTTCTAGTTTATAGGAAAGCCAGTATCTTGACTCTTGTCTCCACTACCCTTTTTCTAAGGTACATTATGTGTGTGACCTTGAGATGCTTGTGACTTTGACACAGTGAAAAGCAAGCAAGCAAACAGAGAAATGACAACAACTAAAACCCACTCATACTGACCAAAGAAAAAAAAGTAGTGCCCATGAGTGTTCTCCTGTTTGAAATTGTCTTTCTGTTTCAGTTCATATATTACCCCCAAATTTTCAGTTCAGGCAGCAAAATAAACCCCAGTCTTTCTAACAACACTGTAACCTGCTTCCTACCAATGCAGACCATAATCTTGTCAGTACACCTCAGTAACAGTGGTAATAGTTTCTGTCCTATTGACTACCTATGTTGACAAACTATCTCTCATGTAGGTTAGATACTCTCCTTTGCATAAAATGCAGGACCAGTAGTTGAGCCACTGAAAAAGTCCTCTGTGGTAACTTCTTATTCCAGAATTATGCAAAACACATGAAATAAAGAAATGAATAGGTTTATTATTTCTTTATAAATTTTATTTTAAAGATTATCTTAAATTTTACTTATTGTCAAATATTGCAATGTTGTCAAATTCATTATCTTTCCTGTATAGTATATTGAGGGTAACAGAGTGAGAAAATTACAAAGCCTTTTTTTAAAAAAAAATCAAAACAGCCACATGCTGGTGGCGCATGCCTTTGATCCCAGCACTTGGGAGGCAGAGGCAGGCGGACTTCTGAGTTTGAGGCCAGCCTGGTCTACAGAGTGAGTTCCAGGGCAGCCAGGGCTACACAGAGAAACCCTGTCTCAAAAAACCAAAAAAAAAAAAAAAAAAAATCAAAACAGTAATAGTAAAAGTGACATAAAATATTCAGGGTGAAGTTAACTACAGTTTACAAATAATTGTGAGGTGAAAATGCTATGCTCTGATTGGTCATTCTTGATCATTCAAGAGTGCCTACGAAGGTAGGTAACAAGAAGGGCTTAAGGGGGTGGTGCATGAATGTCCCTGGAAAGGGCTTATAGAGTAGGTTTCCCAGGTGGACTTGGGGCATGTGGGTATGTGAACAGGAAAGATCAGTCATGGGGAATAGAGGGTGATAGTATTGGAAGAAACAACTGAAACTGGGGGTTATTTAAAGGATGATGTGGAAACTCTTTAAAATCTATGGAAAAAACACTAACAAAGTCTCCTAGACTTTAGTATCTCTTAATGTTTATGTATGTGGTGGTCTTGGTATTGATATTCCTTGAACATTTCTCACAGCATTTAGGAGTTCTTTTCATGCTCTACATCATTGACAATGTGTAGCCATTGATCTCATGGGAAAGCTTACTGAATTATCTTTTATCTTTCTTTGCCTTCCAGACCTTGTCATTAATTCACATATTCTACCATAGATATTTAGTTCTTTCTTTGTGAATGCTATTTGTACACAACAGTAAGATTGTAAGAGCCAGAGGTGATGGACAATTCCAAGGGAACAGTGTCTTCTAGACACAACAAGACTGATGTACATATAAACTCAGAGTCACTATGGCATCATGCACAGGACCTACTCAGGTTAAAGACTGCTCCTGAAAAGTCATTATTGTGAAGGCTGCACTGGGAAGGGAAAGTTAAGATTCATGGCTGTAATAACCTGAAAAATAAACCCAGTGGAATTGCATTCATGTTTTTAATATCTCTAAAATTCTCCTAAAGCACAATGTACATGACTGGGATTTTAATTTTGGCTTAACAAAAACTTCTCTTTTCTGAACTGAAAACCATTTTGTTTATTTGGTAGGCTTATCGACTTATTATAAGCTTAACTTTTGAGCACTCACTGGAAGACTTTCACAGGGTAGAGGGGTAACGGAAGGGCAATGCTTACCTGCACCTTCAGGCAGTGTGCCCTGGTGAAACCACAATATATTCACCATCTTACAGCCCAGGAGCACTAGTTATAGTATTTATGTAGAAGGAGAGAGCATGGAAGAGAGAAAGCCAGAAGGAGAGAGGAGAACATGGGCGGAGTGTCTGTGTATGTCTGGTTGTGTGTGTATGTCTGTGTGTGTGTGTGTGTGTGTGTGTGTGTGTGAGAGAGAGAGAGAGAGAGAGAGAGAGAGAGAGAGAGAGAGAGGAGACAGACAGACAGACAGACGAGAAGACAGACAGACAGACAGACAGAGAAGAGAGAGACAGACAGAGAGAGAGAAATATGTGAGTGGGAGAGCAGTGAACAGAAAGGAGGAGTGGCATAGAAGAAGGGTTGTAGAGGAGAAAAGAGGAGAGAAGTAACAGGCACTGATATTCAACAAACACAGCACTGAAAATAAACTGATAGTAATTATTTTATAGCATGTTTTCCTGTGCAGGGTATTGTAAGCACAATTGTCCCTTGACCTCAGGACTTTACACAAATTCAATGCTGAAGCAAGCAATTTACCACTGAGCTACACATATTTTCAGGCAGAAATTGATAATAATAATTAGAGTTTTACTGCTATGAACAGACAGCATGAACAAAGCAACTCTGATAAGGACAACATTTAATTGGAGCTGGCTTACAGGTTCAGAGGCTCAGCTCAATATTATCATGGCACCATCCAGGCAGAGATGATATAAGAGTAGCTGAGAGTTCTGCATATTCATCTAAAGGCTGCTAGAAGACCACTTCCAGGCAGCTAGGACGAGGCTCTTAAACCCAAGCACACAGTAACACACCTACTCCAATAAGGCAATACTTCCTAATAGTGCCACTCCCTGGGGCAAGCATATACAAACCATCATAATAAACCTTACAAAACAAAGCAGATGTATCTGATAAATGTAGTCTTATAATCAAATGTTATGTAATGAAGAATGCAAAGTCGAATTAATATTTGAAAAGCAATTAGTTGCAATATCCATATTGAAAAACTAAACACAGAAACTTACTTGCATGCCTTAATGTATAAAGAACAAAAACTGAAAAGAACAGAAATTAATTTTTTATAACAATACTGAGTAAATAATAAATACAAACAGTCATGGAAAGCTCCCTTTATTTACAAAGGTGATCTCTAAATATACTTAGAATAAAATGAAGGTATTCAATTTTGAAGGGCCAAATCAAATCCTTTCAGTTAAAGAATAGGCATGATACTGCATACCCAGTCCTCTTTTGCAAAGAAGTAACTTTGCAAAATGTACAAAGCTCCACAAAGTAACTTTGCAAAAATTGTGCAAAATGGAAAATATGTAAATATTTTAATAGTACAAATCTGACTGCTTTTATCTATAGAAACCATGATCACATATGAGCTATCTCATATAATATACAAAATGCTTCTGCTGAGTATAAAACAGTTTAATAATGTGTAAAAGCTAAGTGCCTAAAGCTACTGGAAAACCAATGAAGTTGAAGCCTACTTTAAAAGTGTATTTACATTTGCAGTGAAAACTGATGTATACAAAATTTCCTCTTATTGTTTGAAGCTACAATAGACTGCTGGAAGAAACAATCGTTAGTTTTGGGAAGTAGAGAGCTATATCATTATAAGATAGAAATGAAAACGCTGGTTGATTTTAGTTCTTGTCAAAAGGGAGTTAGTCAGCTTAGGTAAAATGAAGTCTGAAGTCAAAATGGTAGCACTTAAGACAAGTTCCCTTTATCTCACCTGAGGAAGTAGTCTCTCCACCCTCAGCAGAATGTGTACTAAAATTCTCACCTCCTGAATATTTCCCTTTTCACCTTTGACTGGGCAATTAATCCTTCATTGTCTAACACACCATCTGAGACATGCTCTGAAGGAAATGCTAGGTAAGGCAGTACGTCTCTTAGAGTAGCCAATAGTTTTCTGTAGACCTAAAACAAGACGTAAGGCTAAACAGGCACTAAGAGGGGAGGTACATGTATGTGTATGTATATGATGTATATGTATACACATAGGTGCTTGTGTTAAATTTAAGTTTATAAATTAGATACAGGCTGGGCGGTGGTGGCGCACACCTTTAATCCCAGCACTTGGGAGGCAGAGATAGGCGGATTTCTGAATTCGAGGCCAGCCTGGTCTACCGAGTGAGTTCCAGGACAGCCAGAGCTACACAGAGAAACCCTGTCTCAAAAAACCAAAAAAATAAAATAAGATAAAATAAAATAAAATAAAAATAAATAAATAAATAAATTAGATACAGTAGTTAATTAACAGAACCAGAATTAAAAGAAGAAACACAGAACGTCCCAACTTTAGCTTTACCACTTGCAGAGTGTCTCTGGTTCTAAGTGGGTACCAAATCATGCACAACAGCTCTGACAGTGCACTTAGTGTGCACTAGATGGGCACAGACATGAAGAACAAAGGTCTGAAGGATGGGAACCAGCAGTTCAGTGTATTGCATGCTGATTATGGCTCACTTCTAGTATTTTGGTATGTTCATAGTCACATTTGACCAGGATGAGAAATGCCTAGTAATGTAGGGTAGTTATATGTCAAAGAAAACACCAATGTCTAAAACTTAGTCCTCCACAACTGAAGGCCTAGAAGACAGGTCTTTCACTAATTCTATGAGATGCGAAGCAGTGAAAGAGCTACTAGCCAATCTAAAGAACTTTGTTGTCACCCTGTTCCTTGTGCCAGATCTGAGGGTTAGAGATGCTGTTGCTCAGCAGGACGAATTTAAATGCAATGGGTTTAATTGGTCCCCAAGAAGGCAGCAGCCAAGTAGCAAAACTTAATCACTAAAGACAAGGTGACCATTGTTATCATAATTGACAGCAGACAAAATAATGTCCATATGTACTTTTGTAGTGGCTAATCAATCATGGTGTTTCCGGGCATTAAATAAATGAGAAGTCTGCTGAGTTTTGTTTGATGTGAATACGCTAAAAATTCTTGGGGTTGGAGAGATGACTCAGTGGTTAAGAACAGTGACTGCACTTCCAGAGGTCCTAAGTTAAAATCTCAGCAACCACATGGAGGCTCACAACCATCTGTAATGAGATCTGATGCGAGTGATCTTCTGGTGTGTCTAAAAACAGCTACAGTGTACTCATATATAATAAATAAATAAATCTTTAAAAAAATTCTTACACAACTGAAAGACAGATGCATGGGATCATGGGAAAATGAAATCTAAGCATCCAAGTCAATTTCCAAACTTGAGCTGGTTTGCAGACCTAGAACCCCTTGAATGAAAAACCAGCCAAGACTTTGATAAACTACTGAAAAGTTTTACTGGTAGCCTTTTTTCCAGTCCTTCTTTAGATAGTCATGCAGCGTATATTCAGGGGATGGGGGAAAGGAAACAACCAAACATTCCAGGGTCTAATGGATACAGGTTCTGAATTGATGCTGATTACAAGAGACCCCAAGAAATACTGTGCTACTGCAGTTAAAGTAGGAGATTACGGAGGTCAGGTGGTTTTAAAGGAGATTTGGCTGATGTATGACTCACAAAATTATTATGTTGGTTCTCTGACATACGGAATGAGGGTCATTAGGGTTGGAAATGATAAATAGAGGCCTTTAATGTTACCTCCACTAAGGAAAATAGTGAATCACAATCAGTCTCCCATCCCTAGAGGAACTGTAGAAATTAATGCTATCATTAAGAACTTAAAAGATGCAAGTGTGGTAGTTCCCACCACATCATCCTTTAATTCTCCTATCTGGTCAGTGCAAATAGCGGATGGATTGTGGAGAATGACAGTTGGCTAGTGAAAACTCAATCAAGTAGTGACTCCAATTGTAGCTGCTGAATTCAAAGTGGTGCACTCACTTAACTCATACATGGTATACAGGTGTTGATCTAGCAAAGGCCTTTTACTGTCTCAGTGCCTGTCCACCAGAAGGAATTTGATTTCAGTTTGCAAGGCCAGCAGAATACCTGGAAGTTTTAGTTCAGAGATGTATTAACTCTCTATCGCTGTATCATAACTTAGCCAGAAGTTATTGTGATCATCTGTCTTTTCACAAAATATCACCTTGGTGGTGTCTATTGATCATATTATGCCAATTGGATTAAATGAACAGAAAGTAGCAGCCACATTAAACTCATTGCTTAAACATATGCACGTCAGAATATAGGAAATAAATTCAAGAACAAGTCAAGGATCTTTGACCTCAGTCAATTTCTTGGGAGTCTAGTGGAGATAGTCATTCTAAGGTGAAGGATAAATTATCACACCTGACCTTTCCCAAAACCAATGGGCTTATTTGGATTCTAGGGACAGCACATTCCTCATTTGGTTGTGTTACACCAGCCCATATTACAACTCACTTAGAACGCTGCTAGCTTTGTGTGGAGCCTAGTTAGTAGCTTTTAACCATACCCAGGCTCTTGTTGAGGCTGTTCTACAACTTAGACCTTAGACCATATAATCCAGCAGACCTGATAGTACTGGAGGTGTCATTGGCAGATATGAATGCTGTTTGGAGAGTTTGGCAGGCTCCAGTAGGTAAATCACAGAAGAGATCCTTGAAGTTTTGGAACAAGGTTTTTCCATCATCTGCAGAAAACTATTTTCCCTCTGAAAGACAGCTCTTGGCATGTGATTCAACCTTAATGGAAACTGAGAATTTGACAATTGGGCCATCAAGTTACCAAGAGATCTGAGCTGTCCACCATGAACAAGGTGTTATTTGACCAACCAAGGTATAAAGCAGGATGTGCATGTTAGCAATACATTATCAAATGGAAGTGGTATATGAATGATAGGGCCCAAGAAGGTCCTGAGGTTACATGAAAAAGTTGCCCAGTTATGTTTGGTTTCTACTCCTGTTAAAATTCTTTCTGCTGGTAAGCATGAACCTATAGCCTCAAGGAATATGCCCTGTGAGAGGTTAACTAAGAAACAAAAAACTAGGGCCTTGTTTACCAATTGTTCTGCATATTATGTAGGCAACATCTAAAACTAGACAGCTAAAAAATTAATAAACCTTTTCTGAGACAACCCTAAAAGACACCAGCAAAAGGAAATCTTCATGGTGAACAAAACTTTATGCAGTAGAAATGGTCATATACTTTGTTTGGAAGGAGAGATAGTCACATGTGTGATTTATGGTCAAGGACTTGTAAAGAGTATGATTGGAAAATTGATGAGAAAGACATCTGGGTAAGAAATATGTGGATAGATCTCTCCAAATGTTTGAAGAATGTGAAGATACTGTTGTCTCGTGTAAATGCTCATCAAAAATGACTTTAGCTAAAGAGGAGTAAATCGGGTAGATATGATTATCCCTTCTGTTGACAGTCAGCCTCTTTTTTCAGCCATTTCTGTCATTGCTCAGTGGGACCATGAACAATGTGACCACGATGGCAGAAACAGGGTTTATGCATAGGCTTAATAACATGTACTGCTACTTGCTCAGTCTGAGTTGGCTATGACTGATATTGAGTACCAGATCTTCCAACACTGGGCTCCAAAGTGACAAGGCAGTGGCCTGATGGCAGGTCAAGTACATTAGACCACTTCTTTGGAAAGGACAGTGTTTTGTCATTACTTGAGTAGATACTTATTTTGGTTATTTATTTGCCGTTCTAGCAATTAATGTTTCTGCCAAAATAAATGGACTGACTGATAGGACTTATAGATTGCATTATCCAACATCATGGTATTCTATACGGTATTGCTTTTTTTTTTAAAGATTTATTTATTTTATGTATATGAGTACACTATTGCTGTCTTCAGACACACCGGGAGAGGGTTCCATTACAAATGGTTTTGAGCCACCATGTGGTTGCTAGGAATTGAACTCAGGACCTTTGGAAGAGCAATCCGTCCTCTAAACCGCTGAGCCATCTCTCCAGTTCTTTATACAGTATTGCTTGACCAAGGAATTCATTCCATAGCCAGAGAAGTGTGGCACTCAGTCAACAATCATGAAATGTATTAGTCATACCATATTCCTCACCATCTTCAAACAGATGGTCTGATAAAAAGATGGAATGGCATTTTGAAGACACTATAACAGTGCCAGTTAGGTGGCAGTAACATGGAAGGCTGGGGCAGAGTTTTTTAGATGGTGGAATATGTTTTTAATCATCATTTAATATGAAGTATAGTTTTACGGTTTAAAAAATAAATGAGTGGAAAAGAAATGGTTCCGTTTACTGTCACCCCTAGCAACCCACTAGAAACATTTTTCTTCCTGTTCCCATGACTTTAAGTTTTGAAGATCTAGAAGTTTTGGTTCAAGAAGAGGAAGGGGAGAGCCACATCAAACATTCCATTGCACTGGAATCACAGATTTTCCTCTGGCCACTTGGGCTTCTGATATCCTTAACACCACAAGCTAAGTGAGGAATAAGAATATTAGGAAGAGTGATTGACTCCATTTAAAGGGAAATTCGATGGTTTCTCCACAGTGAAGGTAAAATAATTATGTCTAGAGTTCAGGAGATACTTTAGTGTATCTTTTGATGCTATCTTGTCCTGTGATTAATGTCAATGGGAAACTATAGAAACCTAATATAGGCAGAATGGCAAAGGGTACAGACACTTCAAGAATGAAGTGTGGTTTACTCCACCAGAAAAAGAGCCAAGGCTTGTGGAAGTACTGATCAAGGTGGAGGAAATACAGAATGAGTATATGAATATGAGCTAAAACCACATGACTAGTTGGTGAAACAATGATTATAATTGACACGAGTGTTTTGTCATATGTTGTTAAGAATGTGTTAGTACAGATATTTGTGTTTTCTTTTCTCAATTAAATAAATTTATCATGTGATTTAACATCAATTAAAAGAATATAGTTATCATATTTAAATTTGAGATATTTAAAAGATGTCCCTCAATAGACATTGCCTAATTTGATAATGCATTTGTGATTGTACAAGGGATAGTTATATCACATTAGGCATAATTATGGCCTGGTTACCAGCTCATTTGGAAAGTAAGAATGACATAGGAGATATGATTGTATGTCAAATTCACAAAGGGTAGACTTGTGAGGGCAACTTACAGTCGGGAGTATCAATCCTCAATTAGATGTGGAGGAATCACCCCTTTCTAATAACCTGTGACAGGTTATTTATATTATTCCCAATAACCTGTTATTTATATTATTTTTAATAACCTGTGACAGATACTGTCTGTCCTTGTGAAAAACTGGATCAAGTGGTGATATTTTCACATCTACCCATGGCCCATTCTCCTGTTATCTTCCTTTCTTCATTTAGTCATTCTTATTATCATATTGTCCATTTGCCCCCCTCCAAAGGAACTTTAGCCAAGGTAGCTGCATTTGTATCTCAACTCATTAACGTATTTAATTTAGTATAAGAGCCACATAAACCACATGAGCTCTGAGAAGTGGACTAAAAGCCCCATTAGCCAGGCTCACTAACAACACTAGACATGATGGCACTACTATGTTTCAGTTTCATGATTCTGCAATCCAAGCTTAAGATTTTTTTTTTTATGGTCAGTGTCTCACACATTTCACAGAGCTGGTTGCATATAATTCTGTATGCAACCATAAAGCTAAGTGTTAAAATTGCAATAAATAGCACCTGTAACATAGAAATTAATCTCACAGTGGATGGGTCATCAGCAGGACAAGCCTAAAGCAATCTCTGATTGGGAAGTGGTTGTCTAATTGGGAGAAAAAAAATGATTATTGTTGGGGTTTTTATTGCTGTGAAGAGACACTATGATCACAGCAACTCTTATAAAAGAAAATGTTAACTGGATGCTTGCTTAAAGTTCAGAGCTTTAGTTCAGTGTAATGGCAAGAAGTATGGTACTCCACAGGCAGGGATGGTGCTGGAGAGGTAGCTTAGGGTTCTACATCTGGATCAGCAGATGGCAGGAAGAGAATGCCACACTAGAACTAACTTGAGCAACTGAAACCTCAAAGCCTGCCACAGTGACACAGTTTGCCAACAAAACTATACCTACTTCAACACCTGATGGTATGTCTCCTCATGAGTCTATGGGAGCTAGTTTCACTTAAACCACCACACTCTGCTTCCTCGCCTGCATAGCCTTGTAGTCATATCAAAATACAGAAATGCCTTCAGCCCAACTTCCTACCATAGTCTATAACAGTTTGAACCCTATTTAAAATCCAAAGCCAGAAATTTCTTTTGAGATACTTGGCATACTCTTAACTATAATCCCCTATTAAAAAAAAAAACAAAAACAAAAACAAAAACAACAACAAAAAAAACCCAATAAAACAAAAAAACAAAAGCAAGAAGCAGACCACATGCTTCTAGCACATGGTATTAGAGTGTAGTTTTTCCTTCTCTATGAGATCATTGATCACTGGCCCATGAGGACAAAGGGAGCAGAGTCAAAGAAACAGAAATGACAGAGGGACATTGAAAGAAATGACTACCGGAATCAGGTTTAATTTTATTCAGAGTGATTGATGCTTATATAGATCTTTGGGGAAGGGTAGGAATATCAGGAGTGGGCAAGGTCATTAGCTGAAGGCTAAGGTACTGAGCTACCTCATTCGAATGGGCAGGCATTCCAGAAATTTCAAGTGTTTGCTGAAGGGGTTTCTTATTGGGGGAAAGGGGTTTGGATCTGTAATTGCTCTAAGGACTACAGGACATTCCTCAGGTACGGTGTGTGTGGTCCAGGATCTCCCTGGTAGAGACTAAGGGCCTCACTGACAAATGGAATGTGTCATTTTGCATTGAGCTCAGAGTTTTCCAGTAGGAGCAGGGCTTCCTGACACAGGATATACTTACCTTTTCCAAAGACAGAAAAGTAAACATGATGAGAAAATAAAATAAGACTGAAAACAAGCTGTGAATATGCCAAGCTCTCAATCGCCATGTCTGATGTCAAAACACTCTTCAGATTTCTAACTCTTCAGTTTCATTGACTGCAACACATTTCTTCCTCTTGGGCTTGTTCCACTTCATGATAGTGCTTCTCTCAGCAGATTTCCCAGGACTCTGACATTGAAAGACCCCCGAGGGGACCCTACCTCAAGTTTGGACAGGCACTCACCCACAGACACACGAGAGACCTCCTTGATGCATTTGCATAAGGTAGTTTAATAGCAAGGGCCCTTGGGTTGAAACCCGTCCCATGCAGGAGACAAGGGATTTCGACCCCGAACTCCAGAGGGGGGGGGCATTTATGGGTAGGGGTAGGGAAAGGCGGGAAAGTTTGGCGCGATTACACATGATTGGTTATTTCAAATATCAGCAACTTGGCTGCAGGATGGCTAGTTAGGACTTGTCTGGGCATGCCTTTTTATATTTCTTTGTGGCCAGGAATGTGTCTTCCTGCTTTGGGCCTACCCCACCCATAGGTGGATTTTCTTCCCTGAGGCTTGAGGAATGTATGGGGCAGTGAAGGCCCGAAATCCTACATTCAGTTCCGCCTTCCTGGAACTAGTGAGCCTGTATATATTTTATAAAATGGTCTTTATAATTTTTCACTCTACAACATCTCAAACATCTTGGGGTCTCCAAGGAAATCCAAGCTTCCCCTTCACAGCCCTATAGCCTCCACAGAGGCTATATCATGGTTTATCTGGGCCTCCATGATCGGACACCCATGACATGCACATGGCCCCAGCAGTTTTCCTTAGCTATGGAGGGAGGTTCCATAACCCCTTCCTTCTCTTCGTGACTTTAAAGTTACAAACACATAGCTGAAGCTGCCAAGTTCTGCTGCTTGCTAGGCCTGCAATGTGGGCCCTTCCTTCAATTACATTTTCAGCAGTTTTTTGATTTTGAAAGCCACCTATGCTTTGCTGTCCTGGAATTTGTTGTGTATACCAGGCTAGCCTTAAAATTTGAATTCTGCCTGCATCTACCTCCCCAGTGCCCTGATTAAAGGCACATGGCAACACATCTGGCACTAAGCTTTTCTTTAATTCCTTTTCACCAGCTGGAAGGTTACTTAGCTGGGTAAGGTCTTTCCCTATGGACAAGAAGCTCTTTATTCCATTCAGCATCAGGTTTTTCTTTAATCTTTTTATCTCTGTGAACATAGGATTTAGCTCCATTAAACTTCTTAGTGTCCCTTTTCTCTTCCAACTGCGCATTTTGTATTTTTCCTTGCTCCACTGGGCTCTTTTCATTATAGATATGCATAAGACTGGCCACTAACGTCCACACAACATAGTCAATCATAGGTTGTTTAAAATGTCCTCAGCTAAAGCTGTTAATCTATAACAATTCAATTTAGACCTCAGGCAGATTTTTTGGACAAGGGTACAAACCAGTTACATTCCTCAACAAAATATCACAAGAAAAATATCTAAGCCACATACTAAATTCTTCTCTGAAACCTCTTGATCCAGGCCCCTACAATTTAATTTACCTTCAGAATGACTGGCTTCCAAGTTCCTGCTATTGTGGCCCATTATATTCTGCTTAAAACATTCCGTTGCTTTTAAATTCTAAGTCCAATGTCAAAATTCCTCCAAACAAAAACATTTTCTAATCTATCATATCAACATTTCAGTTTCTGGTGCTAACTGCTGTCTTAGGGTTTCTATTCCTGTGAAGAGACACTGTGACCACAGATACTTTTATAATGGAAAACATTTAACTGGGTGCTGTCTCAAACAGTTCAGAGGTTTACTTCACTTTCATCATGGACAGAAGCATGGTAACATGGAGGCAGACATAGTACTGGAGGGTAGCCGAGAGAGGTAATATCTAGATGAGGTGACAGCAGGAAGAAAGGCCATACTGGAACTGGCTTGAGCAACTGAAACCTTAATGCCTACCTTCAGTGACACACTACTCTAATCGCTCTTAATGGTGCTACTTGCTATGAGCCTTCAGAAGCCATTTTCTTTCAAATCACCACAATAGTCCTCAAGATCATTGATAAAATATTCCATGGTGTTGGACTGTAACAATCCAAAACTAGGGGACGCACTCCCCCAGAAACTCACATGGACAGGATTCGCTGCAATAACATGATGTTTAATGATAATAATAATAATCCAGTGCACTGGGGTTCCCTTGCATGAAGGCAAGAAGAACCCCGAGTTGAGGTTAAGGGCAGTTTTTATACAGCTTAAGAGGTGGACTAGAGAAACAGTGACTAGGCACAATATGATTGGCGGAACAGTGTGACTTTTAAACTGATTGGTTTTGGGGAATGGGGTGGCAAGGATCTCCCTTGTCTGTAAGTATCAAAGGTTAGTCTGTCTACATGCTCTGGGCCTTTCTCACCTGCAGGTGGGTTTTCTTCCCTGTGGTCTGAGGAATGTTAATCCCTTCTTCCTCTGAATGTTAATCCAGCAGGGTAATCCAGTAGGTGTCATTGGAGTAAGGAATGTGCTCATCCAGGGAGGATGTGTCCTGGGGCAGTTAAAAATTAACTTTAACTAAAAATTAAGTTTAACTGAATTCCTACAGTGGCACAACCAGTGGGCATCCATCAGGACACTCTTGGAGTAACAGTGTCTTCTGACTTATGTAGAACCAGTAACCATAGAGACTAAGTCAGGCTAGCGATAGGAATGGTATCTAAGATAAAAATTAGCATCAAGAACAGGTTATGCAGTTTAACTAGATAATAATCTCCATCTTAGTCTTGTCAGGGGAGAAACAGAGAAGGAATCACCACATATGTTCAGACATGGCCAAGGCACTTCAGAGCCCAGCACTTAATTCTTGTTCTTTTGACATTACAGGAATGCATGCATTTTGATGCATCTAAAACACTCCAGTACTGTTTGTTGGGAACTTCTGTGAAAACACTTTCCTTATTGATTATCTTAGCAGAAATTTTGTAGTGTTTAAGGAAACCACAACAACCTCTTCAGTTTGCCCGGCAAGAAACAGTCCCTTTAGCTCTCAACCCAAGTCAGGATATGTCACAGGTATGAAGTCCTGTTGGCTTACTCATAGATACATATTCTGATATATATTTTCCATTAAGTCACTTTTTTATTCTGTAGTTTACACCAGGTCCCCATGCATTAAAGTGTTAGGTGTCCCTTTCGGGTGGCTATTGACAGAAGAAATCACAATGGAAAAGGACATAGCCTAAGGAAGCCATGTTGATTAACTACTCATCTGTTAGACAAATAAAAGTACATTGTAACACCTTCCATATTTACTTTGAATTATTCCCCAGAGCGTTTCTTTACTTATGAATAGCAATGAGAAGTCTTATCAGATTATTCATTTACTGACTTGAGAGTGAATACCTAAATCTCCTTCCTTATTAGTGACCATGATGAAGGGGTAGCCAACTTCGACTATTAGATCTTACTGACAGGTCACTTTAATATTCTGTGACCTGGATAACTTTTTAATGTAGTTAAATCTTAATTAATTTTGCATTTTATATCATTAATCTTGTCCTGCCTGTGCAAGATCCACCACTTTAAAACACAAAAACAACCAACATAAAGAAACTCACACTGACGTAAATGTTGAACATTTTATATATTGAGGAAGTTAACTAAGTTCTTATAACTATATACATTACAAAAGTTTGTCATTTGCTCAGGGGTTGGTTTCCAACATATCCTTGGACATCCTATTAGGCCCACTTTTCTTAAGTTTGCAACTTCTCAGTAAGCATGATAAACTCTCACAGTAAATTTTCCATTAAAAAAAAAAAGATATCAATCATTTGGTCTGGATTAGGCAAGTCACATTACAATTTTACTATATCTAGAGAATATGCAATGCTCTTTTTCTTGGCTCCTTTATGTCAGAGTAACTGAAAAGAAAAAATAAAAATGGGATCCTCAGTGCACAATGGGGCAAAAATAAAAGCAGGCATCAGGGGCTAGAGAGATAGCTCAGGGGTTAAGAACATTGACTGTTCTTCTAGAGGTCCTGAGTTCAAATCCCAGCAATCATATGGTGGCTCACAACCATCTGTAATGGAATCTGATGCTGTCTTCTGATGTGTCTGTAGACAGCTACAGTGTACTCATATACATAAAATAAACTTAAAAAAAAAAAAAAAAGCAGGCATCAAAGAGGGAAAGTCATCCCATCTCAGTTAAAGAAAAACAAGCGTGGAGATTCCAGGAAAAAAAAAAAAAAACAAGCAGTGAGGACCCATTGGAGCCATAATTCCCAGCCTTTACTCAATTCTGGTGATGCTTTCCTTCCAGTTGGCAACAGCTTGTTAGTACCTGAGAATCCTTTCTTTAGGTCCAAGCAGAATCTGTGCTTCTCAAGTTTTCTCTGGGCTGTGGAAATCACATGAATTCTAGCTCTTGTCATAGAGATCAGTAAACCATGATCGTGTCCCACAGTATTTCTTATTTTCTCCATGGACTCCCTGTTATATGCTGGGAATGGAAGGTAGACACCCATGCATGTTTAAACAAGCTGTCTACTGCTTAGTATCATTCCTAGGTGTTCAATTAATATTCTTGCCTTTGTGTTCCCCCTTTCTCTCACCATCTTGGGGATCTCCAGAGCCCAGTGACCTTTGAAAGCCAACAATAAGTTTATCACACACAACAGGGACAGGTGTGAGCCTGGTCTGGAGAAGTGGCATGTGTGTGGAAAAGGACTTGTATTCTGAAGGACTTCATCTTCCAGACAGTCCACCTAAAATATGACGCTTTTCATGTCTTCCCACCATTCTCCATCAGAGTTCAGATGTTATACTTCATTTGGAGCCCAAAGGCAACAAGGTTTGACCTATGGTTAGGGTTTTGATGACAAATTCCTTGAAGGAGAACATTTGTACCTCCTTTTAAGAGCTCTAAGGAAGAAAAAAAAACAAGCTTTCAGTAATGTTGTGAGTTCCAGATAAACAGATAAAGTCATTCAAGGTCCCTGACTTAAGCTTTCTCAAGAAATTATTATATAGACACATGAGATTCAAGTGTGATACGTCATCAGAGCTATATTCCCTTTTTTTTTTTCTGCTTGTGAGACTTGTGACCATACTTGTTATTGTGGTGGTGGTGGTGGTGGTGGTGGTGGTGGTGTTTTCTTGTCCAGAAAGGATACTAGGCTGTGTCAGATAATCATGGTCATTTCCAAGTCTTTGGAGGCAATTTTCAATTAGATATACCAACTTTTATTTGGTCCTCTCAAATTCTGGGTGAGAACCATAAATTGTTTTTAAGGTCCTGGTAGTCAGACAAGTGATCCTGAGCTCACTCAGTGGGATCAACAAACAATTTTTTTTTCTAGAATGCTGACTGGTTGAAACAGTAGAGTTTATTTTAAGTTTTTAAGGTAATTTGTCTATTCAGTAGTATGCTCCCAGGTTCCTATTTTTCTTCTTGTAGCTTCATAGGACATTTCCTTTTATAACTGAACCACATTTCTCTGCAGAATGTGCCTCAGACTATATTTTCATTTTCTAGGTGACATCTTGATTACTTACAAATATTGACATGTTAAATAAATTGGCCACTAACTTTGTTAATGCACAGATTTTAATGTGGGCAGAAGATTTAATTCCTTTGGGCAAACAGCAAGATGAATATATGCTTATTTTTTGTAGGTTATTGCTCAGCAGTCTTCCAAAGGCTCTGACGCAATGTGAATTCTCTTCACAGCCAGAAACAGAACTTTGTGATACCCATCCTTGCCAGCACCTGATGGTTTCTAGATTTTGAAAGCTTCGGTGTGCGAATGTTGGTCCTTTATCGCTGTTTGCACTTAAGCCTCACTAATGACAACTGATATGGAGGATTATTTGTGTGTCTGTGTGCGTGCGGGTGAGTGTGTTTTAAAATTTGCTTTGCTAAGAATGCTATGCAAATGTATTTCTGTCTGCAACCTTGAGATTTGCCATTTTCACTAAGCAAACAGATATGTACATATAACCCTCACAATAGAAAGAAATAATCAATTTATTTTCTATTTGGATTTATCAATTATATAATTGATATCAATTATACATAAATGATAATTTAAAATGATCAATTATCAATTTATTATTATCAGAATGGCTAATCTAATCTAGGCACTTTCTAATGACATCACTGATGGAGAAATAGGACATGATGTGGCTTCTGTATAGAGATGACTGCTTTGGTTCAACATAGTGTCCTAAGATTTGAGCTGCTTAGTAGCTCAAGAAAGCAGAGTGAACATGTGAGTGAGCATACATGAGTATGAGTATGAGTATGAGCATGAGTATGGAGAGCTCTTGGTACTGCTTATAGAAACATGCTGGATACTTGGCTCAGAGGAGGAAGTAGAATCAGATAAGAGTATTTGCATTTGGGCTAAAGCAAGGATCAAGGTAAACACAGCATGTGTGACTTCCTTTTTGTCTTGATAATCCTGAAAAGTCACCAGACTCATAGATTAAGGACTTTGTTTATTGCTTTATTTGATTACTACCTGGTGTGATCTCTTTGTGTTCATTGCCTTGTTTGATTTCTTTGTCTTTGATCTAAGAACTAACCTTAATCTCTGCTACTACCTAGAATGGTATAAAAGCTGACAGGGGGAGGGGGGGGGGCAATAAATGAAGCTGACTGCTTCAGCCTAGCAGGGGCCTGAGTCATGTTATAATGTTGTCTAATTGTCTTTTTCTTTTGAGACCCTGTTGACTGACTGAGCTGGCTTGGTCACAAATGCATTAGGCAAGATAATTTCTACAAATCATTGTAATTGTCTCATCAAAAAGCAATTAACTGGGTAGTAAGCTAAGCAGAGTAGATCAGTGGAAGAAAGGCCTCTTCAGAATGCTGTCATGTGAGCTCAACAACAGTTTGTCTCCTGTACATCCTCTAGTACCTAAACTCTGAAGGAGTATTATTCATTATTGTGAATTGGATAGTGCAACAAGAATTACACTCTGGTAAGACTCTTTTGACAAAAGTGAGTTCACTGTGAGTCTGCACTAATTCCACCATCATCAGTTAGCTAGATATTCATAAATGCATGTCTAAGAAGCAAGCATTTCAGTAGCAGGGAACTTGAAGACCCTATCCACTGCCCTATCACTCATGGGCAGACTATTCTTCAGAATCTATTTTGATATCTGTAAAAATAAGGATTTATGTTATTAGCATTGGTTTCATAAGGTTGCATGAGACGACTGTTTCCAGATGTGATCCATATAGAATGGTAAACATACAGAGCACTTGTTCTAAAAGTAATAGTTTTATTTAAACATTTACTAAAATAATAAGGATATCTTAAACCATTTCTGATAAATACATCAGTTTAAACCTAAAGAAGAATATTAGTTGCTGACAAATTAAATAGATTCCATGTCTGTGACACATCAGGACATTAGCTTAGACTAGCATACAGTTGCTTAGAGTATACAAGGCAAGATCAAAGAGAATTTCCAGAAGTCACCTGTCAATTCACAGATAAACTAGAAATGTAGCAGATATGGTTGGTTTACGGCTGATGATTTATAAGCAAATGCTTTTCTGTTTGTTTAGGTTTTTCTGTGCTGAAGAAAAAAACATATATTTGCATTTTAGTAAATGCTTAGGTTTTATATGGGGAGGGGGGCAGGAGATGCCCAGGTATTAAGTAAACGTAGTATATCATTATCTTATTACTATTAAGAAAGATTTGAAAAAGTTCTAGGTTTAGACTATGGTAGTCCTGCTTTCTAGTTTTCATTTCTGTTTTACTTATTTAACTAAAAATCAGTCATATAGCAAGTCTGTAGTGCATGAAATTTCATTTTTAGTTACTTCTTAGGGAAAGATCTTTAGGGTATCGTTTCTCATGTTACTGTGATTACTTTGGAGAGAAAGCTATTTTTTGGTTCTCTTTAATGATTAACACAGATTCCTTAGTGTTACTCCAGGGGAATTTCCAGAACTGTGGAATATGATGAATATAATTAAACAAAATCATAACTGTGCAGGGGAGTTGTTCAAGTTATAGCAAAATAAATATGTTTGAAGGGAAAATATTCTTTTGCCTATAAGAAATGAAAACTGCTTATATTTATTTAGATATTAAAATTATGAGAGAATGTAACCACCTTATGAATAAAAATACAGTTGATATATAGACTTGAAGTTGTGATGTTAAACAAATTCTGATCACTTAAAATGGGCTGCTATGAGGAAGACTGTATATTAGCCAAATATTTGCTTTCAAGTATAGATGTACTTTGGTTTGCAAGGAGGTATGTCTTGAAGTGGCAGCCACCTCTCACTGGAGAGTGATTGCTTCCTCATGACTGTCTGCCAGACTGAGTGCTGCTGCTATACAGAATCAGATGAGGATCATCCACACATTGCTAGACTGTCAACAGAGTCACAGTTGGTATCACAGTATCTCCTGAATATATATCTCCTTTGCACCACAGCAAACTTGACAAACTATTAATCAAATTATTACAAGTTGGGTATCATTGCATTTAGACAAAAATTCATCAGGTTATTACTTTTTGTTTTCTGTTGTTGGAAGGAGTCTTTGCAACATTAGTTTCTAATATAAATATTTTGTCATAATATCTACAGACAGAAATCAACATAAGTGATAATTCTCAGTAGTTTTACTGTCCAATAGCATTTTTATAAATATGTTTTTTATCTGTGTGTGTGTGTGTATATGAGTGTGTGTGCATGCATACGCATGTGAGTGCAGATTCCCACAGAGGCTAGAAGAGAACAAAGTATCTCCTGGAACTCAATGTATAGGAAGTTGTGAGCTGTCTTTTATAGATGTTGGGAGTTAAACATGAGTTCTTTGTAAGAGCAGACACTTACTTTGAATTTGCTCTCAAACTCCAACAGCATCCTACTTACATGTAAATAAATGGATGCAAAAAATTCAATAATTCTCTGACAGAGTCTTAGACTTCTGTCTTAATTAGGATTTCTATTCCTCTGAAGAGACACCATGACCAAGACAACTCTTATAAAACAAAACATTTACTTGTGGCTGGATTACAGTTTCAGAGGTTCAGTCCATTATCATCATGGCAGGAAGCATGGCACCATGTAGGAAGACTCAGTACTGAAGGAGCTAATTCTAAATCTTAGTCGGAAGGCAGCCACATTGGGTGGAACTGGAACACTAGGAGATATAAAAGACTGCCTACACAGTGACACGCTTCCTCCAACAAGCCAACACCTATTCCAACATGGCCACATCTCCTAATGGTGCCACTTCCAATGCGCCAAGCATTTTCAAACAACCACAACATCAAAATGGTTTCCGATGAGACTGGAGAATATAGAATGATAAGATATTTCATAATCTGGATACTAAAGAACATGAGGCCACCATTCTTTCTTTAGGAAGATAAGCCTAAGAATCTCAGAGGTTACCATCTGGTTATATACATTTAGTATGTAAGCCCCATTATAAGATTTAATCAGACAAATAAGATATAAAATGACATCAGAGTACTGTGTTTCTTAATTTAAGATTCATCAATTCTGAATGCTACAAATTAATAATATTTCTTTTTAGAATAAAATGGTTCACTTTGTCTAAACAGCAGTCTTGACTTAAAAATTATTTGTGTTTTTTCATTGATTAAATTATTGCTGTCATTCATGGTTATTCACAGATTACCACAGGGTCCTATCACACACGTTCTGTGTCATGTTCATGTCTATTAACTATACACAGGCCACACTGCTATGGATTGTGAAGTGACAAAAGAGAGGAATATTCTTGTTCATATTCATACAGTGACAAGCTATGTATTTTTGTATCATTTTCATAATACCTGTCATTGGCCTACATCTATTTTCAGTTCAAATTGTATGATGATTTTATCACAGCTTCATCTCACATCAGGGTGATGAACTATCCAATGTGTTGACATTTCCATTGTGAGTTAGTGATTCTGTTTCTGTAAAACTCAATCATAAGATAAATCCCAATTATAGTAGAAAATTTGAAATAAAGATTACCTTAAGAATGATTTTAGAGAAAATGACCTAATGTTTGTTAATAAATCTCAAAAAATATGTGAATAGAACACGAAGTACATTTTTAAATGTTTGAATAAGGAATATAATTGAATTTGAAAATATAAGCTGACTAAAGTATATAGAGTACTTGAGCATTGAAAGATAACAGTATTTTTCGCTTGTTTTGAGACAAGATCTAAAAATGTTGGTAGCCTGGAACTTTACATAGAGACCAGGCTGGCCTTGAACTCACCTGACTCTGTTCCTCAAGTACCAGAAATAAAGAAATGTGTCAGCAGATCCAGCTAACATAAATGCTCTTCAGAATAAAATTAAACCTATTTTCTAAAAGCATATACAAATAGAATATTTTGCTATCTTCTCTTAGTGTTAGATTAATGAAGTGTCTGAATATATATTTCCAAATATTCAAACCTTCCTAACTAGACATTTATTTTTCAGTATATATTTATTAATAATTTAAAATACTTATATATTGTCTATGAGACAATTTAAACAAAATGAAATTAATCTGGAAGCATTATAAATGTTGTGACACTTAGAAATAAATGATGAAATATGAAGTTATCAATGCTTAAATAATAACTAAATTTTTAATGATCAAAAATTACTCTGAATTCCAATGTAATGACCCAGGAGAAAAAGTCAGACACATAAGAACTTGAAAATTTTGTTAGCCAGAGTAACTGATATAATAGGCTAAAGGAAAATATTATTCCTAAAATAATTTTGTAATTAAATGTCTGATTATTAAATGTATAAATATATTACAACAGGTATAAATATTACAAGTAATATAAGTTAAAAACTGAAAAACCCTAATAAAAAGGAGGGTACAACAGATAAAGTAAGAAAGATAAAACTTATTATCCTATGAAATTAATTTCATAATGCAGATAGAATCTATTGAATATAAATTTATAACACATCATCATTCGTGTAAAATAATAACAAAGTAACAAATTGTAATTGACCCACAACTGATATAAAATTAATGGGTATAGTCATTATTTCTTTCAATTTTCAGTGGCTATGCCCAAACATTTATGCATACTTATCAATCTAGAAACAAGAAATTCTTACCAATCTCTCTCTCTCTCTCTCTCTCTCTCTCTCTCTCTCTCTCTCTCTCTCTCCCTCTCTCCCTCTCCCTCTCCCTCTCCCTCTCTCTCTCTGTTTCTCTCTGTCTCTCTGTTTCTCTCTGTTTCTCTGTTTTACACACACACACACACACACACACACACACTCCTCTCACTTTTCTTTTCCTCTCTTGATGCAGGACATGTCTATTATGATGGTTTGTATATGATTGCGCTAGGGAGTGGCACTCTTAGGAGCTGTGGCTTTGGAATAAGTGTGTCACTGTGGGCATAGGCTTTAATACCCTTGTCCTAGCTGCCTAGAAGACAGTCTTCTAGCTGCCTTCAGATGAAAAGTTAGAACTCTCAGCTTCTTGCATTATGCCTGCCTGGACACTGGCACATCCCCACCTTGAAGATAATGAAGTAAACCTCTGAATCTGTAAGCTAGCCCCAATTAAACGTTGTCCTTATAAGAGTTACCTTGGTCATGGTGTCTGTTCACAGCAGTAAAACTCAAACTAAGACATCTATGTATGTCAGACTGGCCTGGAATTTACTATGTCATTAAAATTGGCCTTGGCCACATAGAAATCACATGCCTCCCAAAGTTCTGGGGCTAAAGTGGTATATCACCACACCTGGCCCCACACTGTGGAATTTCTTCCACAAATAAATGTGATAAAACTAAATAATTCTCAAAAAATTAAGAGTCGTTAGTGTCAAGCACATTGATTTTTTTCTTCTAAAGTAACTAATATCTACCCCTCATGCAAAATTGCAGTGATGTCTAAACATTTTCAGTATGTGAGATCACGTGTCTATTTCCTAAGAAAGCAAAGAAATGGTCACCCGTGAGGCAGATCAGCCTCAGTTAGTGTTTCTGATTTAATATTCTGCAGAACAAGAGTGCATTTCTTGGGCTTTTTATTCAGAAAAAAAAAAGTCTGAAAATTCTCTGCTTATTGAGGATCAAGGTCACAGGAATCTTTCCATTCAAATGTCTAGAAATCAACTGTGAATCAGCTGTTTAAAATTCTATTTGCTTTGGAAAAGTACTTATTTTTGATCACTTAAAAATCAAAATTATCAAAGGTCTTATAATTGACCAGTAAAACATCACATGTACACACACACACACACACACACACACACAAATCCTCATAGTTCCTCATAGTTATATTTGATAAACTCACTGGAAACAGTCCCTGCTACAGTTCTTCAATTCTCTGGTTATGTTTGCATTAATTATTCAAAATACACAGCTTTATGTGTGTCTATTTTTTAAATATCTCATTTAACTTGCTATGTACAACTGCTTTATTAACACTGAACTCATGGCAAAAACATCACTATTACTCATTACTGAATGAGGTTCATTCAACATATACATTTTTTACAACACATATTATAGCCTTCTTTCACTGAGAAGTACTGGCTAGCACTTCAGTAATGGACCTTGGGAACTAAAGAGAAAAGTCAATTCCTGGGCTAGGAGAATGCCCTTGCTGGGCAGCTCAGCTTGTAACTCCAGTTCAAAGAGATCTTATGCTAACCTCTTTTGACCTCTGTAAGACAAACACAAACACACAAACAGCAATTCAGAAACTCAGGCATGCACTTGCCAAGTGACTCTGCCCAGCCTTAGGGAAAAGTGGGCACAGATGTAGGATAGATGCAGGTTAAATGATTGATGATCTCTGGCCTTTTGACTCTCTAAATATGCTGGATGCTGAAGCTGATGGCTTTTAAAAATCTAAACACTTTTTTGTTTATTTTGTGGCTGAAAACCACTGGTTTCTTTTATACTTCATGACTCTCTGTGCTTTATTAGACTTTATAACTCTCTGATTTATCTAATGTTGTAGACTTCATTCCTATTGTTTTTATTGTTGTGTTTAAATAAGCACTAAAAACTTGACTGTTAATTCTTTATTACTGTTTTTTCTTCAGTAAGTGCTAAAACATACTCTTTATTAACTATCCATGTTCTGTGCTTTAATAAGCACTAAAACTTAACTCTTTTTTTCCATTATTCACTTTATAAATCTCTGATTGATTAGGACTAGAAAACTTAACTCTTGCTTACTTTATAATTCTCTGATAATTCTCTATCTTAACCCTAAGTTACTCAGAGGCCAGAAGCTGCTTTACTTACAGTGTTTACAGAGGCCAGAAATCTTAATTTCTAAATTACTCTGGGAGTAGAAGCTGCAGGTTTCTGGCAATTAACACTCAATTGTTTAACAGCAGGGGATTAAGTAAAGCTGTTCTTTGATCTTTTCCCTGAAGGTCCTTAGCAGCCTGGCCCCAAGCTGAGATTTAACTAATTCGCTGTCTGCTACTGAAAGTTGCTCTCCCAGAAAGAATCATTTTTCCACAGGCATATATACATAGACACACACATACATTTATACACATTTATACATTCTACATTCTTGTTGGGTCCAGCCACTTGTCTCATACTTACATACTTACACATATATTCATATCTTACATATACATATGGAGCAAAAGCCCAAATGCAGGCACATAAAGATAAAATCCTGGATGAAGATTAAGTTTCAACCTTTATTGCATAAAGAAAGAGATTTTATGCTTTCATTGATAAAGGAATTAAGAAACATGTCTCATTTTAAGAAAAACCTGCCTGCTGCTTTCTGCTCTCCCTGTAGCTCCTTCTCTTCTTACTCTCTTCTCTCCTTCTGCTTCCTTAATTCTGGTGTTTTCTTTGTCATCATCTATTCAGCTCTTCTCTGTAAACTTCTATTTTGCTTCTACTCTCTTTCTCTCTATTCTTCTTCTGCACTCTGTTAATGTCATCATTCCTACTTTTAATGCTTCCCCAGGACACATGATCACATGGTATTTCAAACATTAAAAGTTTACAACAAGTTCAAACATAAATTCAAATCATAAATTGAATGAGAATTGTTTGCAACAGTTATATGTGTTTCTATTAAGATTAGTTATCTAACTAGACATCAAACTGTCTTTAGCTCTACAGTTTCATTGAGAGTTAAAACTATAATTCTTATGTCTCAGTTAACATTGAAGTTTTGTATAGATAAGCCCAGGCAATATTTTATTTTCTGTCCTTGAAACTACAATAAATCACTCAATCCCAGTTTGTAGCCTTTAGTTAATTGTTTTACAGTCTAAAAGAATGTATTCCTAAATCATAAATCTGTTTTCTTTCTATCTAGTGCAATTAACTCATGACTTAGGAAGATTCACAGTCCTGATTGAAGCTTTTGTGTCACAGAAAGCTTTAACTTCAGTCTTTATTATAAAGAGCTCCATAATCATTAGCATAAATTTAAGAATTGTTATAAAATCATCATTAGGTTTTAAGAAATCATCTATTTGTCTATATAACATTAATTTACAAGGCAATAAATCTTTGTTGATCTGCACAAAATCTGCCCAACAAAGTGGGTTAATGCCCAAAAATTGTTATAGTCATTTAAAAATGACAGAAAAGGTGTATCAGTGATAAGATTTAACCCTGAAATGAAATTTCTAAAAACCTTGCAATTCAGAGTTATCCATCACACCCATGCAAAACAAAATTGCCATCTCCAGGAAAGTCACCTGCATACTTTTAGCTTTACCTAGATGGCTCCTGACACATTCACACATAATTAACTAATTCTATTTTCATTTAAAAACAAAGATAGTATTTACTGAGACAGTAAAATTCTTGATTCTCAATTTAGCACAATGATGCAAAGTGACTGCATCATACCAGGTACTACACATGTACCATCTCATTTAACTATCACAAAAATTCTATGAAAAAATATGGCCATTTTGTAGTAATTTATGTAATATTTTACATGGAAGCCAAGAGGTTGTATTATGCCATTTCGTGCATTTGAATGTCAGAAGAAAATTGAACCTGACAAGTCTGATCTGGTTGTTCCAGCCTTGAACTTTTTATTTCTCTTATGATTAATTTAGATATGTGTCATGGCAATCTTACACAAATTAAAATGTTAAATTAAGATTCATTAAAATATTAAAATGGGAGAATATTCCATTACATAGGACTGCCAAGAACATGATGGCTCTGAGCATTTCTTGCTTGTAGGCTTATAACTGGCTGTCTTGGTATTGGTGAAGAAGTTAATATTTTAGTCAAGAAATAATCATTATTACTCATAGCAATACCACACACACACACACACACACACACACACACACACACACACAGCACATACACCACAGGCACAAAAATGAGAGAGAGAGAGAGAGAGAGAGAGAGAGAGAGAGAGAGAGAGAGAAAGCATCATTATTTTTGTACTGTTTCTGATCCTCAGTTCTGAAAGAACTTTCAAAAGTGGAACAGATAGCACTGCATTATGATAAAAGACATCAAAGCCTTATACTGGCTACATGCAACTGACCTGAATTTTAGAGGAAGATATTTGCTTTCATATAGTAAACTGCAAGCATACCTGGTTATCTTTAAAAAAAAAAAAGTTATCTCTACTTCCCATGGGTGCAAACAATGGAAAGAGACATCAGTTCTATCTTTCATGAAAGGCAGGTAGCTGCTTGTTACTGTCCAAATATATGTTCAAATGTTGAAATCCTAGAACTCAAAGTGAAAGTTTTATGAGGCAAAGCTTTTTAAAAAGGCAGAGCTGCTCTCTTGTGCCTCATACTAGTAAAAACCAAAGTAATAAGGCGCTGCATGAACCAGGGCACAGTCTTCAGTGAACACTGAATCTTCCAGTCCAATTTTGGACTGCCTGAACTTCATAACTAAGGAATATGTTCATGTTGTTTATAAACTACAGTATCTGTTATGTTCCATTAAAGCAGGAAGCTGATTGATGGGCAGGAAATCATATCACAATAGACACAAATATGGAAGACTTGCACAATTATGGATGTCTTTAAAAAACAAATTCTTTGTTCAATAAGCATGAATAAGGAGAAAGAGAAGCTTTTGACTGGTCACTTGATGGAAATATTAGAAGTAAAAGTGCAAAATAAAGGCTAACATGATCATCCTCATTGGGCTCCTCCTCATTTTCCTTTGGCCTCAGAGGCTGGTCTTGAAAGTGATGAATCACTCACTTTGCTAACTGTTGCAGTGGCTAAAATTGCAGTGGGAGGAACCACACAGATGGCTCTAATGGGTCAAGAACTTTAATTGTCATTTGATATTTAGTTTTAAACAATAGTGGTGTCTTCATGGCTGCCTTTAGGTACTACAGTGCTTAATGAAGCCACAATAGCAATATATTATATCTGGGCAGCATATTTTAATCAAAAAAATAGTGAAAAGTAATGCCTAGATATAAGCTCATGGATTTAAGATAATGTCTAGGGAGTGTGATCCTGGCTGTTATACTGAGTCTTGGGGTTCTTTCAGATAAGCCAAATGAATGGGGGGAGGAAACACTTGCAGAGCCAGACACTTCAATTAAACTATGAAATGCCAAATCAACTATCACCTCAATTAGGTTTACCTCTTACTCCTACCTTTTATGGTAAGAAAGCATTATTCCTCAATAATTTTAGGTCTTCCTTTTCAGATGAGGAAATGTTATAGCTATGAATGAATTTTCATTAGTATGAGCTCAATTAAATTCAGCTTACCTATGATCTAGTCAAAGGACCACATTTAAGGATATGAAAACCAACTTTGGAAAGGTAGGCTTGCCTTAAACCATACTAAAAAGATAAGCGTAATAATGATCACTTTAAGAATATGTTTTACTTTTTCTTCCCAGAATTTCCAACCTCTACTTATAGGATGTAGCCTTGATGTTTTACAAATCTACCTACTTTTCTGAATTATTAAAAAATGTGAAATACCTTGTTTACATTTTTTATTTCTGTTCTGAACATTCTTTCTCCATTAATTTGGGTTTCCATATTCTTTCTCTAAAGCTCTCTCTCAACCATGTGGCTGCCTGTGTATCCTGTGGCTGGCTGAATTCCACACCAAGTTATAGCAATAGGCCATTTCCACTACCCTTTTTCCACTCAATTCTACTCCACCAGTTAACTTTATATTTACAGCTTGCCTTATTCTTTTTAACTCTATAACATTGACCTTGAGCTTGAAAAATATTCAGCCTCAACCTGAAAACAATTGGCATCTGAAAGTATTTGGAACCTTAAACAAAAATCTAATTCACCTCTAGGTCAATTAAAGACATTGGATAAAGAATAACCTGCATGGCAAATATAAGAAACTATCAAATTTTGCAATGATTTTAGAATATATAATGAATCAATAATAATATTAGTATTACTGGATCTTCAATTCTACTCTATTGAAGACACAGTAATAAACCACATACGTATGGTCACTTGATCTGTGACAAAGAAGATAAAAGCATCCAGTGGAAAAAAGACATTTTCAGCAAATGGTGCTGGTTCAACTGACTGTCAACATGTAGAGTGAAATTGATTCATTCTTATCTCCTTGTACAAAGCTCAAATCCAAGTGGATCTAGGATCTCCACATAAAACCAGATATACTGACTCTAATAGAAGAGAAAGTGGGAAAGATCCTTGAGCACATGGGCACAGGAGAAAAATTTCCTGAACAGAACACCAATGTCTCTTGCTCTAAGCTCAACAATTGACAAATGGTAAAATGTTCTGTAAGACAAAGAACACTGACAATAGGAAAAAATAGCAACCCATAGATTGGAAAAGATCTTTATCAACCCTACATCTGACAGAAGGCTAATATCCAAAATATATGAAGAACTCAAGAAGATAGACTCCAGAAAACTTAATAATCAAAATATCAAAAATGGGGCACAAAGGTAAACAAAGAATTTTCAACTGAGGAATCGCACATGTTTGAGAAGCACTTAAAGAAATGTTCAACGTCCTTAGTCATCAGGGAAATGCAGATCAAAAAGCCCCTGAGATTCCACCTTACACCAATTAGAATGGCTAATAATCAAAAACTCAGGTGACAGCAGATGGTGGCAAAGATGTGGAGAAAGTGGAACACTCTTTCATTACTGGTAAGTCTGCAAGCTTAGTAAAACCACTTTGGAAATTAATCTGGAGGTTCCTCAGACAATTGGAAACAGTTCTACCTAAAGACCCAGTTCTACCACTACTGGGCATATACCCAAAAGATGCTCCAACATATAATAAGGACATATGCTACATTATGTTTATAGCAGCCTTATTTATAATAGCCAGAAGATGGAAACGACCCAGATATCCCTCAGCAGAAGAATGGATACAGAAAATGTGGTACAA
Source organism: Rhabdomys pumilio (assembly GCA_030674055.1). Taxonomy (NCBI): domain Eukaryota; kingdom Metazoa; phylum Chordata; class Mammalia; order Rodentia; family Muridae; genus Rhabdomys; species Rhabdomys pumilio. The sequence goes on along the minus strand of JANHMN010000004.1, from coordinate 138,133,438 downwards.
TGGAGACTATCCAGCTATTAAAAGCAATGACTTTATGAAACTTGCAGGCAAATGGATGGAACTAGAAAATTTCATCCATGATTTCACAATTATGAAAGTACATGGTATGTACTATCTGATAAGTGGAAATCAACAGGAAATACAGCGACAAATAGTGGAGCAGAGACTGAAGGAAAGGCTATTCAGAGACTGCCCTACATGTTGACCCATCCCATAGGTAGACACCAAACCCAGTCACTATTGCTGATGCCAATAAGTACTTGCTGACAAGAGCCTGAGAGGCTCTGCCAGAGCCTTACCAATACAGACAAGGATGCTTGCAGCCAATCATCAGACTGAGCACAAGGACCCCAATGGAAGAGTTAGGGGAAAAACTGAAGGAGCTGAAGGGGTTTGCAACACCATAGGAAGAACAATAATATTAAACAACCAGAACCCCTAGAGCTCCCAGGGACTAAACCACCAACCAAAGAATATACACAGAGAGATCCATAGCTCTAGCTGCATATGTAGCAGAGTATGGCCTTATCTGGCATCAATGGGAGAGGAGGCCCTTGGTACTGTGAAGGCTTGATGACCCAGCATAGGAGAATGCTAAGACAGTGAGGTGGGAATAGGAGAATGGTTGGGGGAGCACCCTCATAGAAATAGGGAGGGATGGGGAAACTGGGAAGGGGAATGACGTTTGAAATGTAAATTAATAAAATAACCAATAAAAAATTTAAAAATTACTGTCGTTTGTCTCACTTATCTGTTTTATTCTCCCATGTTTCACCCTGCCATAGAAGTGATAGTAACCATTATACATAACTGTTCCAACTATCTCTGCAGAGATCTCACAATGAACCAACTAATGGTCTATCTCACCTGCTGTTCTCCGTCTGTGCTAGGTACTGGGAAGAAGCTGTGGCCTTGAGAAGTCTATATAAATGAAGCCATACTGAGCATAGCTAGTGAAGTTTACCTTTAAAAAATTAGACCTTAATGAGTAGTCCATGATGGTTGATTTTAATGTCAAGTGGTGCTTATTCTTGCTTTTAAAACTAGTAATGAATGGCATGTACTGCTATTTCTTAATGATCTAAATTTGCATTATGCATTAGCTAGTGAAGCTGAATACACATCCATGAATTTATTTCTCATTTATGTATTTTGTTCACTAAAAAGTCTTTTGTCCATTTTCCATCTGGAAATTTTTATATTCACTTTTGAACTCCATACATAGTTTCACTGAACATTCTTTACTCCATGGGTTGTTTGTAAATATCTTTGTCAGCTCTTTGATTGCTTTTATTTTATCAATTGTAGTTTTCATACAAGAAAAGACTTTCTGATTGCTATTTTGTAAGAGTCCAGATTCTTTTTATTCTTTCCACATAGTGACCTCAGGAGTCATATCAAATTTTTACTGAGTCATAACTCCTACAAATTTCCCTAATGGTTTCTTCTAAAAATTATAGATTTTTATTTTGTGTTGGAGTATTTGGTTCATTTGGGGCTTATAAATAATAATAATTATTATATTTTGATTGATTAAATGCATGTACTTAAGATCTTAAGCACATGCTCTACCATAAAATGATTTTGGGATTTGATTTGTTTGTTTGGTTTTGGGTTTTTTGTGATCATTCCTTCCTAATCAATCTAAGGCTGACTACAGTAAAATGCTTCCCCAAGATTACCTGTGCACATTCATTGATTCTTGGTGCTCCAATACCATTTCCAGGGCTATCTATTCATGTTCTGTGAATTTACCTTCTAGGCACAGAGAATATCCTGAGAACAGAGGGAGATTAGCACCTGTCCACAGTCAATGAGGTCCTTTGTTTATAGGGTTGCCAGAAATAAGTGATTAAGACATAGGCAAATTGTGTCATGTTCATAGCAGAAAAGTGGAACAAAGGATCAAAAGTAGTTCCTGTGCAGAACAGTCACAGGATTTTTCACAATGCTGCAAACACAACAAAAAGAAAAAGGTGACTAGCTTTACAAAAATGTTTCTGGAACAAATGAGTATCCTACACACAAGAAAACATTTCTTCCAGAAGCTGTGAGTTACCAAATAACCACTTGCCCCCCCTCCCCCCGCACCATACATGCTTCACCTTTCCTGGAATTCTTAGTCGTTAATATTCTAGAGACATACAAAACAATGCAGGCTCTTTTATGTGTGTTGGTTGGTATAGTATTTGTTGATCATATTTATGTTTTTAGAGAATCAACTCTTTGATTCTCTATAAATTTTTAATTTTGTTTCATTAATTTCTATCCTATTTTAATTACTACTATGTAGCTTCTGACTTAGAACTTATCTTTCTACAGGCATTCTAAGGTCCTGCAGTGTACTATTAGGTTATTTATTTAATATCTCCCTAATTGTTTAGTGTAAGCACTTTTAGCTATGAACATCCCTCTTCAGGCTGATTTTATTGTATCTCATGGGTTTTGGTATATTATGTTTTCATTTTCATAAAAATTATTTTATTTGCTTCTTGATTTACTTAATGATCCATTCATTATAAATGGTGTACTAATTCCCATGAGTTTGTATTTGTTCTTTAGTTTCTCTTGCTATTGATTTTCACCACCATTTATTGTGATCACATAGAATAGAATACATTATTTTAAATTTCCTATAATATATTCTTAAGGAATATGTATATTCTGTAGTAATTGAATGAATTTTTCTGTAGGATTCAGTTAAATTTATGTAATCTGTAATGGCATTAACTCAATTCTTTTTGCTTATTTTTTACTAGGATAGTCTGACTACTGGTGAGAGTGGAATATTGAAGTTGCACCCTATTATTTCATTGATTTAATTATTTTTTGGGGGTAGAAATTGTGTGTACCCCAATTTGGTGTATACATCTTTAAAACTGCAACATCTTTCTCACAGATTACATACCATTCACTGAAAAATGACCTCTTTAAAAGTCTATCTAACTTTGTTTTAAAGTTTGGTTTTGCACGTATTATAATAAATAGTTCCCTGGTTAGGCTTCTTTGAATTCTGCTATTTCATCCTTTCCCTGTAAAGTTGCATCTATCTTTGTTTATGAGATGAGATTCTTTGAAGCAAAAGTAGACACATTTCATAACCAAATCCAATCATCTGTCTTTTAAGTGGGAATTGAATCCCTGAATATTTTCAAAGTTATTATATGAAGTGTATTATTTCTGACATTTTGTTGTTTCTGTGGTATTTTATAGTTTGCTAATTCCTCATTGGTTTAACTGTCCTTTATCATAGATTACACTTCCCTGTTTTATTATAGTATATGGTTATCTTTACTTTCATGCAAGGATTCCATCACTTATCCACCAAAGAGTTTTATTGTTGCTATTGAATCACATTATTCTGTGTTTATCCTACAAAGTTTTTATTTTCTTCAGCTATGACTGATAGGTTCATTGGGTGTAGTATATTAAACTGGCTGCTATCTTTCAGATTTTATATTTTTTAAAAATTTCCTTTGAGAAAATTGCTGTTGTAGATAATTGGTCTATCTTGACTTATTTCCCAGTTTAGCTTTCAATATATTTTATTACTTCTGTTTATTTAGTCTTTAATTGCAGTAAAATATGAAGAAATTATTTTTGCCCTTGTCTGCATGATATGAAAATTGTATTCTTCACACAATAGACATAATTTCCCTTGCTTTTCTTCATTCTCTGAAATAATTTTTATTTCTGAATATATTTTTTTATTGTTAGCATACTTTCATAGCTAGAGTTTTATTGCAGGCAAGAGATTCCATGACCATGTTAACTCTTATAAAGGAAAACATTTATTTGGGCTTCCTTACAGTTCAGAGATTTAGTCCATTGTTATCATGCAGGAAGCATGGTGGGGTGCAAATGTACACGGTGCTGGAAATGTAGTTGAAAGTTCTATATCCATATGGAGAGGCAGTCGGAAGAAAACATGACACTGGGCATGGCTTGAGCATCTGCAATCTAAAATGCCACCCTCAATGACACATTTTCTCCAAAATGTTCAAGGACATTTTTATTTCAACAAGACCATACTTCCTAATAGTGTCACTACCTATAAGCCTATGGGAAACATCCTCATTCAAACTATCACATTCCATTCTCTAGCCTATAAGCTGACAACCATATCATAATGCAAAACTGCATTCAGTCAAAATTTAAAAGTCCCTATAGTCAATCACAATCTCAACAATTTTTTAAAGTCGAAAGTGTCATCTGAAATTCATGTAATCTCTTAACTATAATCTCCTATAAAATCAAAATGAAAAGCAGATCACACATTTCCAAAACATCATGGTACAGGATATAAATTGCTGTTTCAAAAGGAAGAAAAGGGAGGACAGTGATGAAACTTTGGACCAATGAAATACTGAAAATCAACTAGCTAAACTCCAAATTCTACATGTCCATGTATAATGTATAATGTCAAAGCACTCAAGATCTTCAATTCATTTTATTTTTGTCGAATGCAACACACTTCTTTCTCCTGGACTGGTTCCACTCCCTATTAGCAGCATTTCTGGGCAGGTAAAACACCACATTTCTAACATCTTGAGGTTGTCAAGGCAATCTAAGCTTCACATTCACAGCCTCACACAATGGACTCTCTAGGTGTTCCATACAAGGACACCCCTGAAATATGCTTACTCTTAGAAGCTTCCTTAGTCAAGGAAGGAGATTCTATAACTTGTTTCTTGCATCCTTGACATTAAAGCTAGCACCATGTGGCTTAAGCTGCTAAGTTCTACTGCTTGCTAGGACTGGAACATGGGCTACCTTCCTTGTTCAAATACATTTTTACCAGCTTTCTACTTTTGACAATTTCCTTCACTGTCTAGGCTTGACTGTCCTGGAACTTCTCTGCAGAGCAGGCTGGCCTTAAACTCAGAGCCCACCAGCCTCTGCCATCAAGTGCTGTGTGTGATTAAAGGTATGCAACATAATGGCTAGCACTAACCTTTTTGTTAATTCCTTATCATTTTTTCTTAATTTCTTTTCACAGTTTAGAAGCTTAGATTAGTGGGGTCTTGTTCTGGGGTGACTACTATCTTCGTTACAGTGTTTTGTTTTTTCTTGAACCTCTTTACAAGCCTAGGTGCTCACTTTATCCTCCCGTTTTACATTTTATAATTTCCCTGCTTAGCTTGCTTATTTTCATTATAGATCTGCCTAAGATTACCCCAAATGGCCACACAACATAAACAATGTTTGGAATGTTCTTTGCCAAAGCTGTTAATCTATAACTATTCAACTTAGTCTGAGACATATTGTTTAGACAAGATTAGAGAGCAGTCACATTTTCCACCAAAATATCTCAACAACAATCTTTAGTCCATTAAGTAGGATATAGATAATTCCCTTAAGGAAATACAGAAAAACACAGACAAAAAAGGTAGAAATTCTTAAAGAGGAAACAAATAAACTCCTTAAAGAAATGCAGGAAAATACAAACAGGTGAAGGAATTGAACAAAATGGCTTAAGACCTAAAAATGGAAATAGAAACAATAAAAAAAAATCACAAATGGAGGCAACCCTTGAGATGGAAAACTTAGGAAAGGAAATAAGAACTAGAGAGGCAAATATCATCAAGAGAATACAAGAGATAGAAGAGAGAATTTCAAATGTAGATGTCATGAAAGATATTCATACATTGGTCAAAGCAAATGCTAAGTATGAAAAGTTCTTAAAACTTTCAGGAGCTTTCAGACCTAAAACATCCAGAAAATTTGTGACACAATGAAAATATCCAACCTAAGAATAATAGGAATAGAAGAGGGGAAAGATTCCCAGTTCTAAGGGCCAGAAAATATCCTCAACAAAATTATAGAAGAAAACTTTACTAACCTAAAGAAAAATATGGCCATAAAAGTATAAGAAGCCTACAGAACACCAAATAGATTGTACCAGAAAAGAAACTCCTCATGCCACATAATAATCAAAACATTAAATATACATAGCATAGAAATAATATTAAAACCTTTATGGGAAAAAGACCAAGTAACATATAAATTGCAGACATACCAGAATTATACCCTTCTTATCAACAGAGACGCTGAAAGCCAGAAGATTCTTGCAGATCCTGTAAGACCACAGATGTAAGTCCAGACTACCATAGCCAGCAAAACTTTCAATAACTGTAGATGGAGAAACCAAGACATTCTATATCATAGCCAAATTTCAAAAATATCTTTTTATTAATCCAGCCCTACTGAGGATACTAGAAGACAAATTTCAACATAGATAGGGTAACTATACCCAAAAAAATCCAAAAAAATTATTCATCTCACAACAAACACAAAAGTAGAGAAACACACACACACACACACACACACACACACACACTACAACCTCCAACAACAAAATAACAGGAACCAAGAATCAATAGTCATTAATATCTCTCAGGGAAATCAGTAGCCTTCCATTACATACATGAAACAAATTAGAGGAAGACACACTTCTCAATATCCACAAATAATATAAAACATCTTGGTGTAACTGTATACAAGTTGTAAAATATGTGTATGACAAGTCCCTGAAGAAAGAAATCAAAGAACACCTCAGAAGATGGAAAGATCTTCCATGCTCATGGACTGGTAGGATTAACATAGTAGAAATGGTCATCTTACCAAAAGCAACCTACATATTTAATGCAATTCTCATCAAAATTTCAACACCATTCTTCACAGACATGAAAAAAAAACAATTCTCAACTTCATATGGAAAAACAAAAATACAGGGTAGGCAAAACAAGTTTGAACTATAGAACTTCTGGAAGAATCACCATTCCTGACCTCAAGCTCTACTACAGAGCAATAATGATAAAAAAAAATAATAAAAAGAAACAAACAAGCAAAAAACTTGGTAATGGTACAGAGACATACAGATCAATCATTGGAATACAATTGCAGACCCAGAATTGAAACTAAATACCTATGGACCCTTGATCCTTGACAAAGAAGCCAAAAGCATACAGTGGGAAAACAAAAGCACTTTCAACAAATGGTACTTGTCTAACTGGTGGTTTGCATGTAGAAGAATGCAAATTGATCCATATTTACCACTTTGCACAAAGCTCAAGTCCAAGTGAATGAAGGACCTCCACATAAAACCAGATACACTGAATCTAATGAAAGAGAAAGGGGATCATAGCCTCAAATGCTTTTGCACAGGGGAAAATTTCCTGAGCAGAAAACTAATGGCTCAGACTCTAAGATCAATAATTGATATATGGGACATCTTGAAACTACAAAATTTCTGTACTGCAATGAACACTGTCAGTAGGACAAAAGGAACACCTAAAACTTTCAGCTCCTTCTCTACTACCATGTCTGCCAGCAAGTGGATATGCTTCATGCCATGTAGACAATGGACTAAACCTCTGAACTGTCAACCAGTCGCCAATTAAATGTGTCCCTTTGTAAGAGTGACTATAAACATCATGTCTCTTCACAGCAATGGAAACCCTAACTTAGACCTAAGTTGGTACTTGGGACTGGTGTAGGGCCATAATAGGCTGGATCATGCTTTTGCTTGAAGGAATATGGAACACTTCAGGACTTTGAACCAGAAAAGTAATTAGACACAGTATGTGGACCTTAATGTGTGCCTTAGTAAGAACATAAAAGACAGTGATGGTGAGGGTGATTTGAATTGTAAGGGCTTGGCTCAAGAGGATTCAGGAAAGTATCAGAGTTTAGTTCACAAGTTAGTAAGGGCAGGATAGTAAACACGAATCAGCAGTGATGGCACTACCTAGCAGAAACAACCACTTGTCAGCCTCCACATGAGTCAGTAGAAGGGACCAGGAGGAATGCCAGGAAAAGTTCTCATCTGTGTCTCTCTCAGTGAAGTGAAGATCAGTGAAGAAAGACCAACAAGCATTGCACAGCTAGCCACATGAGCAAGCCAAGCTCAGCTTCCATCACTGTTCATAAGTGCTATTTATATCCTCCAAACATCACATGTCCTCCACAGGTCTTGCCTCAGCATATGTCTTGCCTCAGCTGACATCACTCTGCCAATCAGCTAGAGTCTATTGGAAGAGGCAAGAAGCTGCAGCACAACACCAGAAGTTTTTTTGGTTTGTTTCTCTCTATGGAGTTCCAACAAGTGTATCTCAACTACACAATATAACAGGGACTGCTACACACGTGTTGTTAGCAAAACTTTAATCAAGTGTCCCTTTACATCTTTGTTTTAGTAGAACATCCTTTTTCCTCTAACTCTTCCAGTGAAACATTCCTTCATGAGTTTGCCTTAACCTTTCAACTGTGGCCACTTCAGAAAAACACTCCTTCACATGTTTGCCTTAGTAAAACACTATCCAGCACAACTGATGAGCATGACTACATTTTTCTTTAAGACCTATAAAAGAATCAGGAGTTCATTTTGTCATGATAGCAGTGATGCACAATTAATAACTACAGTAATGTAGTTGAAATGATGTGAATTAAAGACACAGTATTTTCTCTTGATCCCTCAGAAACCCATGATTTTTCAGTACCATTTCCCTTCCCTTTTATCTTTTAATCATCTGGACACATCCTTTTTTTTTCTTTTTTTCTCTCTAAAAGATCAAAACTTGAGGTAAAGGAGGAACTTTCAGAACACCAGAATAATGACTTCTGACCATCCAGCCATTTATGAAAAAAGACAAAACACTTCCAACATTACCAAAATATTTTCTTAGAATCTGGAAATTAATCAAATATTGCATATAATGTGAAAATGCTTACAAACAAAAATAACAACAGTATTCCAGGGAATTATGTAAAATATAATTAGTAGCAAGGTTTTAATACTGTATCAGTCTGAAGAGCTGACAGTCCTAACTGAGATAGACAAATTCTATTCCAGAAACTTAAGTGAGAAGTCCTGAGAGTATCCATATGAGTTTCACATCTCCAAATTGGTGCTTGGAAATCTGTAAACTAAGTTGAAATTACAGGTATATCTATACACATGACCCTGAAATAGATGAGAACTTAATGTGTACAACTTGTCTGATCTTGAGATTTGGCACAGTCAGTAAGTAAAAGCTAAGTCAAAATCTGGAATTCTAGAGAAGTAAAAGCATGCAAGAACACAAAGAGAAACCCTCAAAAAGGATACAGAAACTATTTACTCCAACCCTTTCAGTAAAATATTTAGCCTTATCTGACTAGTAAGTTATTCAGGCTCTGACTTCAGTTGTTATTGGTAACAAATAATACAGAACATTTAGTAGCTCTTCAGATAAGTCAGTACCAGTAGTACAAAAAAACAAAACAACAAAAAAAATAAAAACAAAAACAAAAACAAAAAAAACAGAGTGGCACACACTGAAGAAGAAGGTACCTGATACCCTAGGGTAACACATTTTGTATTAAATGTCTTCTCGTAAGCAAAAACTTAGGTGACAGAGTAGCACACAAAAATATGATGAACAAATAGGAAGCCTATGCCATAATTTTGGGCATGTTCTTCAACTAGCTTATAATCTATATAAGTTCTTTATTCTATTCTATATGTGCCATACAGCTGGCTACTCTGGCTCAATTTCATAAGTCTATTTCCTCAGAGTCCAGGTAGCTAATCTCTGTCTCACTGTCTCTCAACCAGAAGTCCCAGCAGGAAGTCCAGTCTTTTAATACTGCCTCAGCTTATTAACCATTAGATTTTAAAGACAGATGATTCTTCTACAAAGTACACAGGATTATCCTTAGAGCTATACAAACTAACATTAAAAAGGACTCTACCTTTTGGCTGGGGCAGACACTTAGCTGGTCTGTTCCTGTGAAGACATCATATGCTGAACCATCCTAGAGGAATCACTGTATTTAAAGTAGCATGTAAGAACCCTTCCTTACAACCCTACACCCCAGAGCTGCAACTAGAACCCTGGGGCACTCAAGACCCATCACCCACCCAAACCCTGCCCCACCAGAATGCCAGTGCCCATTCACCCCTTGCTTGGTCCTTTTGGTTGGGGCAGACACCTAGCTGGTCTGTGCTCCTGAAGACACTATATCCTGAACCATCCTAGAGGAACCACTGCACTCAGAGCAGTGGAGGAATCACTACACTAGGAGCAGCAGAGGAACAACTGCATTCAGAGCAGCAGAGGAGCCACTGCCCTTGGAGCAGCATGATTTCAGGATCCAAGAGGCAACCTGACTCCCAGGAGCTCTTCTACACAGGAGCTGAGGATCACAGAGACAGAAGGACTCCAAGGAGTTCTGACACAAACAAGATAACTGGAAAGACAGGCTCCAGTCAGAGACAATGAGAGCAGGTAACACTAGAGATAACCAGTGGCAAAAGGCAAGCACAAGAACACAAGCAACAGAAACCAAATTACCTGGCATCATCAGAACCCAGTTCTCCCAACATAGCAAGTCTTGGACAGCCCATCACACCAGAAAAGCAAGATTCAGATTTAAAATCATTACTCATGATGATGATAGAGGACTTTAAGAAGGTCATAAACAACTCCCTTAAAGAAATACAGGAGAACACAGGTAAACAGGTAGAAGCCCTTAAAGAGGATACACAAAAATCCCTTAAAGAATTGCAAGAAAACCTAACCAAACAGGTGAAGGAATTAAACAAAACCATCCAAGATCTAAAAATGGAAGTAGAAACAATAAAGAATTCTTAAAGAAAGACTACCCTAGAGATAGAAAACCTAGGAAAGAGATCAGGAGTCATAGACACAAGCATCAACAACAGAATATAAGAGACAGATGAAAGAATCACATGTGCAGAAAATATCATGGAAAACATTGAAAGAACTGTCAAAGAAAATGCAAAATACAAAAAGCTCCTAACCCAAAACATCCAAGAAATCCAAGACACAAGACCAAACCTAAGGTTAATAGGTATAGATGAGAGTGATGATTCCTAACATAAAGGGACAGTAAATATCTTCAACAAAATTATGGAGGAATACTTTCTTAACCAAAAGATAGAGATGCCCATGAGCATACAAGAAGCCTACAGAACTCTAAATAGACAAGACAAGAAAAGAAATTTCTCCCATCAAATAATAATCAAAATATCAAATGCACAAAACAAAGAAAAAATACTAAAAGCAGTGAGTGAAAAAAGGTCAAGTAACATATAAAGACAGACCTATAAGCATTATACCAGACTTCTCACCAGAGACTATAAAAGCCAGAAGATCCTGGACTGATATCATACAGACCCTAAGAGAACACAAATGCCAACCCAGACTACTATACCCATCAAAATTCTCAATCACTATAAATGGAGAAACCAAGATATTCCATGACAGAAACAAATTTACACAATATCTTCCCACAAATCCAGCCCTACAAAAAGATATTAGATGGAAAACTCCAACACAAGGAGAGAAACTACAACATAGAAAAAGCAGGAAAGTAATCTTCCAACAAACCCATAAGAAGATAGCTGCACAAACATAATTATACCTCTAGTAACTAAAATAACAGGAAAAAAATCACTTTTCCTTATTATCTCTTAACATCAGTGGACTCAATTCCCCAATAAAAAGACAGACTGGTTATCTAAACAGGATCCAGAATTTTGCTGCATAGAGAAAATGCACCTCAGTGGCACAGACAGACACTACCTCAGAGTAAAGGCATGGAAAACAATTTTCTAAGCTTTTGGTCCCAAGAAACAAGCTGGAGTAGCCATTCTAATTTTGAATAAAATTGACTTTCAATCAAAAGTTATCAAAAAAGATAAGAAAGAGCACTTCATACTCATCAAAGAAAAAAATCTACCAAGATGAACTCTCAATTCTGAACATCTATGCTCCAAATGCAAAGGAACCAACATACATTAAAAAAAACAAAAAACAAACAAACAAACAAACAAACAAAAAACCCTTTAGTAAAGCTCAAAGCATACATTGCACCTCACACAATAATAATGGGGGATTTCAACACCCCACTCTCAGCAATGGACAGATCATGGAGACAAAAACTAAACAGAGACACAGTGAAATAAGAGAAATTATGAACCAAATGGAATTTTAAAATATCTATAGAACATTTCATCTTAAAACAAAAGAAAATACATTTTTCTCAGTACCTCATGGTACCTTCTCCAAAATAGACCATATAATTCACAAAGCAGGCCTCAACAGATACAAAAATATTGAAATAATCCCTTGCACCCTATCAGATCACCACGAACTAAGGCTGGTCTTCAATAATAACAAAAACAATGAATATTCCACATATATTTGGAAACTGAACAACACTCTACTCATGATGACTTTGTCAAGGAAGAAAAAAGAAAGAGATTAAAGACTGTTTAGAATTTAATGAAAATGAAGCCTTGTTATACTAAAACTTATTGGACACAATGAAAGGAGTGCTAAGGGGAAAACTCATAGCTTTAAGTGTCTACAAAAAGAATCTGGTGAGAGCATTCACTAGCAACTTGACAGCACACTTGAAAGCTCTAGAACAAAAAGAAGCAAATACACCCAAGAGGAGTAGAAGGCAGGAAATAATCAAACTCAGGGCTGAAATCAGCCAAGTAGAAACGAAAAGAACTATACAAAGAATCAACAAAACCAGGAGCTGGTTCTTTGAGAAAATCAACAAGATAGATAAACCCTTAGTCAGACTAACCAGAGGGCACAGAGACAGTATTCAAATTAATGAAATCAGAACTGAAAAGGGAGATATAACAAGAGAAACTGAGGATATTCAAAAAAAATCACCAGATCCTACTATTAAGGCTTATACTCAACAAAACAGGAAAATTTGAATGAAATGGACAAATTTCTCGACAGATACCAGATACCAAGTTAAATCATGATCAGATAACTCATCTAAATAGTCCTATAACCACTAAAGAAATATCAGTAGTCATTAACAATTTCCCACCAGAAAAAGACTAGGACCACATGGTTTAAGTGCAGAATTCTATCAGACCTTCCAAGAAGACCTAATACCAATTCTCTTCAAACTATTCCACAAAATAGAAACAGAAGGAACACTACCCAATTTGTTCTATGAAGATACAATTACGCTCATACCTAAACCACACAAAGATACAACAAGGAAAAAGAACTTCAGACCAATCTCCCTTATGAAGATTGATGCAACAATACTCAATAAAAATTTTGCAAACAGAATCCAAGAACACATCAAAACAATCATCCATCATGATCAAGTAGGTTTTATCCAAGAAATGCAGGGATGGTTCAACATTTGTAAATCCATCAACTTAATCTACTATATAAGAAACTCAAAGAAAAATGTCACATGATCATCTCACTAGATGCTGAGAAAGCATTTGACAAAATTCAACATCCCTTCATGGTAAAAAGTCTTGGAAAGAACAGTAATTCAAAACTTAAACAGAGGAAAAGCAATATACAGCCAGTCAGTAGCCAACATCAAACTAAATGGAGAAAAACTTGAAGCAATCCCACTAAGATCAGGAACTAGACAAGGCTCCCTACCTATTTAGTATAGTACTGGAAGTTCTAGCCAGAGCAATTAGACAACAAAAGGAAGTCTAAAGGATGCAAATAGGAAAGGAGGAACTCAAAATATCACTATTTGCAGATGATATGATAATATACTTATGTGAAGCCAAAATTTCCACCAGAGAACTCCTAAACCTGATCAGCACACTTGCTAGATACAAAATCAATTCAAACATATCAGTAGCCTTCCTCTACTTTAAGGATAAACAGGCTGAGAAATTAGAGAAATGTCACCCTTTACAATAGTCACAAATAATATAAAATACCTTATGTGAATCTAACCAAGAAAGTGATAAATCTGTATGGCAAGAACTTCAAAGTCTATGAAGAAAGACATGGAAGACCTCAAAAGATGGAAAGATCTCCCATGCACATGGATTGGCAAGATTAATATAGTAAAAATGGCCATTTTGCCGAAAGCAATCTACAGATTCAATCAAAATCCCAACTCAATTCTTCAGGTAGTTAGAAAGTGAAATTTTCAGATTCATTTGGAATAACAGAAAAACCAGGATACTGAGAACTGAATCACCATCCCTGACTTCAAGCTGTACTACAGAGTAATAGTGATAAAACTTCAATATATTGGTACAGAGACAGGCAGAAAAACCAATGGAATAGAATTGAAGACACAGAAATGAACCCACACACCTATGGTCACTTGATCTTTGATGTAGGAGCTAAAACAGTCCAGTGAAAAAAGGACAGCATTTTCAATAAATGGTGCTGGTTTAACCGGAGGTCAGCATGTAGAAAAATGAAAATCAATCCATTCATGTCTCCTAGTACAAAGCTAAAGTACAAGTGAATCAAGGACCTTCACATAAAACCAGATACACTGAAACTAATAGAAGAGAAACTGGAGAAGAGCCTTGAATATTTCAACCAGGGGAAAAGTTTCTGAACACCAATGACTTATGCTCTAAGATCAAGAATTGACAAATGGGACCTCATAAAATTGTAAAGCTTCTTTAAGGCAAAGGACACTGTCAATAGGACAAAACAGCAACCAACAGATTGGGACAAGATCTTTACCAATCCTACATCGAATAGAGGGGTAATATCCAATATATAAAAAGAACTCAAGAAATTAGTCTACAGACAACCAAATATCCCTATTAAAAATGGGGTACAGAACTAAACAAATTATATAACTATATAAATTATATAAATTATATAATATATATAATTTATAACTAAACAAATTATTATAGCTGAGGATCCAGCTATACTACTCCTGGGCATATACCCAGAAGATGCTGCAACATATAACAAGGACATATGTTCCACTATGTTCATAGCTGCCTTATTTATAATAGCCAGAAGCTGGAAAGAACCCAGATGTCCTTCAACAAAGAAATGGATACAAAAAATGTGGTACATTTACAAAATGGAGTATTACTCAGCTATTAAAAATAATGATTTAGAGAAATTTTTAGGTAAGTGGATGGAACTAGAAAATATCATCCTGAGTGAGGTAACCCAATCACAAAAGAACACACATGGTATTTACTCACTGATAAGTGGATATTACTCCAAAATCTTGGAATAGCCAAGACTCAACTCAGACCACATTAAGCTCATGAAGAAGGAAGACCAAGTGTGGATGCCTCCATCCTACTTAGAAGGATTAACAAAATACTCAAGGGAGCAAATATGGAGAAAAAGTGTGGGACAGAAACTGAAGGAGGGGCCGTCTGGAGACCATTCCATCTGGGTATCCATCCCATGTGCAGTCACCAAAGGTAGACACTGATGTGGATGTCAGGAAGTGCATGCTCACAAGAGCCTGATATAGCTGTTTCCTTAGAGGTCTGCCAGAGTCTGACACACTCAGGACAGATGCTCACAGCTAACCATTGATCTGATCAAGGGTTTCCTAATGGAGAAGTTAGAGAGAAGACTGAAATAGCTGAAAGGGTTTGTGGCCCCATAAGGAGAGCAACAATACCAACCAATCAGAGCTCCCCAGGGTCAAACCACCAGCCTGGGAGCACATAGGGAGGGACCCATGACTCCATCTGTACATGTAGGGGAGGATGGCCTTGTTGGGCATAGGTGAGAAAGGAGATCCTTGGTCACATGAAGGCTGAACACCGATTGGGGGGGAATTCGAGGGTGGGGAGGTGGGAGTTGGGGGGTAGGTAGGGGCACATCCTCATAGAAGCATGAGGAGGGGGGAATGGTGTTAGTATTCTGTCTAAACTCCACCTCCACAGTTACCTGGCAACCACCAGGTAGGCCTGGTCCACTATAAAAGGGGCTGCTTGCCCCCTCCTCACTCTCTTAACCTCTTACTCTCTCTTAATCTCTTATTCTCTTACTCTCTTGCTTGCCTCTCTGTCCCCTCCCCCCTTTCTCTCTCTCCACGTGGTCATAGCTGGCCTCTACTTCTCTTTTTCCTCTTCTTCTCTGCTTCTCTCTCTCTCTCTCTCTCTCTCTCTCTCTCTCTCTCTCTCTCTCTCTCT